>VXBQ01006195.1:3839177-3864140 GCA_013400175.1 Phainopepla nitens | reverse complement strand
GAAAAAAACACTTCAAGTTGCCAAGAAGCTTTTGAAATCTGATTCAAGCAACCTCAAGCTGACACGAGTTTCTCAGCTTTCCATGACTGAGCTTTGCTTTGGAGCTAGTCACAAATGGAGACATTAGGCAAAGGGAGGGGATCTACAGGGTCTGACCCCAGTGAGCTAAAAAAAAATAAACAGTTGGCAAAGTCTCCAGGTTGTGATCCCAAATACAGCAACCAGGAAATACTGGACAAGACACCAATACAGAGATAAAGAACAAGAAATTTGCTGTGTATACCTGCAAGAGCATTTTCTGGTTTAGACGTGATTTTTCTCCAATCACCACAGCAAAATGCTGCACACAGCCATCTATATTAAGTTCTGCTGCAGACTAATTTTTTAACAGCAGAATACAAACATGTGGTTGTTGTCTGGAGCCCTCCAGAGCTGGTACATCAAACCAAAGAGCAGCACAGACTGCTTCATGTCCAACCTGCTGGTTCCTTATTCCCCAACTACTTTTCTTCATTCCTATCAAGCTCAGTCCTTGCACCAATGGTTCAAAAATCTTTTTGAAAAGCAGAAGTCTTGTTCTTTTCCATGCAAAGGCACAGCAAAGCTACCAAAGTGGGCTAAAAAAGAGGGAGTATACCTAGATCTGAACCAAGGCTATTGCTACCACCAGGAAAAGAAGCTGTAAGTCAGTACAAGTGGGGTGAGCAGAACACACTGGCAGCTGGAAGGAGCCAGAGAAAAGGAAGTGGGATAGACAGAAAAAGAAACAGCCACTGGCTGGAGCAAGCTTGGGAAGAAGGGGGGAGGAGTACCCAGGTGCCAAAATATGCAATCATAACCCCATGTATAAAAATTAACTTAGCAAGAACATGGTAAGAATATACAGATGTTTACATGCACACAAATACCCTGAATTGCAAATAAACTATTTCCAAGTAAGATTTTTTTTTTTAACTTCAATTTTCAGCAAATAATCACCCTCTATCCACAGACCAAAATTATCTTTTGAAGATTATAAAATAAGAGTCACAGGTACTCTTCTCGGCCTAGAGCACATCCCTTTCTTCTCAAGGTAACTCTCTCCATTAATTGATTAGTCTGCTCTTTTCATTAATTGTGTTCTGATGAAGCAATCAAATAAACGAAGCAGACACAAAGGGACGGACACTTCTGGGAGAAGACTTGGTTTTAGGAAGGTCAGTGGTAGTGCAGGCAGGTTTCTTCATCTTGGAATACGTGCCCAGGTTGCCTCAAATGACACCACTGAGACTTTTCAATCTGTGGCTCCTCTGATATAAAAAGCAAAGTCAAACTGTACATAGAGCTCTACATGGAGCTTCCTGCTTCCTTCTGAATGCATAAAGGCTAAGAAGGGACCAAGGCATGACAGGCAGAATAACAAGATCCCTTACATGATCTCTGTTTTGTAGAGATCAGAGTAAAGGCTTGACTTCTAATTGTTACTCCCACAGTACCCCATAAAGCCCCACAAGGACATTACCATAATCCTCCCACCTAGTTTATCACACAACTGGACAATTTGCAGCCAGAACATGCTGGGGAAGAAAAAAAAAGCAAAAACCACCACAACCCTCAAACCATTCAGGCTTCAAAGTTGTCGCACAAGGGAAATTTAAAGCCTCATATTGTGAAATTTAGATGCTTACAGCCTTCCTACTGAGAACATGCACACTAAGCTGAGACTCAGGAGCCCTTTTCTCAGCTCTGCTGGCTTAGGATGCATAGATGACCAAGTCTGTGCTCAGGGGTTCAACAAATGCTACAGGTCCTGTGACCTTCTCCAAGACACACTCACAGCCCACAGCCACTGCCATTCAGGTGACATTTAGTGCTGGTGGCTCCCCTCCGTAATATCACACCATCTGTGGGCATTTGCTAAGGTCAGCTACTAAGTCTAACTTTACTTTCAAATCACTTGAACCCCCATCTCCACCTCCTCAGAGGGCGGCTTAAACCCCCAGAACAGACACAGAATAGGCTTTCTTCTCCCAGCCTGCCACTGGACTTCTCATAGCAGAAAAAATGATTGTGACCTACCTGTAGCTCCTGAAAATAAAAAAGCAAGAGCCCTAGATTCCTCAGTCATTTCTGGGTTTGAACTGACAACTATTTGATGTGAAACATAAATGGCAGTCCTCATTTTCACCCAAATTTCCAACTTCTAAAGATCTAACCAGACTTTAAAGTGGTGTATGTAGATCTGAAGCCAAATCAAAACTCCCTAAAATTCATTGTAATTGTCTCAAAATAGTTGATTTATGCCTCAGTTTTCTTGAGTGAATTATACCATAGCCAGCCTTCACATTCTGAAATCTGAATAAAATTATCAAAGCTGCACAAGAAAATAAAGAAATCACAAAGTTGGGTTTTTTCTTAGAAATATATTTTGTAAGAAAACAATATTAACATTAAAAAGAAATGTTTATTATACAGTATAAAATAATTGCTTGAATTCAACTCAGCTCCTTTAACAAAAAAAAATAAAAATTAAAAAGCCTGAGGATTTGTACGAAGCCCCAATTCCTACAGATTTGATTCCTACTGCAATAAATAACGGGCTTTCCCCACATCATCCATAGAGCACACAAACACTTCAAAACCCTCCCTCATCCCCTTACCCAACAAGTTGCTGTCCCCTGTCCAGATGTGCTCCAAATATCGCCTCAGCATTTGCAGCCCTCCCCGCTGGCCCCGGCACCCACCCACCTCTCTTGGCCAAGCACTATACAAGCGACAACTCATGCTGCAGGAGTCTCCCCAGTTAATCTCTTGGCTAAAATGAACAGTGGCCAGCCACTGACAAATAATGTATAAATGGCTGAGTTGTTCTCAGCTGTCTGTCCTCATAAAACCTGCAAGAATATCTCTTCGCTCTGCCATTCATCTGCCAAAGCTGGCAGAAGGGTGCAGAGTTTTAAAAGCTACAGTGGGAGACAAGAACAGGCAATGCAATGATATAAGCTTCACTTTTTCAGGAAACTAAGCTAAAAAAGTTACTGCTCAGAATTTAACTGCAGAATTTAATACTGGCAGATTTTGTTGTAGGAAAAGATGTCTGTTCAGTAACTATAAATACCCCTAAAACATTTCTGGGGCTTACTATGTATTAATTTTTTTTTAAATTCATCTTTACATAATGCCAGTTTAATTACCCTCCAGGTTTGAAAGGCACCCAGTGACCAGCATTCTGGTGTAATTACTCACGGCATTGGTGTGATTTCGCCTCCCTTAATACTGACAAGTTTAAAAGAAATCTATTAAGTTAAGAAGAACAAAGATATATATTACATTTGCTAACTGCAAACAACCTCTTATAGCTGCATTTTTTCCCATTGGGATTAAAAAGTGCACCGGTTTAACATGTCTGTACATAAAAACAGTTTAAAACATTAAATATACAAACAGCAAGAGATTTTAAATATTTTGTATCAAATACTATAGGACAATATAATTTATGCTTTTTTTTTTTACACAAAACATTACACCTGAAATATAACTTTAGATATTACAGAATATAAAAATACATACTTTTTGTTTAAAAAAACGTCTTTGCAGGTTCTGGCACAATGTAATACTTTAAAGGCACGACATATTTTGGCAATCTATATTTGCAATTAACTGTGCAACAATAATAACATGACCTGTAATTAACTTTTTAGAAGGCCAGAAGATCTCCCTTCTTCCTGGAATGGCCCCATCAACCAGGTTAAAGTTGGACTGTTTAGGTGTTCTCCAACCCATTTCTGCCATGGCCTGAGCTCTCCAACCCTAATCCAGCAAAGCAAAATCAGCCCTAACTCAGCATGTGAAAAGCCACATCAAATGCAATGGGATTAGTCACACTTTCGTGATCTTTGCTGTCTCAGGGTCAGAACACTCAAACCCAAGCAAAACAGAGCCCTAAATGCAAGTTGGGAGCCAAGTTCCATCCTGCCCTCTGTTTGCTCTAAAACTAGTAAAGGTAATCAGGGCAGAACTCGGAAACACAAGCTCAATAATATTAATTGTTTTAATTTCAACTACACCAATGAAAAAGGCACAGTGAGTCCAGTGAGGCCAGTGGAGACAAATGAAATAAAATTGCTTTAAGACTGAGTGAGGAAAACTATGATTTGCAGGACTCCTGCTGGAGTCTGCATGGGACAAAAATGTGTCTTTAGAGATATATGGCTTATACAGATGTAACTGGGTTGCAAAAGATTTTCAGTTCTTCAAGTTGTTTCTGGACAACTAAAAACTCAAACAATTTTCAGTATGCTAAAGAAAGATTCAATCTAAATCCCTAACTTTAAATGCTCCAAAATAAGTTGCTTCTTGTGAAGAATCTAGTAGCTGTGGGTTTGATACTTGGATACTTATCATTTCACCGGATTTTAATTTAAAAAATCCCCCTACATTTACAGAGTAAAAATGAAATTCTGAATTCCCTGACCAATATTTGGTGCTTCCTCCCTTCATCAACACATCAAAGCGCCTTATTTTAAGGTTTGTCTTAATCATATACACCATCAGCTGAAGCCCTCTTTTAGTCAAATTTCCTGAAGTTTCATGATGTCTAAAACAAATATTGGCATAAAGGTAGTAAAATCCATCTTGATTAACAATTAGTTTTCCATCACTGAATGTCATATTTGATAAGTTTGCCTGGCCTTTGTCATGATGCCAGGATGTGAGGTTCACTTTGCGAGTTCCTGGAGATAAAAAAAAAAAAAGGATTATTAATAAACATTTGACAAACCCCAACATTTAGAAAGCAACCTCTATGTTTTTAGAATCAATGGCAACTAGACTTCTGTAGGCTAAAGTGAATATGAAACAATTATGATAAAAATTCCTAAAAAAAAAAAAATCACTTTTCATCATACATTCCCAGATTTTGCGTGGTACTTGTAACTGTGCCCTCCCAGCAGAACACCTGCTGGACTGTGGTACAAAACAGCTGCTTGGCCTATAGTTTGATTATGCTAAGCAACCATGCAACAAGCTCTGCATAAGCATTGCATTCCAGCTAAAACTTTATTTGAGTTACAAATAGTTGAGAGGAACGTGAAAAACTTGTTATTGGTCTTTAACATGTAGGTGTTGACAAGGAATAACTAAAATTCTGAAAAAAAAATGCTGAACTGACAATTTCCAAAAGAGAAAGCTTATGAAACCTTCCATATTTTATGTTGTAATGACTGTAGTGGTATGAAAAACACACTTTCATTTGACAACACCATAAAAATGGTGAGAAGTCATTACAACTGTGCATCTTCAGCACTAAGTTGCCTAGACTTTACGTAGCACTTCAAGTATTTATGACATAAACTTCCTGATAGGCACGAGCCACTAACATTCTATTATTTAGGGTAATACCTAGGGCATAACACAACAGATGGGAGGTGGCCAACTTGTCCTTCTAACCACTAGTAATTTTCAACACACAAGACTGACTCCACTTGCTCCTTCCCACAGCAGTGGGCTCACGTAGGCACCAGAGGACTTCACACCTCAGCCTCCCAGTGCATCTAAATGCCTGTTTGAAATATTCAGTACCTTATTATCCCAACATTGAACCAAAACAATCCATCCTTAGCAAACTTTCCATGGCACACAGCACGGCACAGTGCCGTCCTCCAAGCATGCCCCAGGACCGCCCCAGGTCTGTGCAGAAAGGGAGGCGGAGAAGTAGGAACAGGGGAATTTGAGAGAGATGAGTCTTCCCTAAATGCCAAGGGCAAGCAACTTTTCCATGTGAGAGGAATACTTTAACAGCAGCCCAGAACAAAAACCTTCTGGCATTCTTCCACAAAGACATAAGCAAAAGCACTGTCAAAGGCAGATCACAAGTAGCTGCTCCCCTATGGGTCTAGTGCAGCCAGGTAGAAATTATGAAAGCAAAACTAGACAGAGAAGCCATCTTCTCTGCAGTGCCTCAAAAAAAAAAAAACCTAAATCTGAAACTCATCAATTAACTGGAAGGACACCAAGATCTCAAGTCTCTTAGCCTGCAATTATTCACCTGCAAGATATGCTGAGTTAGGGGTACCAGAGCGCACCTCTGAAGCACCAGGAACAGCTGAGGAAATTACAGAACTTCATCTGCATTAATCAGCATTAATTCTGGGAGAAATACTGCCCCATGGAGGGTAGGCTACCTTCAAGATGAGGAGGACAGGCAAGAAATCAACTGCCTGGATCAGTAGAGAGGCATAGATAGAGGACACGAACGCACACCTATCATGGAACAGAAAGGCACACCATGACTGCCTGGTGGCACACTGTGTAGCTGCTAGGCTGATTTCATTTACCTGACAAGTCAACTTTTTAGTTGCCAGTCAAGCTGCAATTTTGTAGAAATCTTCAGTGGGAAGATTTTCTGCTGAAGAAGGGAAAAGAGAGCAAATAGGTGCCACAGTCACTTGCAATTGAGAGAGGGGCTCTGGGTGAATTCTGAGTCCACTATTTGGATGTTAAGGGGAACAGCCCAAGAGATGATGGGGGATGACCCTCTCTGTTTTGAGCAAAGGATTTGTATAGGTAACTTCTGGAAGTCCCTTCCAAGCTAGATTATAATGCTCTGATCATGTGAGCTGAGGCAGACAGGCATTTTGCCACAATTCAGAGCTCCAGAAGAGGCGTGCCACAGCCAGCAGAACAGTACAAAGCTGCTCTGGTAGCAGTTATGCCATGCAGCCTGTAATGGGAGGAGTGAGCAGGTTCTCAGCACTTCTGGTGGTAACACATCCAGATTTGGAGACATCTAAAGAATCAGTACCCCAAAACACTGGAAGTGCAGGAAACTGGAGAATGTAAGCGCTGGATCTGCTGCCCATGAATGCTATGTATCAGAAACTTTGACACATAACCCAAGCCATGGGACAGTCAAAAGCGCTGCAATACAGTATCTTCTGTGAAATAACTTACTTTGGAACCATGAAATAAACAGTACAAGTTCTGTTGACAGAGAAGGAAGTGTCTGGGGGATAATGAGCAAAACAGCCTTCCAGACAGGGCAAAAAGCATTATTTAAGAATTCAAGATAAAGCAGACTCTTTCTCAAAACTGAAGATAAATAAAAACAATGTCTTGGGTTTTTTTGTGAGCTTGAAATAAGGCTAATACAAATGAGTTAAATAAAATTAATTAGCAGGAAGGAAGATGATGTGGGAGGAACAGAGCAGAAAGGAGCCCTGTTTTGATAATTTGTTTGCATCCCAGTAGCTTTCAGGTATAAAATAAAGCCTGAAAAAAGGACCAAAGTACTGTTTGCTCTGAAAAGTCTTTTCAAGGCAAAGGGCAGCTAAGTCGAACCTGCAGCTGTAAATAGCTCAGAATACTACAGCATTTCCTTAGACAGCTAAAGGTATCAATTCACACCCCAAATGATATATTTAACATTTATATTTATTTCTGTTTGCAATTTTCCCTTTTGAACTGTGACTAATTTCTGTAATCAATTTATAAACCAAAATTCACTGTTTTCATTTAAAACCCAGGTAGCATTTATAGTGAGCTCTGGTAAAAACCGAGCAGCAAGCATCCAGCTCTAACCTAAGGCAGCAGACTTAAAAAATACACACAGCAAGCCAAACCACTACAGCTCCTGTGCCAAATGGTGGGTGGGGACACCAAGATCTGGGAAGGGTTATTTTCCCTCCTCCCTTGCATTATCCCCCCCAGCTGCAAAAGTCCACTTGAGGCCTGACATTATTGTGAACCAGGTCAAAGCAAAATGTTCTCTCACAGACACTGCTCAGTGCCCCTTCATGAAGGGTGATCAGTAGAAAACTGCTTAAAATCCTGTTTGACAGTGATGAAGATTTTTTTTCCTGGAACTGTTTATTCTGGATGAGTGTGATGACAACAGAGAACCATAAAATACTAGGAACACATCTGTCCACTCAGGGATGGCAGCAAACAATTTAGGTGGATTTCAGACATGCAGGGTAAAGAATCAGGGGAAGAAAACTGAAATTGCCATTTGCAGTCAGAGAAAACAAGAGGGGAGAGGAAAAAACTCCTGGCGACTCCTCAGGTAAATTTTTCTTTCTTTATTCATGTCACTGATCTCTATGCTACCCAGCCAAGTGGGTACTGCCTCATGCCAGGGAGCATGACATTAAAGTGCCTCACAACCAGCAAGTTCAGAGTTCCCACTATCCCTAAGGATGCAATCCCTCCCTGCTGCAATGCCCACAAGGGCTGCAGAGGCTGTGCTTACGGATTAGCCCCTGGCAATGCTCTTCCAAAAGAGGCAGAAGCCAGATCAGAAGGGAGTATATGCGCAGCTCATCACATTGGTAAGGAGTTGATCTGCAGCAAAAGAGAACAATGTCTCCCTGGTTATTACCCATAGATGTGCTGTGCCACACCCTTGAAGGTTAATGCAGCAACGCACAACTGTAAAAATCATCAGCTGCTGTAAACTGTAGTTGTAAAATTACAGTTTACAGCAACATCCAGGTAAGCAGCAAATAGATTCCACACAGAAAAAGGTGGATTTCACAGACTGTGCCACTGACACACAACACTTCTGCAGATAAGTGATCTGTTTCTATGACTAGCAAATTAATCAAAACCTCACAAAGATAAAATGCTAAGACAGGTTTACTGATACTGAATCCTCTACTATTGACCTATTGTAAAAGTAGGTCAAAGCCAAAATCTGACAAAAATAAAAGCTTGTCAGGAGGCATTTGAGCTAAAAAGAAAGCTTGGAGAAGTTCTGAGTGCCATCTGACAAACTGTTTAAGCTCTCTGCTATAAAGCTCGGGATTGTGGCAATGCAAATGCACTTGACAGAGTCCTATCCCTACAGGCAAGAAGCTGCACAAAAGTGCTTTGTCTTTAAATAGAGCAAGAGCAAGGTATTACTATGCAGGCTGCTAAAATCTCAGATTTCAAGTCTCAACACACCAGTCCCCTTTGGTTTGGTTACATAAAACAGAAAAGCAATGAGCATAGCTCAATTAACAATGAGTTCAGCCCTGCAGAATGCATAAACCTTCAGAGAAGGAAGACAGTGGTGATCAATGCACCCCATCTTAAGATCCTCTACCTAATAGCTTCAGAAAAAACCCTGGTTTACTTCCACCACACCAAATGTTGAGAATACAAAATTGAGAATACAGCGAAAAATCTCAACTGACAGTGCCCCAGGGCAAAAACTAAAACTGTTCTTACATTATCTTAAAATTTTAGGAATGAATCTTTTCCTCTGGAGAGTGTTCCAAGGCAGACTCATGTCTTGTTCCCTGATATTGTACTAGCAATGATATTCCCAAAGCCATCTGAATACTTGTGTGTAGAAAATAAGAGCTCCAGCAAGATAAAAGAATGCCATCCCCTTACCACAGGGGCAGATAAAAGCCACAAGAGCAATTTTTTCCCCCTACTCAGTAGCTTGGGCAATGTTTGTGCTGGTACATGCTTGCATGTGTGCATGAACCCTCGTGGCTGGTGTCCAGTGGGAGTGGAAAACTCCTGGTGGGCCCTACAGGCCAAAGGAAAATGGGGAACTTCAGAGCAGAGCATTCAACACAGATCTTCCTTCCTCGCCTGAAGGCAGCACAAAGGGGCAGGCCATGCCCCTCAAGAGGCTGATCATGAGAAGTGGCAATTTGAAATGGAGGCATTCAGCAAGAGACTGATACAAAGGGGAGCACTACCCCTGCTGCCTCTGAAATCCTTTAATGCATCCAATTTATTCTCACTATCAAAAGCCATTTCTGAAGTCCCAGTCTGTTGCTGTTTTGCTGAACTATCTTCATATATTTCACTGTTCAAAACATTTATATTAGCACTGGAAGTATTCACTTAAAAATTGAACTTACCAGATGGAATATTCTTATCATCAATAATGAGATGGGCAAACGGCTGCTTCTCAGGTTTGTTCCTCTTGTACAGTTCAAGTCCTAATGCCTCCATTGCAGCTAGAGATAAAAGAATTGCATTACCCCAAAAAGACAAGTTTAGTGGAACTAAAATATTTCTTATTCATAAACCAATACCTACCTTTTTCTGGTCTTGGTGGCGTTCTTCCCATAGCACGCTGGACTTCCTAAAATGAGAAGGAAAAATTGCTTTGATGTTTTCTTGGTTTTGTAACAACGTTCAGTTTGCACACTTACAATATTCTGTGCATGTATCTGAGGACACTATTCCACCTGCAGCACATTCAGATGTGTGGGATATGAATCATGTAAATATGATAATATATGTAACAGGCACACACAGTCAAATCACTTCTAGTAATTTGGTAATTCTAATAAAGGTGGATAGAAATGATCGTATGTATGATCACTACATTATTTACTGAAGTAGTGGTGACAGCACATTTAAAACCTTTTCTAATTACTGTACCTGGAATATTTCTCTAAGTATAATGGAATAATGATTGATAAGAAGGCATCATATCAAACAATGAAATTTATGAACTGACCTAATTACTTGGAGACTAAAGGCAAAGAAAGAGGCATTTCTATACAGGAACTAGTGTGCAATCACTCTAACAACTAGGGATACCTAAACTCTGAATTTCATTTGTGATGAGTTGGATGAAAACCTCCACACCTCACACTTGGCCACCAACAGAGAAGGCTACAAGGCTTTACAATCAAGGCTCACTTCTAACAAGGTATGCAGGAACTGAAGGATTAAGTATCATCCATACTGGACCAAAGAGACTGGGTGCCAGGCATGGAAAGTACGTAATTCTTCAAAACTGCAGATAAATTTTAACAGGAATGAAAACTATGCTACCCAAACCCAAGAAGAGCACAAAATGCAGGCATCAGGCACCACAAAAAGCTTTGCTTTTAATCATTCACACCTGTACTCCTCTTGAGAAAAAGATACAAACAGCAGATTTCAAAAATCTAAGCAGCCTGTTCTTGTTACAGGCCTAGACTGAGTCCTAGTATCAAGCTCAACCCCCAGTTCTGTCTCCCTTTTTCCCCATGACTCTCCATCTGTTTTCTAAAAAAACAGGGTTATATGTTTGTTATTCTGAATACCTCATACCACGGAGCTGTCAAGAAGATGTTTAGTAAAACAAAACATTTTGCTGAAGATATCAAGTCATGTCCTCATGGAACCTAAGAGTGGTCCTTTGTTTCATCTTTATGCTATGCACAGTGCTGTTTGCCTGATTCAATCCATGTACATGAAATATGCTTCAGATTTGGCCAGATCAGCAAAGTCCCACTGTGCTCTAAATCACTGGGGTGTTTCAGAATTTGAAATCCTGCTCTGAAAACACCTGAAGTCCTGCTTTTATGTATTTTTGCAACCGCAGTGAAATAGTGCCTTGGCTGGTGCATTTATTACTCTCACTTTCCCCTTTCAGTAGGTGTTTAAATGTTAAACCAAAATGAAAAGCCACAGCAGTATGGAAGCTGTAGTATGACTATCAAAGCATAATACTTCAGCTGAGATATGCTGATTTCATAGATAAGAATCATGAAGATGCTTTTTGCTGTAGAGACGAGAAGAAAAGCAGAAGAATCACAACTTCAAAAGCAGCAAAACTAGCATCCGCTTCCCGCATTTACATTCACTTTGCTTCTCTGATCTTCCTACTTCAATGTCAGTTCTAGGAGCATGAAAATGAAGTTCAGTTCTAGGAGCTGCATGTCAGCATCAGCCAGTAGCTGCACTTGACTGGAAAACAGGAAGATGACAAGAGAATGCAAGTACTAGGTACTGCAAAAAATGGCAAAAGCCTCCGAAGAGAACAGAACGTAAGGCAAGAAGAGCCTGGGAGATTATTGCAGCACACCTATCCCAAACCTTTCTCCCTTGAAGGAGAGATGTTTATTTCCTTGCTTTCTCAGTGAAACTTCTCAGATGTGGAGCTTGTTTTAATATCCTTTCCTTTGGGAGGATGTGACAAATGTCCTTGCCTGGAAAGGCTACTGAGCAGATCCAAAAAGAGCCATGTACATTTTAATCTCCTACTTTCTAGATTTGGTACTAAAAAAAAAAAAAAAAATCTCATGGTTGCTAATTGCTCAGCCCTTGAAAGCCCTGAAGTGGTCGACTGCTATTCCACTTTTAACTTTCATTTTTCTTAGGAGCATTCAGTTCTGATTCTGCACATTTCCAAAGATGCTTTAGCTTAAGCAGCTAAGTACTTCACCTTCTGAGATCCAGCAGCTGAACTCAGCTCATCTTCTACAGAGAATGGCTCTGGTCCTCATGCAATCAGTCTGAGCTCTCTTCTTCTAACTGGTGGTGGTGCTGTTCATCTGCAGCTTCACCACTCAGAAAGCAGGACAGCTACCCTCTGGACTTGGGTCCATACCTCTCCTTGTCTGGACTTCGTAATTAGCTCAACTGGTTAGATCATGGCACTAATAACACAAGGCTGGGGATTTGAGCCAATTGTTCATTGACTCTTCAGTGAGCTTAGCACTGGATCAGAAGTGGTTAGACTGTGGCCAGAAAACAAAATCCTCCAGCAGTTCTCTAAGCTCTGGACTAGTGTCAAATTCTCATGAAAGTTTGATATTCTTTCTGTTATGTTGTCCCAGTTTCTAAAATGAAGATGAAACACATTAACTAGTCTCTAGAAAACAAATATGGAGTTGTAGGTTTCCTCCTAAAGAATAAGCAGTTAAGCTTCTTGATTTTTTTTTTCACTTGATGTTCATACAGTTCCAGGGTGCTGATACACAACCTACCTTAGAGAAGCATTTAACCATGTATTTGCTTCTGAACCTGAAGGACATTCAGTGGATGTTTGAAGGTAGCCTCTTAATGAGATTATAAAATCCCCCAGTATTCTTACTGCAAGGAATTAAGAGCTGTGATTTCCAAATCATCGAAGTATCAACTGCATTTTTTAGCTCCTGAATGTTCTTAGGTGTCGCATACTTACTCACAACGTAGAGGCTCATTAAGGAGCTCGACAGAACCTGTGACTAAGACACTGCTATAATGGCATGAAAATTGCTGACAAAACATTACCACAACTTCTCTTAAGACTGCCATCCACAGAACCGTGTGTGATACCAAGCTGTTCAGCTATTTTTAGCAGAACTGTACACAAAAATCACCCCACTCTTAATCTTATGACAAGCTGCACTTGTACACCTTTGTCATTTGCTCACTGCTCACCGAGTCAACTCTGCTGGCCTGCTTCCCACATTCCAACCTCCTCCATACACTCACTGTTTAAACAACAGACAAAGAGTTAGTCACAAAAATGAAAAACACGTCTTCCCTTCCTCAAAATAAAAAAAAAAATTAAGAGACCACTAAGAAGCTCCAAAACTTTCTCATTTTAAGGCTAAAAATCATGTTTTAAGTGCCTGGAAGGTTGCAAAAATAACTATTGCTCTTGAAGTTATGTCCAGTGCTGAGGATGCAGAGATAAGGCTACACCTGAAGACATGACATTTGTGAAAGGCTTTTAGTCTCCTTTAGCTTTTATCTAAATATCTCAGTATCTACTTTGAGCAGTAAGCAGCCTTTTGAGACCAATGAGAACTCCTAGACAGTCATTTATTGCTTCAGATGTAATCTTAAAACTTTTTTATGCTCTTGATTCTTTTATCACCAAGTGCTTTAAGTACAGCTGATACCAGGAAGAAGTATCTGATTCTCTGGCCGGAAATTCAGCAATCTGAAGAATGCTAATCCGGAAGGAAGTGAAATAGAAAGTACATGAACCTATATTCATCAGGCTGTCGTTTACAGACCAGCAATAAAACCTCTCTCCAAATAAGTAGTCTACTGCTTGCAGGAAATAAAAAACAAAAAAAGGCGTGTAAGACTGTAGGATGGAAACCTACAAAATTGTAGGTGAAATTTTAACAACTTACAGCAATCACTTGTGAAACCTTTACTTGGTCCATAACTATGTGTTCTTTAAATGTCTGCTAAGTATATAGATCTCTTTATAAATGCTGCCCTGGAGGTCTAGCAAAGCACTCTGTTGCCATGTGGGAGAAGAGCTTATGCCTGAACTCCACAAGCAGCTAGAAGCTGGGAGCATTGCCAAGCAAAGTTACTTATGGATTGACCCAAGATATGTTTGTAGTCCTTTCTACTTCAGGCTTATAACAGACTTCATAAGGACTGTGGTTAGAGCATCTGGACTGCCAAAAGCTTTTTAGGGTTACATGGAAAAAAATTAAGCAAACAGACTGGCTAGGAAAGTATATTATTTGTCTGCTTGAAATTTTATATGCAATATTGAAAATATGCTCTCTACTTAGTAAGCTGCTCCTTAAGCGGAATTTTTATCGCAGAATATGTTAAGGAATCAATAATTAGATTCTGATTAAAAGAAAAGAACTACTATTTTTTCAGGAGACAAGTATTTCTAGACTGAGCCTTGCAGCCCTACTACACTGGTTTTCATAAGAGCACTTTCATTTTCGACATCAATCCCTGCTTTACATTTAAGCACTCTGTCTACAGGTGTGCAAAGAAAACCAATGAGAACTGGTGCAGGAAGCCAGAAGCTGTAACCAGACCATAAACCTGAGCAAAATATATTTGTCTATTTTCATTTCCTGAACAGCTCGAATTGCAA
This sequence comes from Phainopepla nitens, assembly GCA_013400175.1. NCBI lineage: Eukaryota > Metazoa > Chordata > Aves > Passeriformes > Bombycillidae > Phainopepla > Phainopepla nitens. The sequence goes on along the minus strand of VXBQ01006195.1, from coordinate 3,849,592 downwards.
AAGACAATATATTGAAAAATCAAGTAACATTAATGGTATTTTGAAGTGTTCCATTTTAGTCACTTAGCATGCTGCCAGTTCAAATAAGGATACTGGTTCTTAAAACACGCATAAGCTAAATTCTTTAGATTCTCCTTAAGGAAAGTGAAGAAAACACAGACAACAGGAAACCTCCTTTAAGGCATATTAGCTAGATCCACACACAAAAGAGCAGCACAACTCCAAGTAAGTTACAGCTGCATCTCCACTCTTAATTGTTGCAGGGCAACTGAAAGGCAGAAGATGATAAAGTATAATTCTGCCTTGACACTGTTACTTTCACTTCTCTGATGTACCGAAAATATGTAAAAAGCCTCAGGTCACCACCTTCCTATCTATTTTTTTCTCTGTCATTGATACAAGATGACAAAGCATCCAGACCACCGGTGCAGCTGCTTAATAAACTCCATTGCATTCAGAGTCTAATTACTTTGGCAAGGGACATTTTATTGTTCTCCAACTAATGGTCACCAGCCAAAAAAGTTAACCCTACTCACTACTTATCCTAGCCACGGACATTGCAGCATTTAACCTCCATCCAGACTGGCAGGATATAAAGCCTCAGCTAAAGCCAGTGCCTTTGTTGAGTAACCAGCAGCAAATAACCAGAACACAGGGCTCCCCATTGACTTACTGTAACAAGCTCCTCACACTGTCATGAGTGCACGAGCAGCACACAGCACATACGTAGGTGCAGCCTGAGAGGCTCTATAAAATGCAGCAGCATGAAAGAACTAATCCTTTGCTTCCACCTTAAGCTCTTGAAGGAGGTAGCTAGCAAAAGGGACAAGACATGGACTCCTATGTCAATCTGTGTTTTGTTCACAAAAAAGATCTGTCACTCAGAGTTCTCTGTTAAAAGCCAGCATCACATTAGCACAATTCAAATGCTGTAAATTTAACTCAGGTACAGTTCATGCTAAAGCATATATGAGCTCAGCTCAAATCTAATGTAGCACCCTTAATGAAAAACTGCCAGTCCTAAGCAGATGTGGGCCAGTAAAGTTGTAATGGGCCTGATAAGCCAGGAAAACCAAATACCATAGCAGACATGCTATGCTGTTACATAGCCCATAATTAGCACTAAACACTATCATGAACACAAAAAGAGACCAAAGGCAGCAACTGCAGTAAAAGGGGATTGTGGCATATTTCCAGCTTGCCTAGGCTTCCTCATTAGGACTGACTTCTTTTGTCCTTTGTGTTTGGGAACAAGCTGTCATTCTCAATTCCTGGGCAAAGACCACCCACTTATCATGCTATGGCAAAGCAGTTCTCCCAGTGTGAGAATGGTCTGCACAGAACACAGAACTGGCAAAGTGAGCAAAACCAAAGCAGGAACTGACCCTCATTTTGGACTCCAGACAGAGTAAGAAACAAGAGCAAATAAGAGCAAATGCTATTGCTATCTTCTTTTCCTTCAGGGAGTCTTTTGTTTGCTGATGATTTTGACTTAAGAGAATCTTGTCTGGAAGATTCCTTTGAAAAGAATGTGGAACTGACACCTGTTATGAGCATCCAAAGTGTTGGAAAACCTATACAATATTAGCATAAATAACTACCACTCAGGCCCATCCAAATATAAGAATGGCTAATCACCTAAATTCAATCAGTTTTCTTAATACTACTTCAAGTCTTCCTTTCTTAAAAAAAATAAAATAAATAAAATATGCTTGAATACAGAACTGATTAGCCACTACTAGATTCATTAGCAAATACAATACAATCCTGGATAAAATCTCAGGTGTTCTTAAAACACCAGGAAATAATTTTTAGAACTTACCTCTGAATACAGATTTCTGAAGAATTGTTTTAATTTCAACAGGACCATGAAATAAAGAAACATTGTCTGTGCCACTTACCCTCTGCACAGCCCTTTGGAGAGCCTGTTTCACACTTCTACAGGATTCTGGCATTAACTTTGCTTCTTGACTGTCAAAGGAGGCATCATGCAAATCTGTACTTTCTTGGTGTCCAAAAAGTGTTCTGACACAGTGTGCATGTTCTTTTGAAATTCTAGTAGGGTCCATCTGGAACAAAAACATAAGCACAACCACAGTTCTAGGTGTTAGAGACACTTTTCAACCATCTAAAAGTTTGGTCCCTGGCTAAGTTCATTATCTAAATTCTCATTATAAAAAGAGTAGAGAGAAAAAGTTCCCAGCATCAGGGTTTATTTCATCCAACAAACACATGAGATAGGAGTATGAATTATCTTCTGGTGCTGCCTATTTCTTAGTTTAGACTAGATATATGACTTTCAAAAGTTAAAGATAAAGCCCATTCTTATGGTAAAGTCAGTAATTCTGAATTCCATATTCCAACCACTCAGGGCAATATCACAGTTATTTTAGCAGGAAACACACACAGTTATCCTACCTCAAAAGCTACTGATTGTAAGATGACACATGAATGGCAAGTAGAGACACTTGGGGAAAGTATGTATGTGTGTGTGTAGCACATCATTTTCAAGAGGACAAACAGAAGTTATTTCTGAAACCATTTTATCACTGAAATTATATCACTGCAGCTGTCAGTCAGCTATCACTGAAACTGTTTTATGGATGTGCTCACTGTGGATAGAGTTTATTCTCTTTACAGTGGCTGGTACAGGGCTGTGTTTTGGAATTGTGACCAAAACAGTGCTGATAACACAGGGATGTGTTTGTTACAGCCGAGCAGTGTCAGCCCAGAGAGAGGACTGGGGATGCACAAGGAGCTGGGATGGGACACAGCCTGGATAGTTGAGCAGAACTAGCCAAAGGGATATCCCAGACCATACGGCATCCTGCTCAGTATATAAAGGTGGGGGAAGAAGGAGGAAAGGAGAGACATTTGGAATGATGGCATTCATCTTCCCAAGTCACTTGATGTGTGGTAGAGCCCTGCTGTCCTAGAGATGGCTGAACACCTGTCTTCATATTCTGTTTAGTTTGTGTTTGCAGCTTTTTCTTTACCTCTTAAACTTTTTTTATCTCAACCCTCGACTTCTCACTTTTACTTTTCCAATTCTCTCCTTAATCCCATCAGGGAGTGAGCAGCTGTCTGAGACTCAGTTGCCAGCTGGGATTAAGTCATGACAGAGGCAAGAGATATTGCTGTGTGAAATGTCACCAAGACAGAAAGAGCCAAAGACCAAAAGATTATTAAACTGCACCACAAGACACCTCTGCATCACTGGACAAGGAACAGTAAGTTTATACTATCTACAAGACATTTTTAGCAACCAGTCTTTGTGACTGAATCAAGTACATTTTTAAATCTTGCATTCTATCTCTCAGATAAATTGGAAGATAATCCAAGGATTAAGATTGTACCTTGACAGAATTTTATTGCACAAAAACTATTTAAGCCATTTCGCCCTTTTTTTCACATACTCCAAATCCTTTACACTGAAGAGATTAACAACTATCATTCGGAGATGGCCCAGGACTCACAGAAATTGTTCTCCACTTGCATTTATCCTGCTTTTACTTCAGGCTCAAAGAAGGGTTTATGCACCCAAACTGTTGTTCAGGTTCTCTAACTGTATCAGCTGGCCTATCAAAGAACATTTACTTCTATCTTTCTTTAATTGGAAGAAATATTTTTACCTGAGAACTACAAAAGGCTATTTGCAATTGCAATGCAGGAATACCAAGACATTATGGACAGTGCCTAGTGTTCAGTTTCCTTTAACAAAGAGCTGAACAAAACAGCATATCAAAAGGAAGTTTTTCACCATACAAAACAGCCGGAGTGAATCAAGCGTATCATTTGTTCACTGGAACATAAATCCAACTCCCTAACCCCCAAAAAATAAATTAGTTAACTTAAAAGCATAAGGTTAGGATTAGGGAGCTGAATTAAAGTCTACATCACCCAGGCAGCCATCCAATAGTAACACACAGCAGAGAGACATTAGTTGCACAGACAGCAGCACCAAATGCTGCCTCCTCCATGACCATCCTTCTGCTCAAGTCTCCAGATGGAAAGCTCTTTGCCCAATTCATTCAGACCAGTGTCAGACCCTGTAACCTGGTTTAGCTGCCTCAGTCATTCCGGCAGATTTCAAATGAAACAGGCCACAGAAGGTTCACCCAAAGATCATAAGATGTCACAGCTTTGAGCAGAGGGGTAGTGATGAGTTACAGAATGGCTTAGAGGCAGGAGCATCTTCCTGTCATGATCTGGCACACCTGAATCTCAAAGAAAATCTATGTACAGCCATTGCAGTTCTACAAATTAGGTGCTAAAAACCCACACCAGTGCCTTCTGAAGTCAGCTAGGGTAGTGCAGCCTCATTAACTGCATAAGGAGATCTAAACTAGCACCTCTCTGCTCTCACCCCCTTCACCACAGAATTTAATTCCTGGATTTCAGCCTCCTCTTCTAAATCAGTAACAAGAAAGGAATTTTTGCTGGCCTAATTTCCTTCAAGATTAGCTCCCCAAAACCAAGTCACTCCAGATATCAGGCAAGCATCAGAGTCAGTAGAGGGATAGGCATAAGAATGATCAGTACAGGGACGGACATAAGAATGAAGTATCAGGAAGGCAGCACTAGCTTTAACTGACTGTAAAACTGCACTCTTAAAGCATCTCTCAGACTGTATTCCACTTGTATTCAGAACTCAGAAAATCAGCTGTAAACTAAAATAATAATTTTTTAAAAAAGCACAAAATGTTTACTGACAGTTGCTAGAAGGCAGTTAATGCAGAATGACTTGGGTTGGAAGGTACCTGTGGATGTCTCTAGTCCAGCCCCCTGCTTGAAGCAGGGCCAACTTGTAACTTAAGTCAGGTGGGTTAAGGCCTTGTCTAGACAAGCTCTGGGGAATGTTCATCAATGAAGACTTTCAGCTTCTCTGGGCAAACTGTCCTAAAACTTCACTACTTCTAGTGTGCAAAAAAATCCCTTGTTTTTTATATTCAGCTACAGCTCCCCTTGCTGCAATTTATGACTGTGCCTCTTGTTTTTGCTGGGCACTTCTGAAGAGCCTATCTTTAGGCAGCTAAAAACAGCAATTACCTTCCCTCACCTTAGTCTGCTCTTTGTCAAAGAATCCAGTTCTCCATTCTTTTATACACTATGGTTCCTACCTATCACAGTGGTTTTCTGCTGGAACCCTTCCAGTTTGTTGATACAGTTCTGGTACCAAGGGAGCCAAAATAGGACCCTTTATTTCAAATGCAACCTCTCACACTAGGATCGTTAGAGACCTGAAGGAACTGATGCCTCTTACAGGATTTGGATGTCTGAGTCTTCTCCCGTCTACACAAATCACAGGATGGAACATAGAAAACTACAGCAAATAACTGCCAATAAATACTAATTTTTATCAGTAATTCTAGTAGACAGAGACTACTATCCCAGTTTTGGATTTACTAAAACACATCTTCTGAATAACAGACAAGAAAACTAGGTTTTACAGCATGAAGATAATGAAATTTGTAAAGGCCTGACTGTCCACCAGGACAAATCATGCCAGAGTAGACTCACTGCCATCAGCAATCATTCAAATGTGTCACACAGTATTGTATCACAACAGTAACAGCAGATTGAACAGAATCACTTCCTCAGATTACAGTTTATTTGCTCAAGGTTTAAGACAGAAAACCAGCATCTCTGCACCTACAGGTAAAAGATTGAAGGCTTAATGGAAACACTGCAGCTGATGGTTTCAGCAACTTGGAGCTGTGCAGCCCACCATGAATGACAAAAACTGCAAGTCTCCAGAGTCACTGTTTGATAAGGGGAAACTCTGATTTTGGGACTAGCTAACACCACCCCCCTGTTGCCCTCACCTTTTTCAAAGAATACCTTCAAGAACAGTCCTCACCACATTTAACTACGAAAATCAGCTCACTTGCCTGAAAAGGCATTCTCAGAAATCCTGCATCTCACATCTTTACAAAGAACACATACTGAACTGCCATGGCTGTAAACAAGCACTACCAAGCACTGAGATCAAAACTGTGGGGAAGTAGTGATGCACAGAAGAACTTCCAAGGACATGTTTTGAGAAGAACTTCTAAAGAACCAGAAAATTATGATGAAATACCAGAGGCAGCTTGCCAGCTTGCAGGGCAGGGCACCTTCAGCAAAAAGTCCTAAAGATTTAATGTCTGGAAGAAACATCAAGATGCAAACAAAAATAAAGCAGAAAGCTTTATTAAGTGTGAAGTAACCTAAATACACTAGAGGAATTAAACTAAAGAGAGGAGTGTCTAGCTTGTTTTTTAATATCCGTTTTGCCTCACCTTGAAATCAGATCAGACTGTTCAGTGCCCCCTGTTTTCAGCATCTCTCATCACTCTAGTTGCATTTCTGGAGGCTATTCACCCACTCCAGGGCAGCCAAAATGTTCTCCAGCATCATGGCTGAGACTAAATGAACTTAGAGAATTAAGAACCAATTTTCTGATGTAAAAAAGGCTCAGTTTGGTTTTAAAAAACACAATACATTCCGCCCACCCTTACCATTAAATTTTGCATCAATTATGCACTGTTACAATACTGCATTAAATACTTACTCATTACAATAAATGTTTAACATCTATACTTGTACTTATTTTCAAACTTAAACCACTTTCCAGACTATCAAATATCACTTTGCACTTCATGACCTTCCTTAAGCACTAAGAAGGGGTTCTTCCAGGCTCCTGAAAGATGCTAATGACTCTCAGCAAGCTGTTTTTTCTGTTAGCCACAGTGCTCACAAAACTTCATCAGAAGTCTGAAACATAATCGTTTGAAAACATACCACAACGAAAGTCAGATTTCCACATAAACATGAAATGACAATAAAAGCTGGGCTTCCAGGTCACCATTTACTTAAGTGTGAACTCTTCAATCTGGTAGAATACTTAAAATTTGTACAGACTTTTTTTTAAATGGGAAAAGTGCACAATCTTGGAGGCCTAGGTTAAACTGTGGGCATTAGACACCCAGACATCACATTTCAATTTGCTTCACTGCCCTCCAGCTCAGTCATTGCCAGACCAGATTCCTACTCTTTTGAGTTCAAAGTGCACTAAGGAAATGGGCTAGAATGAAAAGCTTAAAAGCTAAGTTTTTGGAGACTATATCTCAGCATTTATCAGTCAAAGTTAAAGAAAATACTTCTCTCACCTTGTTCTGTGCATGAGTCTCTATGAAGTGATGACCTCCAGCTGCTCTGAGTATCTTAACTAAATTTTCATGGCATTTTTACAAATAATGAGAAAATATTCCTCAATATTTAGGCAAAATAAATGCTTAAGACCAATATATTTTTTATTGTTTAATTTCTTGGATTCAGTATACGGCACAGGATGGACCAAGAAGCAAGGACAAAACATGCTAAATGATTTTACATTTCAGTAGACTATTATGAGAATACTGGTAAAATTCAAACTTGCTGCTTTTTTTCTTTCTTTTTTGACACACCAGCTCATTGTCTCACTTGCATAGCACTGCATTATTTCTTGGCCACAAACATGTGTTTACTCGTGAAAACCTGGTGTCAGTCTTAGTTATGCGTCTTGTGAAATTCCAAATGCTCAAGCCACAAAATAAACAAAATTAAGGAAAAACCAAAACCTCAACTATTGTCTCAGCTTATACTGTGTCAGGATCCAGCCCAAGTGATTTTATGCGAATATAGACAAAATGTGAGTGGTAAAACTGAGTCAGAGTTTACTCAGACTCTTAGATAAGGTTTTAAAGATTTTCTAAGATATGTATTTTCTTAGTATCAGCCTATACAGTCAATTTTTTCTAATTCACATTTGCATAATTTAGCAAGCAAACAATTCAAATCTTGTCATGCACAGCTTCTACTACTAACGCCTCATGATTTTAACAAAATTAATTAAAAATAATTAAGTTCTGTTAATAAAGTATAAACTTTGATAGCTGAAATTTACACTGAAAAGGCCAAATTGAAGTAGCTTAATAAAATTAAACTTCACAGAAATCTTTTCAAAAGAAAGAGGTCTGATCATGCCCCATTTAAACAAAATAAATCTCTAGGAATGTGAAATAAGAATTAACTGCTGCAGGATCTACTATGTTTTTCCATCTATCTTATTTCACAATTACAACTGGTGAACAAATATGAAGTATCATATCTTATTATAGTGCATTATGTACTTACTTCTAGAGTATACTTATTACTCTATTTTCCATTGATGACATTTTCTCCATTGAAATTTTTTTAGGCAATGACTTCAGTCAAGCCTATATTGAGTTATATCACCTCTTCTAGATGTTTTGGAAATACAAATTTATGAAAGACTCCATTCAATAGCACTACTCCAAATCTACAGGAACAAGAAACTAGCAAAAGAATGAAGCTGTCAAATGCAAAGTTACACCTGAACCATGCCGTTTTTTTAAATCAAGGAAGCAGAAGAAAAATAGCCATGATGGTTCTTTTTACCCTTTGCTAGGCACACGTGAAACCCTGACATGCACCTGTCAGAAAGAGTCTTCAATAAGGGGGTATACTTTGATTAGTTGTTTTGATTGCAATGGCTCTTGAGCCCCCTGATGAATGTATAGCTGTGCATCTCTGAGCTATGTTTTGACAAGGATGTCTTTTCAGGTTCATGAACATCTGGAGTGAAAAACATTCCCCTGTCACAAGTTGAAGCAGGCATTAATTTATTTCACTGTCAAGCAAACAAGTAGCTTTAAGCTACTTTACAATGAGTCCCAGAAATTAGATGTCACTCTTCTGAAATATACAGGTTATGATTAACTAAGTGCGGTACTGCCGTTACACTTTATTTTTGGAAAACCGGAAAACACAAAGCCATTGCCAGTAAGAAAATACAAATTAGTCTGCACACTAAATTATCAGCAGCGCTACCGTATTTTTGACAGTCACTCATCTGATTCAGTGGGTATACACTTGTGCAACACCTGTTTTCAGAGCGCACTTAGTTAAGAAATCCAGCCTGCCACCTCAAGATCAAGTGCCTCTACCTAGAAAGTAAACCGAAAGAAACAGGTTTCCAGTCTCTACCGACTTCAAATGAAAAGTACACACAACAGAAGCACCACTTCCATGACGGCAGTCAGACCCACACTAACAGAACTAAGTAGTATCCGACAATAAAGCCAAGCAGAAATTTAACACCTAGTCCTGAGAACCAACTAGCTGGCAGCTCCCCACTTCCTCCGAGAGGGCTCAGCCTTGCAGGGTAAGAGATGCAGCAGCGAGGGAATTCAGGCTGCCGAGCCATTTCCAAGAAGCAGGCTCCTCTTCTCTCCGAAAGCCCAACCGCTCATCACCTTATCTGCCCCCCCAGCGACACCTCCCCGCGCTCCTCTCGGCACGCACCGCTGCCTCTTCTCAGGCATCCCGGCACAACTGAGGCCTGGCAGGCGAGGGGCGGCTCTCCCAGAAATCTCCAGAATCCCAGAAAAGCTCCTGAGCTGCGACAGGCACCTCTGGCCGATGTCCACGAGCACACAGACCCCGCTACTCTGCGGTGCCCCTGCGCAGCCCGACTGGCAAATAATCATGAGTGGTTTGATGAAGGCATGATGACCTTTTTTGTCCTCAAAGCCATTTCTCTTGCTGGTGGAACATTTACGGCAGCCAAAGACCTCAGCCATGTCACAGGACCACAGATTATATGGGTTTGGAAGGGACCCTCAAGAATCATTGAGTCCAACTCCTGACCCCGCAGAGCACCATCTCCAAAAATCGCACTATGTGCCTGACAGCATTGTCCAAACACTTCTAGAACTCTGTCGGCCTTGATGCTGCGACCACTTCCCTGGGGAGCCTGTTCCAGTGCCCAATCACCGTCTGGGTGAACAACCTTCTTCTAATGCCCAGTGTCAAAATTCTCTTCAGTGAAAAACTGAAAGATGATCATTAAAAGCCCAAGCCCTACAAGACTTCAGGTGAAGGATCATGACTAAACTGTTTCTCGAGTCAGGGAACTCCTCATGCCCAACCTGGCGGCGAAGCCCTGTACCCCAAAATGCACCCGATGCCCGGAGCGCTACCTGGAACCCCTCGGACGGAGCGGCTCCAGCGACCAGGGGACAGCACAAGCAGGGCAGGGCACTGGGAGCCCATTGGCCCGACCCCTCTCAGAACTGGATCAACTTCAGAGACAAATAATTGTGTTCTAAAACTTTCTGGGTTTTTTCCCCCCCTTAATTTATCGCCTCGATCGCACCTACACGAGGGCCTTCCCCTCTCCCGCAGGGTGCGAGGCGGCCGCACTGGCCACAGTGGGAAGCGCCCGCGGCAATCCCCGCTTACCTGAGCTCGGAAGTAGAGAAAGAGGGCGACGCTGCAGACCACCTGCCCCAGCCCCAGGAGGACGAGGGCGGCCAGGAGGGAGCGGGACGCGGGCGGCGGGTGCGGGTGCGCGGGCGGCGGGGGCGGCG
>VXBQ01006195.1:3760728-3839153 GCA_013400175.1 Phainopepla nitens | reverse complement strand
GCCTCGCCTCCCCGAGCACAGACCGGCCCCCGCCGGCCCCTGGCCCCAGTGCCCCGGCCCCTGCCGGCCCCGGGCAGGTCGCCCGAGGATGGCGGCGGGCGCTGCTCCGCCCCGCGCAGCGGAGCACTGCACCTCCGCGCCTCCGGGGTGAGCGCCCCGCGGGCAGCCCTGCCTCCGCCGCCTCCTGCGCCCTCCTCAGCCTTGCCCCGCTCAGATCTGCGCTCCCCTCAGGCGGCCCCGTCAGCCGAGGCTTCCCTGAGCCCCTGGTTGCATCTGGAGGGTTACGGTTACTCTCCCCGAAATTCTCGATGTCTGAAATCGGCGTGCACCTGGGGTGCACATCCTCTGGCCTCGTTGGTGGGTTTAAGCCCGCAGGGGACCAAAGGTATGTTAACCCCTTCCTGTCTCACTCGCTCCTCGCTTAAGCCAGGCTAAAATGACCGCAAGCGCTGTTGACTTGCACTGTCCAAAAAAAGTGGCGCAGTTCACAATCGTGTTAAAGGAATGGGTTAAAGATATGGCAGAGGTGTGCTGGCACCCGTTTGCCAGCGAAATCTGCTCAGAGCCTCCTCATCTCCCACATGCAGCCAGCCTGCTACAGAAAACATTTTTGAACCCTTGGCTAGGAACGTCTTCTGTTCTCCTTCATGTCTCAGCTTGCACTCAATACCAAAACCTCTTCTTCATAAAACCATGCTACAGTTTGTAGGCATTTTCTTTCTTATGGTCCTCTTGGGGTCCTGTTTAGGCCAGATATAAAAGTGAGTTGAAGTCCAGCTCAGGCTTTGAAGAACATGGGAGAATGACACAGATCCATCTTGCAGGTCATCTTGTCTGTAGAAAAAGGTCTGTATTTGAACTCCAATACATGACACAATATCCTGTTTAGGTCTCTCTAAGCTACGAAACTGAGAAAATTTTACCTTCCAGAAAGATTGAGGGAATCAGACATAATTATGAGCTCCAACAAAGTAAAGGAAACTGCAACTCACCAAATCACCACGCAACAAATCTCTATTGAAAGAAACTGATGTTTAGCACTGAATCCAAATAGTGCAATGGCAATTCCTTCACTAACAAGACAACACCTGAGAAATAATGATGAGAGGACCTGCATCTCAACATCATCCACCACAAAGTCAATGGGAGGAATACCCAGCCTTGAATATCTACTACAGTGTCTTCTTTCTAAATGCTTACTTTTATTCTCGGAAATGTTGGGAGCATTGTGGTCTGTAGTCCAATTGGAGGAAGTGTTCCTGTAACAGTGTAAAAAATAAAAAAAAAAAAAGAAAAAAGAAAAGAAAGAAAAGAAGACAAAATAGCCACCATCACCTGTAAAATAACCATGAAAATAATCTCACATTAGAGTGAGCTGCACCCTCCTAAATCAGTTTTTCATTGGCCTAGAAAAACAATTCTTTCAGAAAGAATTTTTATGAAGGTACAAATGGGGTTCTTTAAGGGTCTACACAGTTTTTAAAATTCAGTCACCAATTAGTTATTAAACAATTGATAAAGGAGAAGTTAGGATAGTATCCGTGATTCTAGCACATGGTTTTTTATGCTTTCCTGTGAGAAGCAACTCAAGAAAGATCTCTGCTTTTTTCACCTTAGAGTTCAAATTTCTTCCTAATGAAGACGGAAGAAATTTATGTGAGCTCTTGCCACCTTCCTTAAGGTGCTTTTCTAGGTTCTTGCAGAAGGAAACAGAAGGAGGCTTTCAGTGAAGAGTTATGAGGATCTGCAGACACCAACTTTAAATACTTCATCACATATGAACACAACTTTCTCTGGACAAACATGCCTCCTCTGGGATCACTGTTTCATTAACTATCTTCTCTACTGGCACCATCTTTAGTATTGCCATCATATGCTACACCAGGGAACCATTACCACTGAGCCTATGTCTTACATGTGCCAGTCTCTTGACATTGAATAATCAAGCCCTTCTGTTTCATGTTCATCCACAACAATTTCACCCTCACAAAATCTCAGATGCGTCTACAAGCACCCTGGTACTCGTATCCAAGCGCCAGGACATTGGACTCATCAGGAGTCTCCCTTCGTAGAACATGACCCTTCCCACCAAACCAACATGGGTTCCTAGGGTATGCTAGGGGTACATAAATGACATTTGTACTGAAAACTTAGATTCCCTCATTGATTTCTACCACAAATTCAGCAACCAGAATTGCCCATCAAACTCTTTGGAAAACTTACATCAGCATCCACTTTCTAGACACCAAGGTCAACATAAAAAATAGCAACCGTCAAAATACCATATGCAGAAAATCCACAGACCAACACACCTCCTTCCACAAACCATCAGCTATCCAAAACACACTAGAAAAACTGATATAGCCCACAGACATCACCTCATTTGCTCTGAGGAAAGCACTCATGACACGCCCTCACAAAGCTACAGATGATGCTCATCCAACACTGACTCTCCACTAGGACCACATATTTGAAGAAGCCACCTAAACCTTTTCCAAACTTACAACGACACAGAGAGGAAATCCCCTACTGGGTATCATACACCACAATATGCAAGAAATGTATACTGGAAAATGTTAAAGAGTTGTAGCTTATATTGGAAGAGAATCATACCTTGAAATTATTTTTCCTAGAAACACCCATCCTTCTCTTCAAACCACACTCATTATCATTAGCTCCATCGCTGAAAGCAAATTTCGGCAGACCAGTATATGCTGGCTAGAGCCAGATAGCTCAGGAAAATCATACCCAAATATTACCACAGCCCTCATGATAAACACCTGCTCCAACAGAACCCCCACAATACAGGTCCTACACATGGGCATTCCGAAACACCATAAGCAGCACGAAATGCATTCACCGCTCCTAGCGAGCTCTGTGGGTGAAACCAAACATCCACCACAGGATATCTATGCAGGAAAGAACAGCGACACCCAGTTGCCAGCTGGAGAACTATATTCCCAAAACAACTACTCCATCTCTAACCTTGCAGTCCTGACACTGCAAGACCAAAGATGGGCCAGAGAACCAAAATGTGCAACTCTATCAGATACTGGATTTCATATCAGGTGAATTTGACAAAGACTTCTGAGTTTCCCTATTTTTCAAGTCTTGCTGATCTTTGATTATTGTTTGCTCTGATCACTCTGCTTCTATCACCATTTATACTGTTAATAGGGTCAGGATCACCCTCTGATCCCAAAATAGAAAACACTTTTCTCTCAAACGTCCGCCTGATTAGGATAATCAAGTGGAATCCAAAGCAATGAGCTACAATTACTTTCATATTTTCTCTATACTTTGGACTGAAAGAAAAGTTAATCTGCATGAAAATTAATCTGCTTTATCTAATATCTCATTTACACAATTGTCTCTTTGGGCCTAAAAAAGTATCTTCTTCTTAAAATATGTGTCATACTTCGGGTTGTGTGAAGAGTAGTACATACACAAAAGTTCCCATAAACAAAGTCCTGGCTCTGTAATAAGAACTCTTGGCTGCTGAGCAGAACACAGCTCTTTCCTATTGTCTGCAAAACACTTGTGTTGCAAGAGATGATCACAAATATAGTACCTGTTGTGATAAGACTGCATAGCTGCTAGGATTTTTTTTTCATCATTTTGCTTTGAAGCAAAACAGGAAACTGTGTTTACATAAAAAAGGCTGGGCTGAAAGTAGTTCTCATTGTGAGGTTGATTCTCATTGCAAAGTTGAAAGTCTTGAAAAATCTGAAAATGTCAAAGAGCAACAAGACTGCAGGTCGAAGTAAATTGGGGGCGGGGGGAATTTAGGCTTTATAATTTTAGTTTGTACTCTTTCAAAACAGAGAATCACAAAATGTTCTTGTCCTGACTTACACTTCAAATGATACAGTGTTTTTTTACCTCAAGAGAGATTATGCAGCTGAAATATTGCATTTTGATAAAGCAGTTAAACAAGTATTATATTCTTAAACCAGGAAAATTTTTTTTCCTGTGGACATATGTTTGTAACTAAAGTTTCTGGTATTACTATTGTTTGGAATATTGTCTGTGAAATTAGTTCATCAGCCAAAGGTTGTTTTTTACCTACACAAATGTTTAATTGAATTGTATCAGCTTGAAACATGTTTTGGACAGTAAGGGTTCCAAGGAACAGCACACTATTTAGGGGATGTAAAGAGAATCCTGTACTTAAACTCTGATCTACTCAGTGTGACTAGGGATGTTTTGATGAAAGTAGTGAAAATTGGCTGAAATTCCGTGTATGTTGGGAGGAAATGAAATTCTACAAATTCCAAAATTGTCATGAAATGAACTTTACCTTTTTTTTGTTCACTTCTTGACATGCTATACAGTGGTTTTTATAAGTAAATATGTTAGTGTAAAGAGAAGGATGGCAAAATATGACCAATAACAGAGAATGCCTTCATAAAAACTTAATCTTTTATTTGAAATACTATCCTAGAAAAGTCTGGGAAACAGCAATTGCTACACTGGGAAATAATTACTATATCTTAAAAGAGTGGAAAAATGCATTAAAATGTCATTTAAGTTTTCCAGCAAATTTCCATTCTACTTCTTTCTACTCTAGTGGATATGACAAAGGTCAAAACAATGAAACTGATTTTGAAATATCTACAGAAATAATTAGTATATTAGTCTTTTATGTAAAAGCACTTAAATTAAGGTAATAGAAGTAACTTTGTCCCTGTTCAGGAAAAACTAACTGAAAGGAAATTGTAGGAACATTCTTACACTATTTTAGGGCTTAAGACAGCAACAGAGCGTAGGGGAAGCTACTGTGAGAAGAATTCATATCTCTCTAGGTTTGGTAACACCAAAAAAACCCACACTACTTGTCAGTTTTAAAGTCCTCAGAGTCTGTTAAGCTCAGAAAAATTGCTGAATATATTTTTCAGGACTTCAATATGTTTTGGATCAGGATTCTCCAGTAAGAAGGCTTGAGGTCACTTTATGTGGATTTGCACAATTTATTTTTGTATTGTACAGGTTTCACACATTAGGATTGCAGCTCCTCAAGGCCTCTTTTGCAGAAGAGAGACTTTCTGGATATTTTTTAAGCTACATATGCTTAAACATTTTTTAATATAAAAGATTTCTTTGGTGTCACTTGACTGTCATGGCACATTTCTTTGTGGTGTCTGAGCTTCAAGTGTCCTAGTCCATGTCCAAGTTACAGGTGACATGCAGAGCTGTGAAACTCCTGAGGTGGAGTCAAAAGACAGGTGAGAGTCCATGCCAGTGGTTACAATCCATAGCAGGAGCACAGGCAGTGAAGCATTTTGGTCAGAAGAGTTTGATATTTGACAAGGTCACTCTGATCAAACTACACATTAGAAGTATTTCAGTTTTATTTTCCAAATAAAACAAATCAAAACATCATAAAATACAATAAGCTAAATATATTGAAGTATTTTAGAAATAGTATTTTTCATTAAATGATGCTGTCAGAATTAGATGAACACTTTCTATCTTATTTCACTGAGCAGCCTTTCCTTCTCCATGATTTTATGTTGACATACACACAGCCTTAAGTTTTTATTAAGACCATCTGCCCAGATTTAAATATTTCAATTTACATTGCAGCTAGGAACTGTGTAACTTTTTAACTGTATAACTTAACCTTCTTATGGCTGTCTTCCAAGCTGCTACTAAACATCTACTGCTTTCAACACTACGTAGAAATGGTGGAATTGCTCTGATGCCCAGGAAGAACCTATTGCTGAAGGTATATGCAATTGAAAACAAATCATTTGTTGACAGCAGCTGTGCCGCAGAACAGCTTTCTCACACGGGAGGATAAGAGCGGTACTGAGTCAGACAGATCCATCGACTCACACTGTGTGGGTGGCAGCTGCTGTAGATTTGGAGTAGCCATGTCCAGCTGTGGAGAGCAGTGTGGCTAGCCCAAGCCCTGCTCTTTGGAAACCAGTCTGCAGTTGCCTGGAGCCTGTCCTTCACAGGGACGGTTTTGTTAATCAAGTGGAGTCTGGAGCTCCAGCCACTATGCTGGAATTTCTGGATCTGAGACTCCTGAACCAGCTGGTTCAGGCAAAAAAAAAAAAAAAATACTAGCACCAGCAGTTCTGCATCCACAGTGACAGGGAGCAGAACAGTTTCATGCTCATTCAACATCCAGACTCTTGCTGCCCAAGAAACCAATGGCCACAAAATCAATAGTGAGTAAACTCAGCTAAGACAAGAGAATAATGTTCTGATTTCAGACGTAGGAGTGGCCAACAGTTTATGCCCAGGAAAGAAATAAAAGAACAGGGCAAGCATGTAATTAGACTTCCCAGTACACTCCAGCAGCTTGTAGCTCAGAGCTGCCCTAAGTCAGTGGTGGTATTTTTTGTGTTTAAGTTTGTGCCTGAAGCTGCCTGAAGATTCTGATGGTGTGTGACATGTGATGGAGCCTTGGTGGGAGCTGAGTCTTGGATGGGGCAGGGACAAGAAGGTGTGGCACAAAAAGAAAAGGCATAGGACAGCAGTGATCACAACAAGGAATATGAGTCAGAAGCTGTCAGACATACCCAGCAGTTCTTGGAGCTCACAAGAGGGGACAGAGTACCAGTTGATGTAGCAAAGATCCTTTAGAGAGGATATTGAACAAAGGAGACCTGGAAATAGGAAGTACTGGATGAAGATCCATGGGAAAAGAGCAAGATGAAACCCTTAGAGGTCAACACAAAAAAACCCTTTTTCTTAAAATTTAACTACATCAGAAAGGCTTGAGTTGGAAAGGCCCTTTAAGATCATCTCATACTGAGTACAAAGTGATATTGGAAAGGAAGTCGATTGAGATAAATTAAGTGTCCACTTGACGTAGACAGATCTTCATCTTACAAAAGGGATATGCCATTCCAGGCCATACGGGAGGACAAAAGAGGATGTCCTTTTGGAAGAGGAAAGGCACTGCCTCTACCCTTCCCATTAAAGTTTTGACAGTGCTCTCATCAAATCCCATCAAATTTCACAAACTACTTTATTCCCACTCATCTTGATGGCAGTGGTCATGTCTGTAGGTGCTCTCTGGGCTTGGCACAGAGCAGCCATTGAGGAGGAGATGCTGGGCGCTCCCACAGTCACTCCACAGGATGTGGGAGACTTGCCTTCACATTTCCTCTTTTCCAGTGGGATTCAAGCCCACAAATATTCCAGGATCCCTAGGAAGAAATCTGTGTGCTGGCTGAAGGATTCACTCTCCCAATTTGCACGCTTTTAGGGATTTTGAAGAGGAAGGAAATGGGAAAAAGAATAATATGAGGGAGGGAGGTGGTGTATAGGTGTGTTCCCATAGAGAATAATGTTTGCCTTAGAGATAATATCTATCTGGAACATCTGTCTTCATCTCACACTTCCTCTTTTCTCCACATATTTCAGTGGTTAAAGCATGGGGCAAGAGCATCTGGTTTCAATTCTGCCTCCATGAAGGCACAGAAGCATGTCCCACGTCCCCAAAAAGAAGTACAATCATCTCTGTTTCTGACGCGGGAGCAAATGCATTTGCATAAGCCCACCTGCCAGAACTCTTCCACATTTCTTGGAATGATCAGAAGGAAAACAAATAGGGATTTTCCAACTTCGAAGGATGCTCAATGCAGAAAGGAGATGGCATGAACTGGTGAAAGATTTCATGTAAATGATGATGTTATGTTGAATATCTATCCTGAAAGCAGGTCAGAGGAGTTTTGCACTCAGCACTGGGCCTTGGGAGATTCATTCCAAGTACCTGCTATGGAGAAACTGACTGCAGACCCAGCTCAGGACAGTGTTCCAATTCTTTGTCAAGGACAACATGAAGTCTTGTGTTACAGTGCCCAACATGCCAGCCCCAGTACACTGCAGATGATCAAAGCCTGCACAGAAGCTGAAGTAACCTGCTGAAGCACATGTTCACTAATTTTTTCCTCCTTTATCACCTCATTTGATCCTGCAGCCAGTGTCACTTAACAAATATAGACTGTGGTAAAACCTGCCCAGGAGCATTATAAAGCAGAGGCAGGTTTCACAGTCTGAGGCCACCTAACATAGCATAGCCACTGTCGTATAGCCAATAGCAAAGAAATGCACTTGTTCCCTTTTTTTTTTGTATTGATCAGTTATCAGTAGGGCTGTAGTGCTAAAACTTGTATAAACCCTTCAACAAATGTGTCAGAACTACACAGTATCAGCTATGGTTTCAGGAAATAATCAGGTAGAAAGCAGCAACTCCCTCAGCATGGCTTGGAGCCTGAAGAAATAGGATAGTTTTTTCATGAATAACTGCTTGCAGACAATTACACCATATTCTGCTTCATCATACAAAAGCATAGTAAAAGAATGAACTGAAACAAGGAACAATGATGTTTATTCTGCCACATTTTTGAAGATCTCAGTCCTAATTACATATCATAAAATACTTTGATGCCTCCTATAAAAGCAAAGTGTGAAAATAATACTTTGCTTGTTGAGAACTTTCTACTAATTATAGTTTGAAATGTTTGTGTTTGCTTTGTTTCCTCAAAGGCAATTACCAGCAAGCTGGTGGAGTTGAGTGAGACTCTAAATACAGTGCTCTTGTTCCATATCTATTTATACACAGGGATAGGGTTAAAGCCCTGGTGAAAGCTCACAATCTGTCCCAATCTGGTACCCACAGTGAAGAAAAATTTCAAGCAGGAAGCAGAACAAAGAAGTGCTATCAGAATATCAGAGGAGTGAAAAGCTTTCAGTCAAGGCTAAAGGGGTATAATTACTTATCACAAATACATTAGGTATATGAAAGTAGAAAAGGATCTTATTTGAAGTAGAGGTCTACAAAGAAACAGATCAATATAAATTGTCAATGATTATTTAAGCAGGAAAACAGAAGAAGGCTTCCACAGGATCATAGTCTGCTTCAGGTTTGAAAAGACCATTAAGACCATCTGTCCAGCCATTAACCTAACACTGTCAATTTCACCACTAAGTCTTCTCCTAAGCACTACATGTTCTTGTCTTTTAATACATACAGGAATGGTGACTGAAGCACTTTCCTGGGCAGCTTGTTCCAACAGTTGACAATCCTTTTGTTGAAGAGATTTTTCCTAATATTTAATTTAAACCTCTCCTCTTGCCACTTCCTCATGTCCTGTGGCTATTTGCTTGAGAGAAGAGGCTGTCCCTCACTTCACTACACTCTCAGGCAGTTGTAGAGAGTGATAAGGTTCCCCTGAGGCCCCTTTTCTCTAGGGTGAACCCCAGTTCCCTCAGCTGCTCCTTGTAAGGCTTGTGCTCCAGACTCTTCACCAGCCTCAAAACTCCTTTTTTTACCCATTTAAGGAGTGATGTTCTGGAATAAGCTATCAGTTAGAATGAGTGGAGCAAGGAGTTTCTCCAGAAAGCTGACTAGATAGACTTATCTGTGAAAGGAGTTATTTAAGTGTTTTATAAGTCTTGCAATAGCAGTTATCTATCTTGAAAAGTCTTTTCTAGTCCTCCTTCTGTCCTGACTTCTGCTTCTGGATATCAAGAACTTTTGAATACAAAGGAGAAGATGATCCTCTGCTTGTGCAAGGTGCATATACCTTGAAGCACAGAGGAATTAAGTGGTTTCTGCCTTAGATCTATAAAATAAGGCTGTTTCTCATGCAGTTTTAAAATTATAATAGTGAATAGTTTTATGGGAGAAAGGCTCAATATCTGGGTATTGTTATCAACATGAATAGAGAATGAAACTGCGATACAAGATTCAATTTTAAGTTCTGTGCAGCTTTCTTCTCTCAGAGACCAGTACCTATTGTGCCTGTAATTAGCAGAAAAATGAATCCCACAAAGAAAAGGGAAACTTTCAAGCTCTTGCAATAAAAATAGATGCCACTGGTAAAAAGACCTCCATGCTAACAATTCTGCAAATTAGGAAGTTAATCTGGAAAGGAGCACATATTCTGCTCTATATTAATGCTCTGGCATTGCAGCCAACATGCACTGCAAGTCCTTGAACTGTTTATGCAGGTAATGGTTTTATCTTCCTGTTTCATGGAGCAATGCCTTTCCCTGGCAGTAAGTCAACGGGTTTTACTTATTTTTGCTCTCCAGACATCTTGTAATTAATAAAAAAAACAAAAAAAAAACAAAAAACAGAAAACAACAAAAAAAACCAACAAACAACACTTGCCTCAAAGTTCATTTCTAGCTACAAGACTCATCATTAATTAAATGGCAGCTTTTCTATCCCATCCCCACACTTATGGACAGCAGAGTTCAAGAAGTTCATGAACTGGTTCCCCGCAGTTATCTTGAACATGAACTCACTGTTTAGTCAATGGCTTAGAAAAACAAGACTGGACAGCTGGTCTCTGTGCTACTTACCACAGTCCCAGGGCAGGGACAGAGGAAATTTAGAGAATATTTCCAAATACATTCTGCCAGATTATTCAAATCTACAATGCATCCACATAGATGTTAAGTATTATTTGCTCTGAAATTTAATGTACATTGTAATATGCTCCCTGTTTTATGGAGTGTGAAGGCTGACATTTGAAATTAGTGCTGTTTCATAGGCTGGTATCCGGTTGCTACATCTGGCTGTGTCATGTAGTCTGGGGAAGTGCTCTACCACAAGGACTTGAGCCGCAGAGGATGGTGAGACAGATGAAGCTAGATCATCTTTTTTATGTCCATGAGGGTCAGTGTTTCAACACCAAGAAGAACTAAGACAAATAAACAGAAACAGGACTCACTGTAATTAATGGCTCCAGAACACAATAAATCCAAACAGCTTCTTATTTTCTATCTGTGGCTTGCTTCAGACTAATATGAAAATGTAGAGGGTGAAAAAAATCTTTCCTCTTAACTGTTGAATTGGAACTTTCTTACAGAACCACTTTCAAACTAAATATGCACACAGACCGAGCACTCCCCCCCACCTAAGGTCTCTGTCTGTATGCATGCATGTCTGTGCCAGTATGTCATTTGAGAGGGCTCTTCCTTTCCCAGTGTTTCCTAATCCTAAGAAAACACTATGTCCTCACGTTTTAACTGTGCAAGAGCATTTCAAAAATGTTGCCATATGGACTTAGATATCAAATACAATTTGTTCCTTCTCAGTTTTTCATGTATTCTTTGGTGATCTGAATCAATTTTCACTTTAAAGTCCTTAAATATTAGGCTTGAAGCAGAGATGGCTGCAAAGATTATTTTCAGCACAGATTACCCGATTCACACACACTTCACTGTTGCTCTGTAATATGACAAGTTTTGCCTTATGAAAACTAAAGATTCATCCAATGGGTTGATAAACATGATTTATTAGTACTATCCCCAGCCCAAACACATGCACACAAATACAAATGCACACACACACATATATATATGAAAACTGCAGACTGGACTCAGCAATGACTTTCATCTTCACACTGAAGTCCATGAAATTTTTCCATTTAGAGTCAGAAACTGCCTCCTTCTCTTTTACACCCCACCTGCAGCACGCTGAGGCAAGGGCCATTTCTCCTCCTCTTTGGCTTTTGCACTGGAGAAAGAAGGAGGAAAAGCAGGAAAGGGGTAGGAGGGACAAAGTGAAATTTCTAAGAAAGGCTGTGTTTCTTGTGCAAGCTTTATGTTCTGATGCCTGTTCAAATCAAGCCTGCAATCCTGCACATTATCTGCTAAACATATACTGCATGATTTGAAGAAAAACATCTGGTTAAACACCATTCCTTGAGGCTGATTCTTTGGTAGTGCCTTCTTTACAACTGATTTTGAAGCAATTTATCTCCTTTTATTATGGAAGTTCAGGCAGTATCTCTTTATGAGATGTGTTAAATCCCCATACACACAAGTTTTGGGGTTTCTTGGATTTATTTTGAATAGCTGCACTCATGTGGATTGTCAGTGTGCCAGCCCTTGTTGCAAATAGCATGCTGTCCTTCTGTGCCCTGGGCCTCCTGGTTGGTCTGGGAAATGCACTGTGCTAGGAGTTTCTGGCCTCCTTTGGGGTTAGGTATGATGGTCTCCGTTGTGCGTAAGCAAGTGGTTTCAATCCTTAATTGCAATGGGGAAGTGGTCAGACAACATACAGTCCTGGCAGGATAATGGCAAAATGTCTTGGAAGAAGACCAGAAAATAGCAAATATGTTACATATGAACTGAATATGTATTTCTAACATAACCTGGAAAATGTGTAACATATAGGAAAGCAAAATGCAAATATATATTTGAGGGTTTTCCTTTGAAACTGGTGCATTATGTCATGCTATTCCCTTATTCCTCTTTACAGAAATTAAAGAAGTGGTCTAAACATTTTCTTCGTACATCACAATTATACAAATCCAAACACTTGTTATGAAGAAATGGATGTGGGTTTTGACTATAATTATGAATTGAAAGTGAGCTGTCAGTCATCAGTATGAAGCACCAAATTACAGAATTTTGCTTTGTTTTATCTAGGAGAGAGATCTCCTCATCACAGATGAACACTAATACCTTGCACCAGACAGCTCACCTCTTCCGAAGAGACAGGAAATTTTTCACAATATCATTTTGGTAACTTACTACATCCTTCTGAGGTATGTTTTACTTTGCTCACTTTACAGAGGATTAAACAGAGACACAGAAAACTTAGCAGCTCTAAGTCTCTCTATAATTCAACATGACAGCTGGGAATTACTTCCAGGAATTGTGTTTCCAGTATTTTCTTACAGTCACTTCAGTGAATCTCTCAAAATATTTTAGCCAGGATGAAAATCCAGGTTATGCTCCCAATCTTGTCTGTGAACCTGATTATCTGAATAAACACCAAATATCATGTACATCCCTGAAGGAAAAAAAAAACAATAAACAAAAAAAAACCCCAACCAACCAAAAAAAAAAAAAACAGCCAACGCAACCAAAATCAAAACAAAACCAAAAACCAAACCCAAACAACAAATAAAGAACAACGTCTCATGTGCGACTTTCAAAGTGAGCTATTTGGCCTTCCAGCTCTCACTGCTACTTTCAGACAAGGCTGCACATCACTTACATTCAGACACTTCTGTGCTTTACCTGGGTTTGTTTTACAGGTGTGGATGCATTCTCCCATCTGTTGACCTTACTTTGTGTCCATGGTCTGTTGACACTATAGACATGAAGGTGGCAGGACATTATGTATATAAGGTAGTAACAGCACTGAAAATACTGGTGCCCATTTCTCAGCTTCGCCCTCTGAAGTGATACACAGAAGCTTTGTCCTCTTCCCACTCCTCTTGCAGCTGCTTTTCTGCTCTTTACAGAGTGAAGTTCATACACATGCATGAAAAATCATACATCCATGAACAGCACCTCTGGTTTTAGGTCATAGACTTTCCTCTCTATGTAGTAAATCTTCCCTCTTGTTTGTTAAAGGTGGAAGCCCATCTCTGATTTTATGTGAGAAATACAGAAATAAAAGTAACTCCTACTTGGTCCCAGTCCAAAATAAAATATCACTTGTAAAATATTAATTTAAGACTCTTTTTGACAGTAGAAATTACTCCTTTGTTTTCTTAGTATATATGCACAAAAGGAATCATAAGGGTTGTAGCTTAATTCAGCAAGAAATATTTTAGCTTACATCACCTCAGAGGTAGTGATGATAATTCTTACAGAGCGGGTCCTGGTCTCATCTTAAATCATTTCTATCTTCAGAAATAGGAGAGTTGGCACCAGATGCTCATGGGACTGTGGAGTCATCTTGCTCTACCAGAAGAGGAGCAAGTAAGCATTCAGTTTTTCCAGGGCATGTTTTACTCTAAATCCACCTTGATTCTAGGGGATGTGTATGGATCTTTATAGCTAAAAATTTTTATAGCACCCTGTGTTGCTACCTGTTGCCTGCTCAGCTATGACAACATGAACACCATATCTTAATATACCCAGCATTACTCCAGGCACTCCAAGAGAAGCTTGAAAAAGACCTTTCCTTAGTCAGTCTGGTGCTGGGTAAAACATTCTTCCACACAAGGCAACACCCCAAAACATTATAAAACCTGGCATGCGTGTAAATGACGACTCCAGGGCTGGCTTGGATCTATTTCCCCGTTTCTATATGCACCTAAAATGTATAGTTCACATGAAGTTCACTGGCTTGTTTGAAGCTCAGTCACCATCATGTGGGGAGAAAAGAAATGTCGATTTAACTAGGCCTTTTGTCTGCCAGTCCAAATGCCTTTGCTGCTATTGAAGCGGTTGCGCTCAGATGTTCTGTTCAGTCTGACCAGAGAATGGCAAGTGAATGAATTGTAAGTGCAATTGTTTTGTCTACATAAAGGAAAAAAAGAAAAAAGAATTGAGAAGAGGGTTTATTGCTTCAGCTGTATTTTTGAATTAAAAATATAGTGCTTTTAATACAGTATTTTTCATATTTAAAAATTATTATTCCAGAAAAAAAAACAAACCAGCATCTATATATTGTGGGGGGAAAAAAAGAGCTGTTCTACTGCAGACACTGTTTCTGTTGTTTATAACACTTCTCACTAGGACTGACCAGCTACTGCACATTAAAATATCTTGGGGAAATGTCACTGCCATTTTTCAATATATTAGAATGGTTTCAGTCAGCTAGAGAAAACTACTAAGACATTTTCAACCCAAGATGACATTCAGAGCTCTGAAGCATAAGTGAAAAGTGCAAATTGGTTTGTGCAGTTTCCATTTGCTCTTTTCACTTTTTTGCAGTACACCATTTTCAGTATTGGACCGCAATACCTGGGGAGTTAGTTATCACAAAATAAGCATATCTCTTCATTCTGGTAAGAGTTTCCCAAAGGTTGAGAGTTGTTCACTCTAAAAACATGTTAAAATTTAAGTTTTGGGTACGGTTTTTAGAAGTTGAATTATACAGTCTGTATGGGAGTCACTATTGGCTGAATTTGGAGGATAAGAGTTGGATTAAGCTTAAAATTCACCTGAATGTTGTTCTACAAGATACAGTCAACACACTAAAAAAAAAAAAAAACAACAAAAAAAAACCAAACAAACAAACAAACAAAAAAAACAACAAACAAGATGGAGTGGGCAATTCATTTTCTCGGATACATTTAAAATTAGCGGCATTTATCAAAAAAATTAACTAGATCTCTTTTTTACTAGCATAGAAAATCTACCTGCTAATATGAAGTATATTCATCTGCCAAAATGAGGAAATATTACTTTCCCAAGCAGTAACCAAATTCAAAATGCTGAAAAGAAACCCAGAAGGAAGCAAGTAAAGACAGCAGCACCCCTCCTTTAGTTTTGTAGTTCTTCATAACTCAGTTTCCTGTTCTGTAATAAGTTGCTTAACCTCTTACAGGATTAAGCTTATTTTCATCATTAACCTTGTCCAGTAAAAGCGAAAGCAAATTGGCAGATGCAGGTTAGTCTGTTCCCACAGTAACAGGTAATCAACTTAGGGGGTGAATTTGCATAGTATCGATGGGCCTGCAGCCCAGCACTGTCTCGAAGTACAGCTGCAGGAGCCAGCTCAAAGACTGCTGACAGCAGGGAGGAATTGCATGGAGGAAAGTTCCCATTCCCCAAGCACAAGCCAGGAGGCAAGGAAGGGGCGGTGGGAAGACACGTGATTACCTAAAATGCCCAAACATAGCTTCCTTTCTAGATGTCACCCTGAGCTTGCTGGTTTAAAAGGCTGCATGGAGAAATCGGCTTTGTCTACGGCACCACAAAGATACAAATATTTGAAGTCTACGCTGCCAAGTCAGGTACCTGCAGTAGAGGTCTGTGCATCATTAACACCTTTCTGTTTCTTGAGTATGAAGTCATAGTTTGGTCATCTTAGGTAACAGCCTAAATCATACTTCTTGAGCTCATAAACTATGGTCACTGCTACACCATAGTAAGGCAGCTATACCAAGAAATCTGAATGTGAGCCAGACTCACCAACACCAGCTTTGTAATCCAGTTTTAGATATGTTGCAATTATCAAAGAATTCATGAGAACAGAAGTGAGAGAGGTCAAGAGAGAAAAAGTAAACGGGATCATTGAGATTCTTGCACAAAACAGCATTCTTGTGACTTAATTCCAAATTTGGAAGTGCATTTACCTTGTTTCCTCACCTAGGTAAATGCCAAAGGTGGTTCTGCCTATGTCTAGTCTTACTCAAAGCTCTTTGTTACAACATTCAGATCTAACTTAACTTTTTATCAGTCAGTAGATCTTTCATTGTCCAGGTTGAAATTGTTGATGTAGGATATGACAAGGATAAGTTAAAGAAAAAAAAAAAAGTCAAAACCATTTATTTTGGACATGGTTAGTGAGATATCAGCTGGCAGACAACAAGTCATTTTGCACTACAGATGTTTCAGTATCTGGCTTTAAAGGGTTTTTCCCTGCAATTATGTTACCCTACCCACAAACATAGTTTTTTCCTTAGTCCAAATGGCAGAAGCCCATGTACTGGATTGAAATGTTCCAGTCCTTCAAATTCACATTGCACAATGCTGCAGAGTACTGGGACTCCTATCCTTTCATTTTCTGTCTTTAAAGATCTAGGAGGGAGACACACAAATCTGTTAAGAACACAAAAAAGATGGCAAAGGAAGTTAGGAAACATGGTGGGCATATGCACACTATAGTATGTTTTGTGTGTATCAGAATCATATACAAATTTCATCTCTAGAGTATTTTGTTATTGTTTATTTTCTGGCAAGCCTTATTTGGAGATTTAAATATTTTGGGCAAGGCATCAAAAGACAGAGTGTTGTACAGAACTGGCCAAACTCTCTTTCTCTGCAGTCTCAAGCAATTCTAGACCAGCTCCCACAATGAAAATGTGCTGTGTGACCCCATGGAAGTGGGCAGAAATGTACCTCCACTATTTTTTCAGTCCTCTGGGCCTCAACTGTGCACCCAGCGTATTTCAGAGTGAGGAGGGAGATCTCGGAATATCTCCTAGCTATGGCTCCTAGAGGTCTTTTCCCTTTCCTTTTCCTTGCCTTGCCTTGCCTTCTGTTGCCTCCAGACTCTCATTCTTTTAATGTTTTTCTACTACATTTTACTGAAAAACAAACAAAAAGATAGGCTATCTTCCTAAAGTGAAATTTTTGTCTCAGTATATATTGTCCCCAAATATTTTAAGATCTCAGGAAAAGAGATTAATGGCAAAAGAGAATATGTATTCCTGTGGCTATTGGGGTATGGATAAAAGATGGAGAAGGGAAACAAGACAAGGTTGAGAATGAGAAACAATGATGATATTTGTTTTCTCAGATGAAAAGCTGTTGTCCTTTGAGAATATTTAACATATTTATCTTTTAAGGGAGGAAAAAGAATTCCCACTAGATAGACTGAAAATTTGACAAAGGTCTGAGAAATAGGATCTTCTCAGAAGATCTTTGTCTGTAGGTGGGTAAAGTCATAATAGCTCTGTTTTTCTTGGTTTTCTTTACATGAGAAAAACCGACTAAGAATGCCTTACTATGCATAATTGTAAGGATATTCATTTCTCTGAGTTCTTTTTACACTGCATCTTTGTCAATTGAAAGGTCAATTTAGTTATTTTTCCCTCCCTCATATCCTACACTGAGGGAAAAAACCGACACCAAAACATGTAGACAGGTCTTTCAGATTTCAATGAAAATAACAGCTGTTACCCATAAAAGCAGCTTCCACCCAGAGTGAGGATGACATCGCCACAGTGACTGAGATTTTCCTCCCAACACGCAGAAGTTTATCTCGGGCAGAGCCAGGCGCTGCTTTGCTTAGCAGAAGCAACTGTTGTGATTTCACTGCTGAACATCCTCTGCTTTGGGACTGAAAGGAAACCTTTAATCTGACTGCATCTCCCAAGTTATCATGTAGATGATGGAGCATATCGACTGCAAAAATTGCTAGGTTCAGCATTTGTTTGTTTGGCGTGGTGCATGCAGAAACTTTGGTTTCATATTGTTTTGGTCAGATGTAGGTTTTACATTCCCTTCTTATTGCCTGATCAGTGCACTGGGAAGACCACCAATCTTTTGGGTGGGCTCTACAACAGTCTCTTATTTCCCAGTTTATTTAAATTCAGGGTATGAAATCATTGCAACAAAACCACAAAAACCATGGAGTTTAAAGACAAACTAAAGCCTCTTCTCCAGTGACTTAGATGCGATTATTGTACAATACAAAGCAGCAAATATTGTTTAGCAAGGAATTAGTTTCTCCCCTAAACCAGTGAATATCTAGGAGGACAGTCCCTTCACATTTGTGCCTAATGGCAGGCCAAGCATGGATGCAGTACAGCAGTGATTCAAATTCAGCAGATAAGCTGGAAACAGCCATAGACTTTCATACTGACCTTAGTCCATCAAACTAACGTGGATCCCATAGGACAGATGTGAAGATCATGAAATGCTGTAGGGCAGAGAAACAGGCAGTGTGCTCATCAGTAGCATGGGACTGTGACATAGGTGGGACTCAGCTGAGTGTGTATGGAGCCTGGGGTACTTTTGACAGCTCTAGCACCCCTTGCACTAAACCACCCATACTGAAAAATATATTTTATAAGAATATTTCCGCTAGAGGTTGGAAAGGACATGTGCTATGTTTCCCAATGATTCTCAGTAAAAGAGTCTGTAGGTTGAGAATAATGAATTGCATAAGAGACACAGAATTTTAATAACTAACTGGAGGTAGACCTCTCTATAAAAAAAAATCTAGCTCTAGTTTGAGGCGCGTGACATGCTTGAAATCGCGTTCAAGATTGTTAGAACCAATCTTGTTGTGTTGCTACATCAAGCGTGATGGGTGGCCATACACAACCCAAGGCCAGTGATGAGTAAGGATGTTTATCTGTGTAAAAAGGCAACAGCACCTGTAATTTTTTTCTCCAGCTGCTGGCTTTCAGACAGCCTTCAGCAGTGTCCCAGCCTGGCAGTGCACATTTGGGTCCTGGAGTGCACAGTGCTGTCACTTCTGTCTGCAGGCAGGGCATCTCCCAGCAGAGCTAACATTTCAGTTCCTGAACAGCTTTCACTAATTGAGCTCTGCACATTAAGTGTGCAGTATTAAGGGATAATGTTGTGGCTTTTTACATTGTCTGCAAGTATGCAGATCTGCTGTGCATTACCAGGGCTTCTCAAGAGACCTGATAACTGCTTTTTAATATTTCAACCTCTGACATGGGTGTTAATGTGGTGTTATAATTGGAAAAGTCTGTCTCCCTTACTCAGCAGTTTCACTCCATGTGTGTGTTCCAAGACTTACTTGCTGACTTTATTGACACACATAATAAGTTTATTGCTTCTCCTCTTGCTCTATACTGTTATTGCCAAGTCCCAGGCATGCAATCTTCAGTCTTGATGGAAATACATAAGCTAGAAAAGCATAAAGTCTGGCTTCTTTTATCCAGGCCTGTGGTTGCAAAGTTGTTAGGTAGCAAAATGAGAGGAGAGGGGGGTAATCCATTATTTCAATACCAGAAAGAGTTGATCCAGCCCAGAAGTCCTGTCAATACAGTCTGACAGAGTACTGTTTCTTGGTCTGTCTCTGACCATAGACACCATTTGTTTCCCATCAGTACAATATCAGGCTATACCTTAGTTATTTAAAATTTTATTTGTCTAGTATTTTATACTTTCTAAGTTTGTCCAAAAAATGTGAACAAAAATTCATAGAAACAGAATCACAGAACATCTTGAGTTTAGAAGGCACCCCTAAGGATCATCAAGCCCAATACTCTGCTGGTAGTTAGGACTACCTAAAACTAAACCATAGGACTCAGAGCATCATCCAGACACTCCCTGAACTCTGACAGGCTCAGTGTTGTGACCACTTCCCTGGAGAGCCTGTTCCAGGGACTGACCACCCTCTCAGTGAAGAGTTATTCCTTGCCCTGCAATTTGGCCATACTGATTTCTGCTGAAGTATGGCCAAAAGTAGGAAACTGGGCATTTGGTGATGATGCTCTGAACATTTAGGTTTAGGAGGAGCAGTGTTGCCTTGAATAAAATGACTTGTTAAGAAGGGAAAGAATAGAAGAGTGGCTGTAAATAGTTAGGATCTGTGGAAGAAGTGGAGATTTCCTGCCACCATACAGAGAACAGTAATTTGAAAAGGATGGGTTCAGTAAAAAGAAACTCATTTGATATAAAATGTTAGCACATCCCTAGACAAGTAACTTACTACTGAATCGCATTTCCCTGCATTCATTAAGATCTTCTTTATTTTCTTCTTTTTATGCTCCTTCTTAGGATTTCTACAAATTGGCTTCAGCATCAGCTTAAGTCTTTCAGCAGAGTAGGGAAAATTGAGTTTGGGGAGCTGGAAGCTGATAGTAAGGCTAAACCTAGGATCTGGCCAGTGTCATGACAGTTCAGCCACCTCAAGGCAAAGAGGGATTGGTAGAGAAGGGGTAGAGCAGGGGGAATTCTTGCAAAGCCAAGTTTGTGGCTTCTGCTACTGCTTAGGAGAAACAAGCCATCAAATAATGACTTGTAGGGGTTTTTTCACCAGCAGAAGTTGCTACACAACCATGCCAGGTCAGATTTTAGTTATATCAACTTCCTGAACTGACTTGCCACTGTTCACACTCAGTGGTACCAGTACTGGAAATGGGTGGGAAAGGATGTTCAAGGGCAGGGAAAGGGACGCTGGACCACATCATCTTCAGTTCACGTGAGCTTCAGCTATTACACAACCACAGTAAGAGCTGTGACTGTGGGAGGGGGATTATAGCAAGGCACACACCTGCATCACCATCTCCAAGTACATCATCTGGCCATGAATCTAGTCTGATGAATGCCATACCTGAATAGCCACTCTTAGGGCAAAGTGCAGTTTTTAAACAATTAATTTCGTGCCACTGCTTACAATGGTAAGAACCACAGATTACTCTCTAGGTTTCATTTCCTCTGTGTGGTCATGGATTTTCCAGACAAGCTCGGCACCTTTCTGTGCAGCCCGATCAAGCAGTACTAAAATCCCACAACAGAGATTGACATTGTACGCTCCCTCAAATTCAGCTTCCATTTATCCCAGCTGTGATTTGCTGTGTTGTTTCTAAGCAGTGAGCAGGTCCTCAGGTTCACTTTGTCCCTGCACAAATGAGCCTCATAATCCCACCATGTGAGCAGACCAGTACTGCAGCATGAGCCATCGTGGCACGGCCTCTCGTGTTAAAACACTGCCAACATCACCGAGCCGCCTGTGGGAGCCAGCCACGTTCCCTTCCCACTGTAGGGTTTTGACAAGGAAGAAAGGAGATACTCAGATGTCCTGTGGGAATGTGGGTGATCTCAGATGTGAAGGAGTGAAGTGTTAATCAGTCATTGCATTTTCTTAATGAGGAGCCACATAAACTGTGTCATTTGGTATTATTGCTTGGAGGGCTGGGGAACTGTGTTACATTCATTCAGCTCTGATCCTGCGCACAGTGAACATTCTGTGCAACTGCACACCTTGCCATAAGGAATAAATCTGCTGGAAAAATGCTGTGATTGATTAAGAGTGGTCTTGTTAACTAGAGACCTTCCCAAATGGCAACATCTGCTTCGACAAACCATGAGAAATAGAAGTACCAGCAAAAACAATAATACCAAACTCAGAGCAGCAGGTGCTGACTTTGGAACAGTTGTCTTTTCATTTTTAGAATCTGTTACTACTTTGCCAATGCTGTATAGGTATGCTGGGTGACTCAATTCTCCTTTTTTTTTATTATTTATTTTTGGCAAACTGAAATAACATGATAATTTTGAAGAAATCTGAATAAAACAAGAAATATGCTGTGAGGAAAATGTATTTAATAGAACTTGAGAAAAAGTTGAAGGTCTGGTAGGAGTTTTAAACAATATATTTTTGTTACAGGAGCTATTTTTTTTTTTTTTAGTTAGCGCATTTTTGTTAGCACATCAAAAATTAAAAGGATAAACAAATATTTTTATGTTATTCCAGATGGACCATTTGTCTGCTCCAGCACAAAAAAAAAGAATTATTTTAATCACTCAAAGATGCAAGGCTTTGGATCTCGATGCAGCTCTCAGGGTATCTGTCTACTCTTGATTCCAAACCACGGTGCAGCAAAGGGAAACAGCACATTTCTGGCCTCTTTCTGCACCTGTGAAGAGCTGGGATTTACTGCAAAGCCAGGTAGCACAGAAGTGAAATAATTCGGAAAAATCCTCTGCCAGGATGCTGTATCAACATCTGCCCAAAGTCTACTCTGGCACTGAGAAGAGGCTGCTACAGTCAGAGGGAGCATTTCCACCCTGCAAGGATGGGGCTGAGGGCAGCAGACTGCCTGCAGGAAGGTCTGGCTACCAGTTCTGCCTGAAGATTGAAGGTGGTGGCTTGCTGCCAGGATGAAAAGGCTGGGAAAAGCTGATAACTTTGGGAAAAGTAGCTCAATGTCAAGTGAAGAGCACCACTAAATGCCCTGCCAGCTGCATCCCATCCCTGGGTGGGGACTGTAGTGAGGGGAGGGACGATACTGAAGAAGGGCATTTTCTCACTTCCCAGGACTGTGTTTCCAGTTAAGGGAAGTCACCATTTGGTAGCTAGATGTTTCGTGTCTCTGGAAGTATCCTGGGGGCGCAGGAATACCTTACCCTCTGTCCTTCCAGAAGGCAAGGATGCCCACATACGCTTGGGAATGTTCACTCAGGGAAATCAGGTCCCTCTTGCGACTTTGTCATATGGTTTTGCCCCCTTTTTTTCCCCTGGCACCAGGCAAAAATCTCTGAGAACCTGTAGCCATTATATATTGGGTTTGTGGTTTGGGGGTTTTTTCCCCCAAAACCATGGTCCCATTCTTTTCAGGAGACCCCTCTGTGGCCCCTTGATGGCTTCACACTGATGCTGATGAAGGAGACTGACTCAGCTTGTGGGTGTGCCTACAAGAAAGGGACTGGCCTAGCCTGCTTGGTGTTGGGCACACCATAGGCAGGGGATGGGGCACAGTGGCACAGTTTTATAGGACAGCATAGTTTCAGCCACGCAGGCTTGAACTTGTGTCCTTTCAGCACAGAGACTGGCAGGAGGTTTGTTGGCTCCTCTGCTCCTTTTCCTGCCGCTGAGTATAACCTAAGAAGTGGGTAACTGAAGCTGAGCATTGATCTTTGGGCCGAAGCCTGGGTGTCCAGGAGCCTGGACTGAGTTTTGTTTTCTCAGCAGGTGGTTAGCTGCATTTATGAAATGATGCTCTGAACAGGGAGAAGTCATACTCTCTATTTTTAGATATTTAACTTGGCATGCTCCAAATGGCTCTCAAGCTAAATAATGAATATAATTTCAAATTGAGATGTTGTGCACTCACTGGGAAAATTCATTAAGAAAAAAGCAGTCTCTTTAAAAATGCCATAGTACAATACTGCACTGCAATGATGCAGGAAATCCTTGCATTTACTGTATTACTGTTGTACCAAACAAGCAAAAAGAGAAGCATAAAGAAGGCTAAACCCATCTATTTGTTATCTTACATGCTGTTTGGAACAAGAAAAAAAATCCTGCAGTTTGGTTATGTTTTATCTTGGAAGCTCTGAGCCTCAGGCACAGACAAGACATATATAAATATGTATATAGAAATTACAAATTGGGACGAATTCAGGTGTCATTTTCATTTTCTCTCACCGTTTGGAAGATTAGCTTGCTAAGCAAAACACTTCTGCAGATCTGGATAGCAAAGAAAGATTTGGCTGTTCTTCAGGGTTGTGGATAATCGCTGTGGATTTTACACACACATTCTTGTGCTCTTTACGGGGAAATTGTCTTAGTGTGGGATGGTCAGAAAGGGTTAAGAAGCCACTGATCTTGGGTGTGATTTTTTTTTTCTATATTTCATTTTCGTTGTACAGCAAATTAGTTATTTTGCTTTCGCTTGTTAGTGAACTGAGCACTGCCATCTTGTGGGGATTTTTAGCAAGTGAAAATATTCTTGAAAACCTGCAAAAGGGCAGGAATAAAAGCTATCCATGAAGATCTTGCCAATGGATTACTTTCTACCTCTATTATGATGCCTCTGTTTACATCTGTAGACTTTGGCTGTATAAACCTAAAAACGCGATTAAAAAAATCTATGTTAAAAGTGTAACATAATTTTATAAACTGATCTGTATCTATTCCAACATTGGGTTTTAGGGGGGTTTTTTTGAATGGAGATTTACCAGTATCATGTGAACTTTGCAATCAGGAGCCTTGGTATTTCTCTGTGCATTTCTGAGACCACTTCCACAGACCATGAACTCAAAATCCAATAATTGTATTTAAAGTTTGTTGACTCATGGACTCATGGTGGAGGGCTGATTCCGTGAGGATATCCTGGATTCAAACCTATCAGCTCTTTCTGACAGGTATTGTTTGAAAGGCCATTCTTTGAATTCTCTTTTAGGCAATAGCTGTGAGACAGCATCATTTGAAATACTCCAAGGTGAAATCAGGAGCCTGAGATATTTCCGTCTCAAGACTGCTTGGCATGGCTCTCCAGCACACAGAGAGGTGCTAATACAGCCTCCCTTTATGAAAATCATTGAGTAAAGCATAAATTTAAAGAGATAATTTCTCCTGGAGTCTAATGAATTACTTTTTACACAGGCAGATAGTGGTGGGACATGGGAGAACCATTTTAAAAGAAGGGAGAAGTGACTTAGATTAGCTATTAGGAAAAAATTTTTACTCAGAGGGTGATGAGGTACTGTCACAGGTTGCCCAGAGAAGATTGGATGCCCCATCCCAGGCAGTGTTCCAAGGCAGGTTGGATGGGACCCTGAGCAGGCTGGTCTAGTGGAATTGTCCCTGCCCATGGCAGGGAATTTGGAACCAGGTGATCTTTAGGGTCCCCTGCAACCCAAATCATTCTGTGATTCTGTGAGTTTAGAGAAACACTTTAGGGAGAATTGTCAGTGTAAGAGGATCAAAGCATACCTACACAATGAAGCTAGAAAAGTCAAAATACCTTACAGAGGGTGAAGAAAATGAACCATACACACTCATTAGAGTGTCTTTTCTCCAAAAGGCATTGACAACGCCAGTATATCTATATCAATGTAGGCCAAAGTATGGCAAGAATGGGTATTGGTGACAACCCACTTCTGCATATCATAATTAAAAAAAAAAAAAAGAGGGATAATTCAGGTACATACCACAGAGGTTGCTGGGAGCAATTCAAAATGGGGAGGCAAAGCCATCTCTGACTGGTGCTTCAGGTGATGTCTAGACCACAACAAGGCACCAAAGCCATTGGCTCAAAAACCTGGTCATTGCCAACAGCCTAGAATAGCAATGGTGTTGTTTGAGACAACAATATTTCTTGCCTCCTGCCAGGAATGAAGTGTGTGTCATTTGATGGTGAGGGACTTTTTCTCTGACTCAATGCCTGAGGTAAAATCTTCAGTGACCAAAGTCCCCCACTTACAATCCCTCAGTTCAAGAACCGTGCCTCACACCTGTCTTCTGTGGTTTTTCTGGGCTGTATTTGGGCTTGTGGTGAATGCTACAGATCCCAAATCAACTCTATGGACCATCTCCAAAGAGAAGACCCTCAGACTAGAGCCAAAAGTTGGACAGTTGGAGGGAGCTTCCCATGTCCACTGAACAATCCTACTCCCAAAGCCTTTGGAAAAACAGAAGATAGATGTGGCTGCATGCTTGAGGTACATGCATATATATTTTTTTTAAGTATATGTGTGTATATATATATGTGTGTGTGTGTGTGCTTACATATACATATACATATACATATACATATACATATACATATACATATACATATACATATACATATACATATACATATACATATACATATACATATACATATACATGTACATATACATGTACATATACATATACATATACATATGCATATACATACGCATATGCATATGCATATACAAATACATATACATATACATATACATATACATATACATATACATATACATATACATATACATATACATATACATATACATATACATATACATATACATATACATATACATATACATATACATATACATATACATATACATGTATGTGTGTATGTACATATATATATGTATGTATATATTTATGCATATTTTGGAAACAAATCAGCCCTGAAGCAGCCTAAAAAAAACCACACTGACCTGACCACAGGAGGCCTGCTTCTCCTCCACTGGCCCTCCAGTTCTCCCCACTGCCCCAGAAATCCCCCATGACCAGTGAAAACAATTTGCACGATGTGCAATGCACAATGGTGCATGTACATGACATATAGATATCATTGGTTATATATCCATCATTCAGTCCTGGTTCATTTGAAAACCTTATTCCTTCATATGTAAAACAGGCTTAATAATAACAAGCTTTGGGTTTTGTTTGTTTTTTTCTTTTTCAAAGAACATGGAAAGCCACGGCTCAAAAGTCCTTCATGTAACAGATAAAAGCTATTAGCAGTGTGTTCATGGCTCTGGTCAATAAAGAGGAAATAAATTGCTCAGCTAGAAAGGATTATGAATAGTTTTTTATTAACATTTGCAAAGTGCTTTGAGGCTCTAACATGGACAGTGGAAACAAATATTGTATAAACATGCTGTTATTAAATGACCGCTCATCTCTGGGAAATGGCATGGGAGCGGTTTTTCCATATTTGTCGTGACTCAGTAATTCCAGGTAAAACACACGCATTTCACAAGTTAAAAAAAGAGAGAACTCTTAACTGTCAGCTCTGTCAACACATCTGAGGAGTCAAAAGCCAAGCCATGTTTTTCCTGGCTTGCTGATTAACACCACAAGCAGCGATGTTACAGGGGAAATGCTCCTTGCCATTGCTTTCCATCCTATTCCACAAGATTTCACCTGAGGATGTGAGTATTCTGCCAGTAGGTGAAGGGCTGAGACACTGTCTGTCATTGCTTATTTAACAGTGCTTCTGACAGACAATGACTCCAAAAACCTTCAGCTCTCCTTCCTCGTTCAGTTCTGGCTCAGCAGAGTTTCTGCATGTAAAACTGTCAAACATTCCTTTCGATTAATAAAGGCAGCAACGATTAAATTCACGTCCAGGATAAGTACATTGGGTGAGAAACATCATTTTCACACAGTCACTCTGAAGAATGCAATTCGAGGTACTAAATGACGCAATTATTTTTTGTCAAAATGCTGAAAGTTATTCATCGTGTCTCTGCCCTAACAACCCATCAAAATGTCAGTTCTTTTTCAGTGCAGCTTCTAACCAGTGATATTTAACACAGGTAATTATGCCTCTTCAAATGCAAAGTAGTCAAGTTTTGTAAAGCATGATGCATGAAGCAGTATTACCAGCTGTTTTCCCGAGCCTGACCTCCTGAGCTAGGCTGATACAATGTGATCCCAACGCAGGACTTCTGGTGGTTTCATGAAAAGCATCGGGAGGCGAAAACGTTGTTGTATTGTATTTCTACTGTGTTTGGATGCTGGCCCATGTGGGCTCCAACACCCCCAGAAGCAAGCTGAAGCTGGCCTTGTGGCCATTGACACTGCTCTGAATATGGCTTATGGAAAAGTTCCACTTAGTTTTACACTTGCAATAACATTGTGCCTTGTGTGTTGTTTTTTTGTTAGCTGAAAAGCATATGTTTTGGCTTTTCCCATCAACGTAGGAGAGAGGGCTTGTATTTTAAGTCATGGGACAGAAAAGGAATAACAAAGTCAAGGCTTTCTTTCCAAGCTGCTGCACCTACGCAACATTTTTACAAGCTTTTTTTGCTAATTTGCATAATTGCTTTTTGCTCTTTTTTACTCACTTCTGCTAATTATCATCACTCAATTTTTGCACAGAATTAACAGCTTGTGAGGACATTTTCATAGCACAGAAGCAAATTTTCTCTATAAGGGTATGTAATTATTCAGTTCTAGCCAAAAAGTGCTGACATGCGTAAAATTCATCAAACATATTACCCTCTTCACTGGTCCACAGAAACTCTAATAAAATCAAGAGGCACAGAAACTTTTTGCAAGGTGTTCTGACACTGGAAGACTTGGTTCATAGTTTATATGGATTTATTAAAGCTAGATGATTACCTATGAATTGATTGCAACTAACTCGTGTCCAATTTTACATCAGTGGCCAGCAGCCATCACTCTTCAAACCTCACCAGCTGATGCACAAAAAGCAGAAATTTTCTCTGATGATATCAGCTGTGAAGTAAAAACATACCCAAACTAGTAAAGGTATAAAGACCTGGCGCTGGGTATAAACGCCATCTTATTACATGCTGGACGTAAGGCAATGTCCATCCAATGTCCATCCAATATCAAAAGTGTACCCTTTCTTTCTAATACCAGCATCAAAATTTTTGAAAAAATAATCCCTCTAAAATTGAATAGCTATAGATTTTACTAGCAGACCCATCAGCTACTCATCTCTCATTATGCCAATTTCTACTATGACTGTAAAAGCAATCCTCCATGATGCTGAAACATAAATAATTCTTGGCAAAATGATAACAAAATACACAAGATGTCTAATAGATTTAATTCTGGAAATATACTTAATTGACAGTCAAGGAAACTGTTGATGTGAAGGGAAGGACTTTAGGCATAAAATGACTAGCATTTTATTTAGTTAATTAGAACCAAAACTTTAAAAAATTCCCCTAAGCCAGTGCTGGTGTATTAATACATGCTATATCTCAGCCTGCCTTTTTGAAATCACTTTGGTTGACTGCTCAATCTTCTGAATGTCTTCAGGGGTACTTTCCTCTTCTTGGTGGCTGTAGAGAGAATTTTAAAACCCTGATAGGAAAAAATGTTTCATCAAAAAAGTCAAATTTAGGTTCCCTGCTAAGCTGGGCTGAATAGATCCCACATAAATATATGAATTGAACATTTTTAAAAGCTATTTACTCATGCAAATTTACTCTGGGCACTGTGCTGAGTGAGCATGCCCACCTGAAAGCTGGCTCTGGTGACTCTTGTAGCTTGTGTGAGACCCTCGGTCTTTCTTAGAGATTGAAGCCCTGCCAGGTGACACCCCGAGCTGGGGAACTGTCCCCATGGGAACACTGCATTGGTGAACTTTGCCCTTTATTTTGTAGGATGGCAGATTCACCCGTGCCAGTTATTGCAGGCAGGGCACCAATTAAATGAGCCATGGGGACAGTCCAGCTCACAGCAGGCACCCTGGCTGGATGTGGCTGCCTCTGAGAGCACAGGAGCCTGGGCTCACCATGCTCAGCCTCACAAGGGGGCTTGGTGCCTGCTGTGCAGGCAAATCAGTTCAGAAATCATGAACTAGCCTTCTCCTGAACTACCACTGAAGAGATTGAAGAACATCCAACAGAGCGGGCACTGGAATACTCATACTGGAAAAGACAGAGTGCTTCTTTTACCTAGCAGAAAGGAATTTTTTTGGAGAAACCATCCATCTGCAGAACAATTTGCAATTAAAGTTTTATTCCCAGTGAGTATTCTTGATTTTTGTTCACAGGCTGCGTGTAGATAATACCTCTCTCTTAGTGCCACACCATACTACATGCAGAGGAGTCAGACACAGCGGTGATTATCTTGTGGACAATCCCTTGTTTCTCTTGGAAACATTTCAGGGATGAAGTAACAGTAACCACACTGAAAAAAAGTCAAACAAACAGTGCAGTATTATGGCAACTGATTACATCTTGTTCAAAAAAACATTAAGGGTCCTGCTCTATCTTTTTTTTTTTTTTCTTATCTTGAACATATATTTTTTCACAATCTCTGTCCTTCCTCCAGCACCACCTCTCCAAAATCTTCCTGCTGGGATGCATGTACGAAGCAAAATAGCTAAATTAACTGTTCAATAATGTTCCCAGAGGAGATCCAAAGTGTAGGATACACACTGGTTTCAAGGCTGCTAGTCAAGTAGTGCATTTGACTGTGAAATTAAAGATGGCCCTGGGGATTCCTTTTGTGGTCACACAGAGGAGTAGGGTAAATTTCAGTATACAATACATAACATTCAGAGCAGGATGATCACAAAGGTGGTAGTTAAAGCAAATTAATGGTCAGCCAAGTAAAAAAAGATTGTCAAGATCATGTAATGATCACTTATCACTCCTGTAACTTCACAGATTGTTCTGATTCCTAAACAAAGCACTTAAGGGTATCCCGAAACTTAAATTGCACCAATAATGAAATCATTCTTGGAAACAGCCACACAAATATTAAGTTCAAGGCTAGTTACCCTGTTCTACCACAAATTATCTGGCCTTAACTACACATTTGCTTCTAAACTACTGGAACTTATACATAAATGTATAAATAAGCATTTATCCTAAAACTATTTGGTCTGGGAAAGGGAAAGCTCTAATTTAGAATACAACATGAAGGATGCACTTCTGGAAGCTACATTTCTTTGAAGCCAGGATACTCCTGGTTAAATGCTTCCTCTGATTGCAAGGCAGTATGGCATGAATCACGAATCCATTTTTTAACAGAGCAAATCAAACCAGAATGCAAATAGAGTTAACTATGCTGAAAACCATAAACTCTGGGGTGACTGACTGTGAAACACCAGTGTCACGAGCTGGCACTAAATTACAACACATGATGATTGTGCTTTGCTTCATTTTCTGGAAGGGTTGAAGGTACTGTTTTATGCCTAAACTCCTGCTGGTCTGTACACAGCTCTTGGTATCTGAGTCTAGACTCAGAAGCAGACACAGCCTCCTACCCAGACTGGCTGAAAAGAAGATATTTATTTAAGCCACTGCCACAGGGATGAACAGCCACCACGCACTTCTCCCCATCTAGTAGTGCTCGGGCATTACCAGATTAAGCCATAGCTTGTGTCCTCATTCCTATCATGAAGCATAATGAAAAGGAAGAGGAAAGGGAAAGAGAAAGGGAAAGGGAAAGGGAAAGGGAAAGGGAAAGGGAAAGGGAAAGGGAAAGGGAAAGGGAAAGGGAAAGGGAAAGGGAAAGGGAAAGGGAAAGGGAAAGGGAAAGGGAAAGAAAGAAGAGGCAAGAGAGAACAAGAAACAGAAGATAAAAACTAGAAATAGCTATACTTCTAGTTAACCACTTCTGAATGTAGTCAACAGTTAAAAAAATAATAAATTATTTGAATACTTTCTGTCATCTATGTTTAAATCAAATTTCACTTAGAGCAGCAGATTTTTGTATTACTAATATTTTGCTACAGGACTGCCCACTAAACCGAGGTCTGCTTGCCAGTAGACCCCTCACTCTGCCACAAATTGCACAACAACACAAGCAAACATAAATAATGCATCTGGAAATACATGACATATTTAAAACCTGCAATCAAAGAGAGCCCAATGGGGAACAAAGAACGCTGGTACAGGCTCTAAGGCACTCATATAGCATGGACCCTTTGCCCCCGAATACAATCTGCCTGATACATGCTGGAAAACCTCACCGGGCCAGCCCTTCATTCCTGATTGCCCTCGGCATAAATCCAGGTTTAACCATGCTGGGTTCAGCCAGATAGATTACTGAGGGAATGAGGGAAGATGGATAAATTCACCCACTGGTCTGAAGGCCAAAAACATCTGCTGGAGTCATGGAGTTGTTGGTTGGCTGAGTTCACATAAAGGAAGCCCCGCTGGGAGTTGTTACCCAGCTCTTCTGAGTTTTGAGGGCTGTCCTTGGAGACCGCAGCATTTTGCTACCTAGGGGCAGCAGAATGTCAAACCGACCAAGAAATCTTGCAGCCTATTAGCACAGCATGACACAGCCAAAATGCTCTTCGTCAATATCAAGTAGATATTAAAATCAGGAGGGATTTTTTTTAAGAAATCCTTGAGTCTGCACACAGCCCAAAGGCTGAGCTCACTCCACTAAATTAAAGGTTTCAGATGTGCAAAGATTTGTAGTGCATCGGTCTGGGGAGATGTGAATGTGGCACCAAAGTGAGGGGCAGCTGCACAAGTGCTGAAGACAGTTAAAATGTAGCAGCTTTTCTTTTTGAGTAACAGGACCCAAATAGAATTAATACTGAGATTAAACAGTAGTATCATTTCTCTGATCGGAAATTTTCTGAGGAAGTTTCTTATCCCTGATGCTTGGTAGGTATTTCATGTGATGGCGTCTGGCAACAGTGTTATGTCAGATTCATTTGTGTGATTTGCTTCCCCAGCTTTTGGAATCAATGGGTGATACTGAAATAACCCACTAATCCACAACATTCTGGATTAAATAAATCTTAGAAACACCTTAAACTTCAACTCCTAGATAAGATTAATCTTAAAAATCCATATGTTAACTAAGTAAATT
Organism: Phainopepla nitens; assembly: GCA_013400175.1. Taxonomy (NCBI): domain Eukaryota; kingdom Metazoa; phylum Chordata; class Aves; order Passeriformes; family Bombycillidae; genus Phainopepla; species Phainopepla nitens. The sequence continues at coordinate 3,807,025 of VXBQ01006195.1, read as the reverse complement.
AATAATCCAAAAGATGCATACTGTGATCCTGTACAAGACTTTACAACCAAATTTTCCTACTCTCTGATGACTAAGGAGTTGCAATAAGTGTTGTCCTTGTGGTAGAGATACAATTTCCTAGCAGTCTGCTGTGTCTGAGTCATCCCAAACACTAAAGGAATAAAAAGTCTCTCCCTTCATTTTTTGCTTCTCATATCTGAGCAGGAGGCATGGAACATTTTAAAGACCATTCTCTGGTTCAAAGCCCATTGAAATCAGTAGGAGCCTTTCTGCTTAATTACTTAGTTTTGGATCAGAGCCACCACTCTTTAATACATTAAACAGTGAAGTTAAAAAGTTGCATCCTCCCATTACTTGTCTCAAAGTATGGAGATGTTTTATAACAGTTATCTTTATAATTGGAGATTGCAAACCCCATTAACCTGGTCACTGTGGAAAATACATATATAGATACGAGGTAAGAGCCTGATCCTCTACAAATATTAACTAATTTTCAGCTGCAAGTTATGCCTTTGCTGCTCATACAGATGTTGCAGGTGGGAGTTAAGGCAGGAGTTAAATGTGCATTTTAGATGTGCATGCTAGAATCTTTTGAAGAGTAACACCACTCTGTAGCATGACCAATTTGCTGCTATACATTAAGACTGCTATTGCCTGCCAGTTAAATCCTTTCCTAGTCAGTTTATTAGCTATAGATCACAAGCCACAGAAATGCCAAACCTATTTTTTTCCTTCGGTTTGCAGTTTTGCCAGTTCCACTGGCTGTGAAGCATTGAGAAATCTGCAGCATATCTTGCGATTCAAACTTGAGCCCCTTAGCAAAGAGACTGAAAAGCAGGAGCTCAGAGGTTTGGACTATCATCAAACACACACTGTCTCTCTGCACCTGAATTTCTACTTCTGTAGAAATGGAACCTCTTCTGAGTATGACAGAAATAAAAGTTGTGTTAAATGTTCAGTGAGGTCTCTCAAATGTTCTTTACAGAAAAAAATTTCTGATTAAAAGACAGAACTTTATTTCATGTGTTAGATTAAAGGTCAGACTGGATTAGAAGGGGGCTTTTGTTCACAGACGTGTTCTCATCAAAACTTCACTCTCATGCTGTGACATAGGCAGCAAGACTGATTTGCCCAGACTTAGAAGAATGGGAATGAATTCTTATCACAAATTCATTTAATGGGGGAGGGAGAAGATAGGAAATATGATCTGTCCTTCGTAAATTTACTATGTGGTTAACAAATGTGTGGAGAAACAATCCTATTTTAGTGAAGTGCTGGCTAAATATTTAAACACTGAAATACTAATTCCACAGCATTTTTTAAGTTACTATCCATCCTATTTCTGTAAAATGTTTCCTAAGAATTATAGTGTTGAATCCCGAAATATTTATTGAAGCAACGCTATGTTTTCCCTGGGTAAGAACTCAGTAATGACTTCAGCATCTAATTCGTATTATTTAAGTCATATGCAGCATCCATATTTTAAGCAGTATGTCAGCTCTTTTAAATTGTATCAAGACTATGTTGTATAAGCTTGTGGCAGGAATAGAAGCAGCTTTTGTTTGAAGCTACTATTTAAATGTTCACCAGAGAAAGAGAAGGTAGTAATTTATCCATGGAAATAAGATGTTTCTGAATATTACAAAATAACCATTATTTATGGTTAACTGCATCCAGAACCTTTTCTAAACTTGATGTGAACTTCCAGAGTCCTTCCAAAGAATGTTTTTAGTCAATCCTGTATGACATCTATAGCCATAATCTAGGGAAAGTAGAGTAACTGGATACCAATATTTAGTACCAGTAGGATCTACTCTGTCTCTTGCTATTTATCTATTATGTTTATAATGCCCAAGTAGCCAATGAGTACAATAAAGACACTGATTGCATTCTTGAGAAATGAACCTTTTTAATTGTCATGCTGAACTGCTGAGCTTATGGGCAGACAGATAAAGAATCAAATGAATATTAAAGAAGAGCTTTATTATATTGTGATTACAATGTGATGTAAGAAACTCCATGCAAGTCAAAAACATTACAAAGTTACTATCAATATTGCTTTTTCATTTGTTGAAAGAAAATAGACTGGATTTTTCCTATCAAAAGCAAAGTAAAAATCTTATTTAGTTCAGGATGAGAATCTGAGCACAAATTAACTGATTTTTGTGTCTATGAAGATTTATGGTGGCATTACTCATGACACTCCTATCTGTCAGTAGGAGTAGACATTATTATCACTGTGTCATTTTCCTGGGCCTTGTTTAAAAACATAAATAAATTCAAATGCTTTTGAGAATTAAAAGCGAAAGATATGAAGAAAGATAATGTTCCTGAAAAAAAACCCCAAACAACCCAGGGTGGTTACATCAGGCTTTCATTTTTAACATGGCCATGATTTCATCACTCTGTGGTTGGCTAGACAGATCACTAACATTTTTGGTAATTAACACTTTTTTTGTCACTTTGTGGAATTGTTTGCAAATCTATATTTACATAATTACTTCTCCAAACTGCAACAGAATCTGGTGCAGGCATGCGTCACGGAAAGAGCTGGTTTTAGACCCACTCATTGTCTGACCTTTCTGATTGTAACACATACAAGGTTTTACCTTCATCATCCTAATTAGTTGGCCCATGTTGTGTTGAGGTCTTTTACAAGCTTCAGAAGTAGCCTCTGTTTCCTGGTAGCCAATCTTTAACTTTAGAACTGTCACAGGCATTGCAAAAGAGATTTCATTTTGAGCTGCAAAATAACATTCATACAGATATTTATCTTATTTATCTGTTTTCTATAGTCACTCATAAAAGTAAACTTGTGTGTAAACTACGTAATGACAGGGGACCAAGCCAACACCTCCAGTCTTAGTCCTACTGCAGTCTGCCTGTGTGGCATTAAATCAAGGATCAAGGCATTAATGGGGTGCTCAGTTTTACCCTTATTCGAGCAATGACTGCACTTTTATTCAGAGAGATACCTTCAGCAGTGAGGCCCCATGTATTTATGGCATTGAGCTTCAGCCCCCTCATGGCCTGGAGACAAGTGCCATGAAGCTCTGGACCCCATGGTGAGAGCACCAACACAGAAAATACATTCTTTGGAAAATCAGAGTTATCTTGTCTCAGAAATTGCCTGCAGAGTCTCCTATTATGGATGTGAGCTTTTCATGTTTCCATTCTAAAGTCTATTGTGAATGTTGAAATCCTGCCCTTCCTTCAGTCCTAATGCTTTCTGTAAGGCAGCTACAGAAAGGAAATTTCAGGCTGTGCCTACTCCTTTCTATGTGAACAGAATATTAAACTGCGAGAGGAAAACACCAGGGAATAATAAAAAAAAAGCATTGTAAGAAGGAAAAAAATAAACATGCTTTTAGTCTTTCTACTGGTAATAGTCATACAGCAGCAAATTTCACCCACCTTTTTGAGCTCTCATTGATGGGTCTGTCATGTTTCTAATCATATCTCAGTCTTTCACAAAGTCTGGCACACTGTCCACTACACAAACAGAAGATGCATTAATCTCAATAGCAGTCTGTTAAACTTTGTGTTCTGCTTCTTTTTACAGCTGCTTGCCATGGAGGTACCTTTACTTAAGGCACCTTTTAAAGCTTGGGAAGAAAAACTCCAAATTCTCTGGGCAAAGCAAGATGTTTCCAGGTGTTCCTGTGCCTTAACACCTCATCACCCCTTCCACACCACTCTTACACACCTTTTTAAGGCACTTCTGGCACGTCTGAAGTGGCCACAAGTTATCAGACTGTTTGGTCTGCTCCTCTCACCATGTGAAAAATCAGATAGGATGCAACTCGCCATATGGCAGATCAGGAAGCATAGGAGTAGTTGCCACATTGACATTCAACATTTCCTCCATCCCCAGCTGCAGGGTCCTGGATGGGAGGCTGTTGAGGGGGAAAATTCCACATCTGTTTATTTGTTCAATGTGTTCACTTATGTCAGATGTTCTGAGAGGTTTCTTAAACCACTTAAGCAAGGGTTATCCTGTTTCTCAATATCTGACTGGTATTGATGCAGATGTATCAGAAGAGTGTTTTAAAACAACAAACTTAGAAAAGAGTTATGGTTCAGTACAAATTAAAGATACGGCTCTTTGGAGCCGTATCATTCCTCTGCTGTCCTTTTCTCTCTTGATTTATCTGGGAGGGAAAGACAGTAAACGTCAAGGAAAGAGACTTCTATTTTGAGGGGCACAAATCAGGCATTCAAGGAGCCTCTAATAAATGTGCATCAGGTAAAATAAAGTTGCAGCTTCCCCTTTATAGATGGTCACGTTAAATTCCTGGCTTTACTGATGACTACATAGCCACTTCACGTGGAAAACTGAGAATAAAAAAAAAAAAGCCAACAGAAGACTAAACAGAAGAAACAAGATTAGAAGATATCTATAAATGTGAATTATCACTAAAGGCTCACTGCTGCCCACACACAGATATTTAGAAGCACCTGTTTTCTCTGTAGAGCCCTGCCGGGACTCCATCTCTGGGCCTGCATCTCCCTTACAGTCTTTGTGTCCTGTCCCTAAGTACACCTTGGATGTCTCAGACACCACATAGCATCTATGTTTAGACAGCCTAATCCTTAAGCCACAAATGTTTGATATTCAGGTCCAGACTGTAGACACATAAATATACTTTCTAAATGTGGGTGTCTTCATGTGATCCAGCTCTCATTATAGCAGGTGGAGACTAGTCCACAGGGGCAGAGGAGTCTGGAGAGCTGTTCTGCTGTTCTGCTAAAGCAGACACCTGTGTCTGGCTGGTTGAGCAGCCCCTGACTCTGAGGATGGGGCTGACTACCTCACTTTACCCAACCAGCAGCTTGCACATGGCTGGGAGATCAGTGCTTAGACCTAGGAAGTGTTCACAGCCAAGAACTAAATCCTGCCCTGAAAACCCAGTCATCTTTTGTGAGAAGCTCTTGGCGAGAGGGAAGGTTCCAGACTGACACCTTTATTCCACACAGTCTCATGCTTTTCCGAATTTCAGTGGCATCGGCTGTGATGAGTTGAGCCACTGAAGAGTTCTCTGCAAGTATTGCCTGACAGATTATACCTGGTGGGCTTTGAAATATGCCAGAGAAATCGAGGTAGAGGGGCTGTGAAGACATGAGATGCCCATTAATACATCCTCCAGTGAACAACCCTCAAGTCAGACAGGGCAAGGCCAGCAGGGAGGAAGCACCCTGGACAATACGGCGGTACAACAGCTCCAGGGCACTCGGCTTCAGCTGCCACTAACAGAGGATTGCAGACCTGGCAGGGGCAATTAAAAATATTCTTTTAATCCACACAGAGAGAAAAGCTGCTAAAACCTGTTTTCCAGTCAATGAATCTGTTCTCCAGGGTTCTTCAAAGGCATCACTGCTTTTCTTGGCATTCTGCTGACCTAGTGCAATGCGCCAAACCTGCAGGGTCCCTGTGAAAAAGTGAATTAGCTCTAATAACACCACCAAGGAAACCCTTGGGCAAGGTGCAACAATTTACAAAAGCAAGTCATTCCTGTGTTTTGCGTATAACAACCCGTCCACAGGACCAGATAAGATTTTTCTTTGTTAATCTCCTACTGCTCTATGCCTGAGGGTAATTTTTAAAAATTTGAGATACATTTAAAAACCCCAGAAAATTAAAGGCTAACCCACGACCCAAAGTAAAAAATGTTTACCACTAACTGAAAGCTAATTCAAAACCATCACCCATGCTCCCATTTTTAGAACAAGTACTCCAAGGAGCAGCAAGAGACATTGATAGCAACAGAATGGGTCAAAAAGGGGGAAAGAAAAAGAAAACATTTCCTGTGTCCATCTCCTGCTGTATAGAGCAAAGACTTTTGCAGTATTGGGTGCTAAAAGATAGTCAGTGCCTACCATTAAATGTGCAAAGAGAAGAAACATGGTAAGTAGCTGGGGAGAATGGGGATTTTTTTCTTCTTTCACTTACTAGTTCACATGATTTATATGTTGCTACTTGAAACTAGGGTGAATACCAACATTCAACACCAGCATGTCAACAATAAAATAAACAATTTCTGAAAAGTTTCTGCAAGTCCTCTGAAATTCAACATATCCGGGAAACAAAGGAAAAAAAACCAAACAACAAAAAAAGAGAGGGAGGAAAGTGTTTAATTTTTCCTTATCTACATATTTTATTCATTCCTTAGCTACCCATTCTTGTGGACTCTTTATGTGATAGACTTTTGTCTTGTGAATACCTTCCTCTATTTTGATAAATTTAATACAATTTTCACCTAGTCTGACAATATTCCTGACACCTATTTACTTAATCTTGTTTTCTTTTCTATTTTTTAGGGTTTGGGTTTTTTTAATTTAGTTTTAAATTGAATGAACACTTCTTTTTTTTTTTAATAGGAAAAGGAAACTTTGGGGAGTTTCTACTGCATTTGAAATGCCTTCAAAATATGCCTGACATTTGAGAATACAGCACCGAAAGGAGAACAAAGTACAATTCTGGTCTTGCTCAGAGCCCAGGAGAATGGCTCATATGCTTTAAGCTGATCCATATTCCATGTTTGGCTCATTACTGAAGCATACAATTTTCAGAATGAAGCCCTCACTGAAAATAGGTGAATGACAGTACATTATATTGAATACATATTTATTAATCATTTTGATACTGCATTTCTTTTAAAATAATGTTTCCAGAACTGGCTGTTTCAGTATGTATTCTGAATACCCCATGCAGTGTTCAGCTAGGCAGACACTGAGGTGTCAGTATTAAACTGAAGAGATGAATACCAACTCCACATATTTCCTTTCCTCTGTTTCACTCTTAGGCATAGACACATGCTTACATAATGTTCACTGTGGATTTCTGATATGTCTTTCTAAAGTCCCAAAAAACTACTTGGTGTGACTATGCTGTTGAATACTGGCTTCCTTCCTATCAATAGAGAGGCCTCTAACTCTTCCTAGGAAATATCAGTAACTGTGACAATTAAATAATTATTTTGGTAATGCTTAATTCTAGGAGAGAAAACAGAGAGTGTGCAGAGAAAAAATTTTAAGGGAAAGGATCTGAGTAGTCTCAGCAAAGTTTGCACATTGTTTAAATATATATCTTTTTACATTAAAAAAGTCAGTCAAAGCACCTCAGCTAACAGTTTGCTGCCTAGTTTGAGGCAGTTTAACCTTAAGGTGTGGCAAGCTCTGGAAACTTAGTGACTCACTGAGTAATAACCAGCTACAACATAAAACATCAGCCTACACACAATTTTCCAACCTCATTCTGTAAATCTTTTACTTGAAAAGAAAAATAAAACAATTATCTCATTTAGTCTGTTTTTAATCTTTATGGCAAAAAGTAATATACTTAAGGAATATTATTCTTTCTTGAAAACATACTAAGATACTAAAGAAAATCACAAACAAGGCCTTGAAAACTTCTTTGGAGTTCTGCTCTCCATTTTTTCATTTTAATTTTATTTTAAAGTGATATAATATGCAAGTATCTACAGCACAGAAAAATAAACTTGTAATATCTGTGGCATTATTATTATTGGCAAAAAGGCAAAAAATGGAGCACATAGATTTTTAAAATAATAATACAAGAAAAACCCACAGAAAATACATATTTTCTTTATTCTTCCAGGCAGGATAAATGTTATGTTACCCCCCCCACCCCCATGTGAATAATCTTTGTTTGCAGAAATAGTCCAGATTACTCCAGACACAGGACCAAATGAAGAATGCCTTTACCTCTCAAAGGCCTCTCCTCGCTAAATTTCCTTTTTCCAAAGTGAAATCAACTTTTCTGAGGAGTGAGAAGGAGGAAGAGACACAGGAAAGGCTGAAAATCTCACCCAAAATTGTAGTCAGGATGTGGCTGGATGCACATCTGGATCTGACAAATGCAAAGTGCTCCCAGAGTCTCTGTTCAGGATTTAGTGTCTACATACACAGACGCATAAATCCATACAGCCTCGAGTGAGTATGGAGTAAGGCCACCCCAGACACAAATATTCTCCATTTACTAGAATGCAGTGACATTCAGGGTATGATCTTCTCTCCTGGAGCTGCTCCAAATGCCTTTGCCAAGAAAAATAAGGTTGTTCAAGGGTAAGAGAAGATGGATCTAGTGGGAAATATATCTCCATAGCCGATGGACTCTGGTGGTTGACCCTGGCTGGAGCCAGGTGCCCACTAAAGCTGCTCCATCGCCTTCCTTCTTCAGCTAGACAGGAGAAAGAAAACCTAACAAATATAACACTCATGGGTCATGGTAGGGGCAGAGGGAGATCAGTCACCAGTTACCATCACGGGCAAAACAGACTCAACTTGGGAAAACTGATTGGATTTATTACCAATCAAATCAGAGGAGGATAATGAGAAATAAAAGCAAATATTAAAATACCTCACTCCCACCCCTCACTTCTTCCCAGGCTCAATTTCACATGCAGATACTCTCCCTCCTCTTGCCATGCAGCACAAGGATACGGGAAACATGAGTTGTGGTCATTTCATCACATGTTTTCTCTGCTACTCTTTCTTCCTCAAAGGGGTGGACTCCTCTGCCCCTCCTCCAGCACGGATCCTTCCCACAGGAGACAGTACTACAAAAATTTCTCCAATGTACATCCTCCTCCTGGGCTGTAGTTCTGCAGGAACTGTGTCAGCATGGGCCCCTCCCTTGGGATACAGTGAGGGTCCCCCATAGGATCACAAGTCCTCCCAGCAAACCAGTGTGGGGTCCTCTCTCCACAGGTCCTTACAGATTTCTCTTCCAGCATGGCCTTCCCATGAGTTCACAGCTTCCCTTGTGCATCTACCTCCTCTGGCATGGGGTCCTCCACAGGCTGCAAAGGGATCTCTGCTCCCCCTGGGATCCCCATGGGCAGCAGGGGCACAGCTGCCTCACCATGGGTTGCACCAGAGGCTGCAGGGGAATCTCTGCTCTGGTGCCTGGAGCACCTCCTGCCCCTCCTTCTTCACCGACCTGTGTGTGTCTGCAAGGCTGTTTCTCTCACAGTTCTGTCATTCCTGTTCCCAGCTGCTGCTGTGCAGCATCTTTTCCTCTTGATAACTCTGCTGTCCCAGAGGCACTGCCACCATCACTGATGGGTTTGGATTGGGCCAGTCTATGCCCACTCAGCATAGACTCTGTTGGACACAGCAGGAGCTTCTGGCAGCTTCTCACAGAAGCCACCCCTGTAGCCCCCCACTACCAAAACCTTGTTTTGCAAACCAAATACAGGCACATGCTTTGCAAAAAGACCAGGGAAATGATTGAAGGTATGTCTTCCAAACAAGAAGCCTTTTATCAGTACTGAAGCAGTTCATCCTACTCAGAACTAAACTTAGGAATGAAACCATGAAGCATCAGCTTTACTTTTCTCTATGACCATGGATACCACAAAATATACTTATTTTGAAAGACTCTGGGATATAATTCACTGTTGTATTCTGCATCCCCTTTCCAGATGCCAGAATGAATGCAGCCATTTCCAGTTTCTATTCCAGGATTTAGATGAACAGGTTTGGGGAAGCAATTTCCTTTCAGGTAAGAGCCTTACCTCTCTTGGCTTAACTTCCTTTACTGACAAGCCTTTGGTTCCTGTCTTGGACAGTTTCTTTTACCAGATTATACCAAATGAAGGGATTAATCAGTGGCAGAAAAATAAATAAATGCAGAGCTCTCCACAGAGTTTAAATTATTTTTAAAAAGGAGATTTTTGAGTCCAACATCAACTGCCTAATTTTGGTAGGAAGCATGAGGTTACTCCAGAGAGGGGAGGCAGTAAACCATGTATTTGTGGCATTCAGATTGGTGATACAATCATGTAGCTCCAAAACAGGAGTAATCCACACTGCCAAAAGCTACAGAATTAAGTGTGATGCAGATGATGGACAGAGGTGCAGAAACACAGCAGACTGATAATTTCTAGTGTTGCTCCATTACGTGGCAAGTGTTCAGGTGAGGTGATATTGGAGGCCATCGCTTTCTGGAAAGAAGCATAAAGGCAAAATTTGCCAGTTTACAGACTGAGAAGTATTAAATACAGCAAATTGTCATACTGATCCTTTTAGAGTCAGTGTTTTTCTCACAAATCACCACGTCTTTTCCAGCCATGTGTTAAAATACCAAGTGAAATTGTATGGCTAATTTAACAGAATTGCCTTGGCATGTGTGAACCAGGTGACTGCATGTGCAGAACCCCTAAAGCAGCCAAGAGGCTACAAAGGCAGCCAGCCTATGCCTGTAATGACTTTAACAGCACAGACACAGTCTGCACAAGCTGTATTTTGTCCTTTGGTATTTACTATGTGAATGTTATATGTTAAAAGAAATGAAGAAAAAAAAAAAAAGGCAAGTCTAAATATTCTACATCTATAGATGGCACAGGGTATTACACTCTGCAGCATCTCACATGAATTTTGCTTGTGGCCATCTTGAACGCCTACAGCTCCAGATACACTATAATTACCCCAACCCATGTGATGCAGCATGTGCTTTCCTCTGCCAGAGGATAGATATCTTTTCCGTACAGCAGTTTCCTAGCAGTGTACTCCACGTGCCATAAAGCTCATTCTGAATACAGCAGGAGTATGACAAGTCAATGCAAAAGGAAAGCAATTAATCTGGATAGTTTGCAGCCTTTGAATTTCCTAGACATATTTAATACATAAACACTGTAAGAAGAGCTAAGCCATCCCTACATGCTCATATAAAGTCACTCATTTATGTGTGCTCAATGCAAGAGCACCACAAAACCCATACATTCAGTTAGAATGGCATCAAAAAGCAGATGTATTAGTACATTAAAAAGGAATTAAAATATAGTCCCACAAGACTATAGGTAAATGCTGAAGAGAATCAAATCTGTAATTGAAATTGAAATGAAAATTGCTTTGACAAAGCATGATAAGCTTCAAGGATTTAATGGCAATGACCATAAGAAAGGAAAAGAAGTGCTCAATAGTCCACCTTTCCTCAGCCAAAGAAAATACAAACAAGGCAACAAGCTAGAGTACAACATGAAGACAAGAGATGTAAAGAAGCCCATGCAAATATTTACTGCTGAGCATGAAAGAAGGCCACTGAAAATTGCTATCAAATGCGGGAAAGTTGCCCCAAAAATCCTAAGAGTCTGAATTCTTTAACTAAGCAAGAAAGATTTCCAGTCCCAAAAGTGTAAATATTTTTAAGTGCAGTGAAAATACTGTAGAATGATAATATGTTTATTTTTTATAAATGCCAAGTCACTATGGTTTTCAAAATTAATAAATGTATGCCTAGAAAAAGAAGTCCATCATGCTTAAATTGAGCAGCATAGAATAGGTCTGTTGGTATGTAATATCTGGAATTAAATATGCATTCCTAGTGAGGCTTTGTTGCCTAAATGGATAAATTCCATTCAAACATTTCTGGCTATTCATTGTCCAAATTTTAGCATAATGAAATATTAAGGAGCAAGGCAGTGAGTAATTTTATAGGTACGTTTGCATTACAAGCAATGGACAATGGGAGTAAAGATTTAGAAGGGATGTTAAATCCATCTATGCTATTCCAGTGAGGCTATTTTTTCATTAACTGGTTAAATTTCTGAGGCTTAAGCTGTAAGACTGCAAGCTTTACCATAACAACAGAACAATTATAGGAGCAAAAAAAAGAATGCCTAAAGAGGATTTGCAAAAACTGAAAATAGTTACATCCCCTTCATAAGTGCACTCAGAAGTATGTAAGAGCACAGAAAAATGGTCAGTTGAGGCACATGCACATGTAAACCTCTGCTTTTTTCAAATATGCAATTGCAGAGGAGTCAAATCTGTTCTTTACTTAAAACTGCAGTTGAAAAATCAGTGACCTCTGGGATATGTGACAAAGAGCTCACAGAAACTCCACCACTTTCAAAACACCACACTGTATATTTTTTCCTATTTTTTAAATGGCATCTTTCTTTCAAAATGCACAGAGACACTTTTGGGGTTTTTAAGTAATTGAAAAGGGTGTGTAGCATATGAAACATTAACACTGTAGTGTATGAAACATTTATATTGATGCCTCATTATTCATTTATATAAAAGTTCATCTTTTCACCAGTAAACAAAAAGAAAGAAGAAAACCAAAGCCATCTTTGCCCAAGCTTCCTTTGGATGCACATTCATGTTTCGCCTGCTTGTTTTGAAAAGCTGTCCATAAATTCTGTCCAAGTGGCATTGTGGCTCCAGGGTTCCTAGAAGTAAGAGATAACAAAACACTCCTAGATCACTCAGTTCATCTCACTGCTAATGTCAGACAAAATAACAACAAAATCACAGCTCTTACTGCCAGGAAGTTTCTCTTACCAACTACCAATGGCATTTTTCTCTTGCTGTTTCACTCCCTTGTGTATGCCTCGTGCACAAGCTTGAGCTGTTCCCTCATTTTCTAATATTCCACCCACACAGTGACATGTGGCTGCACTGTAAAGCTACCCTCCACAAGGCACCCATAACGTGTTAGCCTCAGACATTCAAGAATCATGAGACCCCAAAATTACAACAGCTTTAGAAGAGACCTGAAATTTTTAAAAGTTATCCAGTTGAATTCTCTTTATTCAACATTTCAAGCTCTTGAGGTTCACAGTTTAAAATGGGTTGTTATGCAGCTCTAAGGGCTTAGACTTCTCAATATGTTTTTAAGTGAAAGCTTTGATTTTGTGCATTTATTCAATAGAAAGATTAGAGTTATAAAGCTAAAAAGGTATGAGTTCTTAAGATTTACAAAATATTTACAAGTTTTGGAAGTATCTTATCCTTTTTTCTGCATTTTCCCCAATATTTCTAGATTTATCAAGAAATACTGCCCAGCCCTTCTGGCAGATACAAGGACTGCTTTTATTATTGCTGCCATATAAACTTGGCACTTTACTCTGCATTTCCAAGACTCACGTTTACTGCAGAAACAATTTCCTGGGAGTTTCCTGCATCTGTGGAGAGAGGGGAGGTGACAGCCAGCTTCTTGTGGGAGGCACAGTCTAGTTCCTTCTCCATACAGTTCTGATTTTACTATAAGAGATTAATCGCTTGAGCTTGTGCTCACCTTATTCCAAGCTGTCTATCAGCTGCCAGTCTCTGGAAGACCTTATCCCACCACCTCCCATTTTTAATGAAGACTTTTATTTTCCTGCGAGCACAGAATGGAAACAACAATTGAAACCTCAGAATTTGCCACAAAGCAAAATTTTCTGGCAGCTCTGTTCACATGGGAATTTTCAAAGAGCCTTTAATAGTCTTAAATCCAGAAATATTCCCATGAATTTGTGATTTTCATCCGCAATGGTCAAGAGTTTCCATGAATTGCAGTGTAGGAGTAAATCTGTCCAGAGGAAGATCACTGCCTGCTTTCCCAAACCTTTGAAGGAATAAATGAAAGAGCCGCCTCTGAGGAGGGTTTCTGTCTCTGCTTGTTTCCAACGAGAAGAAATCCTATCCCGCTGTCTCGGTTAGGACAACACTTCCCCCTTTGCTATGTCCATTCTCAACAAGGATGAAAAAGTCAGCAGAAAACCACAGCTGGATGCTGGCTTGATCCAGAAGTGTTGACTGGGTGGAAGGAAGGAGGAACCAAGAGGGGACAGGAAAACAGCTGGGCAAGAGAGAGCAGGATTTAGGGACACGGGGATGCGCGGAGCAAGAAAACAGATTGCACAAGGGAGAGCGGATGGAGCTCCAGCAAGAAGTGAGTAGAATGATTTGGTGGGGGCAGGACCAAACTGCCAGAGCAGCTGAAAAGTGACAGCTGAGTGAAAGAGCAATGTGGGAAGAAATGACAGATTTACAGTCTTAATTACAAGCCGTGAACAGGATCTTCTTTCCTAGAGAGCGGGCGACATGGCTGGACCTGCGTGGACACATTTGCCTCGCAATCCCTAGGCTGGCAGAACAACAGCAGGATGTGTTTGCTCATTTCCTTCTCACATCCTGGATTTTAAGGCTGATCTCCGAGTATCCGACGGTGGTAACAGCGTAATGACAAGACTGAGGACGCCCAAATGACAACTTCAGTTTTTATTATTAAAACACCTGTGTGCCAGCTGCTGTTCAGACAAGCCCTCAAGTGTTCCAGCTGGAAATGTTTCTGATCCAGGAAAGACTGAGGTGCTTTGGGAAAAGGGAATTCCTCTTAATAGGGAAAAAAATGTATTTCAAGGTTTTAGAACCATGAGCTGTCATTTTTGCCAGGATTTTATGGGATCCTGGGGTCCAGAAAAGATCCATTATAAAAGACAAATTGGGGATATCTGATACAATGAATTGGAAAGGGTCATATTTTTGTTGAATAAAAAAACTTTCCTTCATAACCGAATATGGAGTTTTGATAAAATTTTGATGTGTACAGGAAAAATCTATTGTAATCCACATGGGAATGTCCTTAAGTCAAGAGAGTGAACACTGAGACTTCTGAATGACTTTTTACTATTCCCCACCTTCTGTTAAATGAGATTAACATCAAGCTAGGGAATTGCACTTACTTGCATCAGAAAACCTCATTCACATACCAAGATGTCAGAGCACATCAGGAAACCCTGAATTGCGCAAAGCCACAAGTAGCCTACTGTGCATTATATTTTTACTATGGTGAATTAATACATAGTGGTTTTCTCTATTTGGTTCCTGTTCAGTATTGTCTCTAAAAAAAAAATACTCACTTGTTTGCTTACATTACTGGAGGGAATGATCGCACTCTACAGAATCTGAAGGTCAATAATAACACAGAGCATGAAGTCAGGCAGCGTTGCAATTCTCTATCAGTTCTACTTCTTTCATTTGGCTGCACTTAGTGAGGAGATCCTCAATGTGGAATTGTACTGCCATTTCTGTGGTGATATGTCACATACATATCAGCTCTTTGTGGCATTTGCAGCCTTCTGAGGATTCAGTTTAACCTAAGCTGGTAGGGGTAGATGACTGGAAATGCTCTTGGCATAGGTGACTGACTGTGACTGGCTGTGGTTAAATGCTGGTGTGCACAAAGCTTTTGGAAACAATGAAATGTGACTCATCACTAAATGCTGTGGGACTTTTTGTCCCTTACTATATCAGCATTCAGTTTTATATTGCAATTTGATTTATGCTTCAGTATTTCTAACATTAGAAAATACTTAAGTAAGGTGTTTCAAGGGAAGATGTCACCTCCAGCACTGTGTCTTGTACTAGAAGTTTGTAACAGTAAGATGAGGTGGCAAAATTTTCTGAGAAAATTTCTGCTTATAATGTCTCTAAGAATGACTTTGTGAGAGTGCATGCTTGTCCTTCCTGTATTACATATAAAACTGTTTCCCAGGAAGCGTGAATGACATTGAGTCAGAAAGACACTTTTAACAAGGGACTGCACATCACTGGTTTTATAGCATCATTTGTCAAAGCCAAAGCACAATTTAAGCACAATGACTTCACATTAATTTGAGAATTCTAAGTCTCTTGAAATCTCTTTTTTTCTCAGAATATTAAAAAAAAAAAATGGAAGTAGGAAAAGACCTAAAAGTATCTCCCTGTTATAGTAGAGTAAGAGTGCACTTTCATCTTTACATGCCAAAAAAATATTCCTAACATCTTCAGGTAGCCTGAGCTCATTTCCCAGCAATCAAGTTCATATTTATCAGGAAATCCGATGAATTGTCTGGTCATGGCAGGAAAGATGTCACATTCCTGAGAAATGTGGAAGAATTGTGGTGGTTCCTAGTTGAGTGACAGATACTCTGCCTCACTATCAGAAGTGTAGGCTTGGAAAGCAGAGTTGAGTCCCACAGCTCTTGACTTACCCTCTGATCAACAAGGATACTTAGGGAGATATCACCCAAAGACACCAACCTAGTCCTAAAATCACTTCAATAAATTGTTTCCCCTTTAATACCAGAAGTTCAAAGGCAACTTCAAGCCAGTCCTCCATATATGCAGGAAAATAAAGCACATCAGGCAAAGTTTTCAAAGCATGGTGGAGTGTCCTGCCAGCATGGCCAAATCATCCGGCCATGCGGGTGTTCTCCAACCAAATGTCCACTCTGGCCCCACCAGACCACTCAGCTGTTGGGAAGTGGATAAGCAGCTGGAAAACTGCTTTACACATGCAGTCAGCATTCATAACAATACTTTCCTTGCTATTATTTCTGCTGCCTCTAATCCACCACAAAATATTTGGTCCATCCACTTACTGCATTTTACTTTTAGCAAGGTTTGCAGGCTAAGGGCTGCTTTTGCTTCTCACGTGTTCAATCCACACAGCAAAATGAGGTTCCTGTTTTGATAGCAGCTACTGATGGTTACAAATAATAGCAAAAATAAACTGCTGCTACTATTTGACATGACCTATTTCCAGATAGGAAATGGTCTATCATAGCATAACTGAGAAGATAACCCATTATTAACTCCTGTCTCCAAAACTTCCAAGAAGACTGATTATATGGTTCACCCTGAAACACTGCAATTTCACTAACATATTTGTTGAAAGCAATTATAATCTATACAGTACTTCATAGATCTTAGAATACAATAACTTTAAATGGAGTAAATGGCTTTACATGTCCTGATCTCAATTGAAATGTGACACTATTATATCTTCAGAGGTTACCAACAAATCTCTTTCTCCTGGGTAAACAAAGAAAATCATGAGGAGGAGAGAAAAAGAAAATATTTTGAAAACTTGTGAGTCCAGTTTTCCTCTGCCAACAGCTATGCAGACACTGGGGCTGACTTGTTGCCAGAGTCAGCACACTAGACTCTCACATTCTGCAGGCAGCAGCTTGATGATAAAAAAGGAAAAATCTTTTCCTTCTTGCAGCCTTCAGCAGATGACTCCAGCCTAGAAGGGAGTCAGCCCAATTGTTTGCAACAGCAATTTGTTGAGTTTTTGCTCGTTAAAAACTTTGCCAGAGCTTTACTACATGACCCAAGTGGCTGGCTGACTGAATGCCTCTTCCCGGACTGAGGAGGCTGAGCCAGGGAGGCATTGCTCTCTCAGCCTCGTGTCCTAAACGGGCAAAAGGAGGGGTTTGAGCTCTCAGCCAGATAAGGCTATGACAGAGAACTGCTGAGTGGCTCACAGGCACCAGGGGCCACCTGGGGCACAACAAGAGATGCTGTTCTACCAGCACAGCACACAGGTCACCCCTTGGGCATAGGCAGCAAGGGTCCCAGGTAGCTCCCTGGGCTGTGCTCAGAGCACACTGGAGACAAAGCAATAGCTTAGGAAGCTACAGAGTTAGATTTTTGTTCTCTTCTCTCTCCTGCACTAGGGCACTGCAAGAGAGCACTGCAGGCAGGGACCACAGAACCATGGAATCAGAATGGTTTGAGTCAGTAGGAACCTATAAAAATCATCTACTTCCAACACCCACATGTAGGCAGAGACACCTTCCACTCAGTCTGGTTGCTTGAAGCCCCATACAACCTGACCTTGAACACTTCTCTGGGAAGCAGCCCTGCAGAAAGGAATCTGGGGATGCTGGTTGGCAGCAGGTACTGTGTGGGCCAGCTGTGTCCTGGTAGCCAAGAGGGCAAAACACATCCTCGGGTGCATCAAACACAGCATCACCAGCCAGGCAAGAGAGGTGATTATCCCACTGCAGTCAGTGTTGGTGCAGCCCCACCTGGGGTACTGCACACAGGTCTGGGCCCCACAGCTTAAGAAGTACATGAAGGTACTCAAATGCACCCAGAGTAAGGCAACAAAACTGATGAAAGGCCTAGAAGGAATGTCCCATGAGGAACATCTACAGATATTTGGGCTTGTCTGGTTTGGAGAGAAGGATGCTGAGCTGTCACCTCACTGCTCTCTACAGCTTCCTGAGCAGGGGAAAAGGACAGTGAGGTCTGAGCTTTTCTGCCTGGGATTCAGTAACAAAATGTGTGGAAATGGTTGAAAGCTGCATCAGGGGAGGTTTAGACTGGACATTAGGAAGCATTTCTTTACCAAAAGAGTAATCAAACACTGGAACAGGCTTCCTAAGGAGGTGGTCAATACCCCAAGCCTGTCTTTGTTTAAGAAGCATTTTGACAATGCCTTTAATTGTATGCTTTAACTTTTGGTCAGCCTTGAACTGGTCAGCCTTGAACTGGTTGACTAGATGATCGTTGTAGGTCTCTTCCAACTCAACAATCTATTCTATTATTTTCTTTTCTATTCAATTCCTATCATTTCCAGTGATGGGGTGTCCACAACTTCTCTGAGCAACGTTTCCACATTTCTTCACCTTCATCATGAAACATTTCTTTATATGCAGTCTAAATTGACCCTCTTTTTGATTAAAACCATCAACCCTTGTCCTATCTTAACAGGCCCTGCTAAAAATTTTGTCTCTTTCTTATTAGCCCCCTATTAGGGACTGAAGGACTACTAAAAGGTCTCCCTGGAGTCTTTTCTTCTCCAGGCTGAAGAAATCCAATTGTCTCAGCCTTTCCTCATAAGCCAAGTGTTCTATCCCTCAGATCATCTTAGTGACCCTCCTCTGCACTCAGTCTAACAGATCTATGTCCTTCTTGTGCTGGGAACACCAGAGATGGACACAGTACTCAACATAGGACTCATGAGAGCAAAGTAGAGAATTGCCTCCCCCACCCTGCTGGCCTCTCTGCTTTTGATGCAGCCCATGACATTGTTGCTTTGCAGGGTGCAAGCACATGTTGCTGGTTTAAGTCTGATCAAGCAATATCCCCAAGTCCTTCTCCTCAGGGCCACTCCCAATCTCTTCCTTCCACAGCCTGTTTTACACTGCTACTGATGATTTCTCCAACCCACAGTTGGAGAAATCATATGATCATTATCTATGCAGCTCCCTGCCACACCTGACTGAATATCTGTTGCCTTAGCCATTGATCCCACAACCCTCTGGCTGTGTTATGGAAATAACACAGATTTAGAAAAAAAAGATCGATTAAGATTCCTATGAGTGGGGATTCTAAGGTCCCCCTGCATCCCTAGTCCTTCCTCCTAACTAGGTGGAAGTGGCTTCCCAAGAGCATGTTTGATCCTTGATGCCAAGAGCAGGCCTGTAACTCCATAACAGGAAATGTCCAGAATGATCACCTCAGGATTTGGGCCCCTCTTCTAAGCACCAACAGCTTACAAGCATTTTCACTCTTTCCACTTCTGTTCTCTAATAATTCCCCAACATGGAGGTTTCCTTTTTTTTTCCAAGACTCAATCCCCAGATAAGGTGAAATCAGAGGCTTCTGCTGGTGAACCATGGATGTGAAGGAGGAAGCCAAAGAGCCAATGGCTGCTTTCCCCTTGGTGAAATAGCTAAGAAACAATGAGGTTCTTCACTGTCCACGTGATATGGTTTTATAGCCTGTTTCCCAAAAGCATCAAGCAGAAGCCAAAGAAAGTAATTTGTCTTGACTCTTCCTGCCTGTACACTGTGTGTGCATCATGGGGCAGTCCTGCTAAGAGGAAACTTAGGGAGGATGTGATCTACCAAAAAGAGTCTGGGAAGGTTTTGGTGGTTAAAATACACATCTCTGTCACCAGTTCTTAGCAGAAAATGACAATCAAAAGACCAAAGTATCTATGAGGTAATTTAGAGAAACTAAAAGGTCCTCAAAATAACAGAGGTTTTGTCTCTGTAATCATACTTCACTGAGGAAATCCATTATCTTATTTATGGTTTGTTTTTCAGGGTCAGAGCAGACACGGTGCTGCATATTGAGAAATACAGGTTGTAATGCTGTAACAGGTTGGGCCACCTCTGTGGGTTTGTCATACAGTTCTGTACAGTTTGTTTTAACTAGGGTGTACTCACTGAGTATACAAAATCAGTTAGAACTTTACTAAAAGCCAGTCAAGGTCACTAACTTGCAGTGTTTTAATTCTGTAAGACAGTCCAAAGGAGGCTTTAAAAATCTATTCCAAGAAACAAGAACTCAAATTTAAGAGAACAGCAGATGAAAATGTCAGGACACTTAGTGTGTTTCATTTGGCCAGAAGAGCCAAGCAATTTAACTGAAAACATCTGCAAGGGATGGGTAGTATCTGCAGGGCCCTTGTAACAAGATACACAAATTCCATTTACAGCTATCAACCAGATATTGCCACTCAGAAGCAAAGTGGCATTCTGCAAGCGAGCACACCATGTCTGCACAAGATAAATTAACCCAAGAAACAATTCAGTGTTTATAACACCTCACAAAGTATTCTGTGCTTCCTCACCTGCTTTCAGTAATGGAAACACAGACACTGGCTGTGCCTTGCATCTCGCCTAGCTTTACATCAGTTCCATGCAGTAGTCAGCTTTTGAGTTAGGTTCCTATTACTGTCATCCACCTTCTCCTTCTGACCTATTTTAAGTGTCATGCAGCCTAATATCTCCATAGAAGTGCTTCTTCATTGACCAGAAAGTGAGTCAAGGGTGATGAAGATGACTGAGATCAGCTAACATGAAATCTACACAGAGACATGAAGACTCATCTGTTTAAAAATGTGATGGCATCAGTTCTTGGTTATCCAACTTGAGGGTGGTGGAATCAGAGAAAGTTCAGGTAGGTCTATCCCCAGACTTTCCTAATAGCTTTCCATGGCAGCTTCTGAGAAGTCATTCAGACAGTGTTCTCTTCCAGAGGGCTTCAACATCACTTTCTGACAACTTGGAAACAAAAACCCAAACTCCTAAATTACTCTTGAAGTGTTGCCAGTATTTGTGGTTTAATGGTTGGGACCGAGCATGTTTGGTTGTCTTCTTAAAGCCCTAGACCCTAGAATCAGGTTATTTATTGCATGGGAATCCCAACTACTTTCATCTGAAAGCCCTTGTAATCACAGGGAGATCACAGGAGAACAGCCACAAGAGAACAGAGGGGAAAGCATGTGAGTATAAAGGAAAAAAATAAAACTAGTTCAGTAGTAATGATATTGGGAGCCTGATGATTCTTCAACAAGTGTCTTGATTTGCTGGAGTCTGACTCAGGTTTTGAGCAAATTGGGCTACTGCTTGTCACTATTAATTTGACTGGTTCTTCAAGTCCTGAGGACTTGAATAATCTCCAGCTTTCTATCAGGCTTCAAAAGATGAAAGTGTGCACCTGAGAAACATGTTCTCCCAATATGCTCGCCAACATATTAGCCAACTTTTCTTTAAAATTAATATCCATGGGTAGTCTAAATGATTAATTTCATTGAGACCAATTTGGAAGTTGCTTAACTAAAATGATTACTGTGCTGACCCATGGTCTCTTCTTGCATGTCAATGTGAATAGCTACAAGCAAACCTCATGCTGTGCAGGAGGTGGCACATCAAGGACAGAAAGTTTCCAGGTTTCCTGCCATGAGGGATCACACATCGCTGTTGCCTTGGGGTGGTGGGCAGATGCCATTTTCAGAATTTCCACACCTCCCCACTGCTTGCTTTCCATCTGAGTAAATCTGACTGATACTGTGACTAGGCTGGTTTGAAGCGAAGGCAGAGTGGGAAGGGGTGGGCAGATAGGGTAGGAATTAAGACAGCTAGATATTGAGCATGAGATGGTTTGTGTTCATTTGTCTCAAAAAAATCTTGTCCATCTCAGCTTCTGGATACAGCATCATGATCCCCTGAACTGCAAGAGCCTGCCTATTGCTGTCCTGGCAACGAAATATCCTGGTACAGGCAGGACATGTCATAACAAGAAGAGTATCTCTTCCATCCATCTGGTTTACTGATAGCTGCCTCCGAGTGCTTTGAAAAGTGCTGACTGAAGATACAGAACAATAAATCCACAGCTTGTCATTCAAAGCCTCAAGAAAAATAATAACCTTGAACCCTGTCCTGAAATTTTATCACTTCACGCTCCAAAAGGACCTCAATGTCTCAAACGGGCTATCCATCTTGAGAGCCATGTTTTATTGGCAGCTCACTCTGACAAAAAATGGGCTAAGAGTGCATGCCTGGCCTTAAAAACACCCACTTGAAAGTTTTCTGAAAAAAAAACTTGAAAGTCTGCCTGGCTGGTGGCTTGGTTTCTTGCTCCACTACCAGTAACTTTGCATTTGCTGTGTCACTTGACAAACTGATAGGCCAAAAAGTTTCTTTTTGGAAACTTCATTTCCTCCCCAGCAACTGATAGCTTCCACCTTCCTGGTAGCAAGCCCCAAGCCAGCTCTGTGAGGGCACCAGGCCAGCATGAAAGAGTGCTCTGCCACAACAAATTGGGTTCTTTTAAACTGTATTTGCTAAATTAATTTTCAAGCAGCAGAAGGGAGCAGGCACGGGCAGCAAGACTCAATGCCAGCATGACAGAGGGTGCAGGGAGACCAAGGTGGGCCTGGCAGTGGGGCAGAAGTGTGTCAGGAGCAAACACTGACATGAAACCCCAGCTTTACAGCTTCCCTGGGTCCAGCCAGCACATCCCAGCTGAATGCAGCCACTGTGCAAGCCCTTGAAGGCTCTCAGTCATTGCTTCTCATGCACACTACCAGACCCAACAGTGCTGCTGTCTTTGCCAAGCTTGTGAACATATTTCCTACTTACAGAAGACCAATACAGGACAAAACAAAGACCTCCCCATCCATTTGCTTCTCTCAGGGTTCCCACAGCTCATTGCAAACCCTTCTAGTGTCCTCACAGCCTTCTGTGCATGAGGTTCTGACCATCTACCTCATTGTCTTACCTCTGAGGCATGCAATTATCTTTGCTTCTGCGTTTGTTTCCTTTGATATTAGCTGTCCCTGTAGCCACATGCCATCAATCTTTCTTGGAGTTGAGAACATCTTCCTCTCTTTTTCTCTCTCTCCTCTGCTCCAGCCAGTTTTTCACTCCAGTCTCTACCTGAGAACTGCTCTCAAGTGCTCTGGACCGCTCTCAATGCCCTCTTCCTATTGTACTCTTGTCCTGGCAGCTCAGCCTTGTTCTGTGACTCACATCCCTTCAGTTCAGCCATCAGGCCATGCCCAGTGTGCTGATGGTGTCTATAGGTAAGTAAATGGCCTTTTCTCCATCTCATCCAAGTGCTTTTTAATTCTCTTCTGTGGCACTAAACTCTGTGAAAGACTGCACTTTAAAAAAAATCATTCCTATGCATGATTCATTTTGCTTGTGTCAAGAGTTTAATTCTTTCATCTTTGCAGATGAGTAAATTTGTTTGCTTTTAAATTCGGCACTTTAGGCTCATCTTTTTTCACAATATTTATCAGCAAGTGAATGGGGTGGCTGCCCACTACCAGGAAGCAGCAATGCTAGTGGCAGGGCAGTGTATGAGGGATGAACCAAGTTAACTGTTTTTACTGAAACACAATGATAAAAGCAAGGCATACAAGTATGCAATTCCCTCAAAAGCACTTAGACCATCTGCAGGTCAGAACTGTGTCACTTATCCTCTAAACACTATCCTTAGAATAGGCTGTCTAAAATATCCCTGAATATTTTTTTTTACAGGCAAGATTACTTCCAGCATACCGTCTGATTGGACAAGTCTCTAAAATGTTCTGATGAAGGTAAAGCTGAAAGACATGTTCCTTCAAAATCTGAATATTATGTTACGGCTCTGAAAGGAAACATTTGCTGCCCAGGACACTAAATACTCCTCTAAATTACTGTATGCCCAGGTACATCGCTACTAGTTCTGTCAGCCTGAAGACAGGAAGCACAGTACAATCAATCTCTGCACATCTGAACTCTTCCATCCCACAATAGCACTGCTTCTTCTATACCCTCCATTTGGAAGGGTCCCCTGGTCACACCACCCTCCAGTGCCTGCACAGTACGTGCTGATTACTGGTACCAGTGTTCCTAGTTGGCAAAGCCCAGGTGGCATTTTTAACCTTTCTCTTTTGATTTCTTAATTGCCAATAGCTAGTGATGAAAACAAGGCTCAATGACTGCTATAAAGTTCCACCCAAAAGAAATTCATCTTTCCCTATGGGTTTAATTCAAGTAACTTACTGAGTGTGGGAATCATGGGCAATATACTGTGTAATACCACTACTCGTCTGTTCAGTAAATGTATGAGAGTCAAAGGCAAAATCATTGCCTCCCAAGCATGCACTGAGAAAGGAGAGCAAAGGCATCGAGGCTCAGCTAAGTGCACAAACTCAGCCACAGGCTGTGAAAGTGAAGCTTGAGGCTGAAGTGGGGTCTTCCATTCCTGTTGAGGGAGGCAGGAGCCCACCTTTTTTGGTAACATAAAGTGTACTCAGCTGCATAAAGGCTTCAGCTGTCCAGGTCAACAAGAGACGAGACAGGGCAAGATATGCTCTGACATCTGCTCATAGGAGGGAAGGTTTGGGACCCAAGTGCTAGGGATCAGACAGCGGGCCTGTCGTCATGTCAATTGAGTGATACAACACACATTTGCAAATTTTGCCTTGGATTCCCTGAGTGAAAAACCCCACATTTATGAATCTTCCCTTGGATTCTCTGGGTGGAAAAAAAAATGAAATATGTATTCAAAGGCTTTAATCTGATTTTCAAGTGCTGCTGTATGTGCTATATACACATGCCATTGTGAGGCCCAAAGCTGAATGGCAGACTCTAGTTAGAACACTGGTGTTTGACTACTGTAATTATTTGCAGCATTTAAAATCTATGGATTTTAAAGTTTGTGAACCCCATGAGACATTGAGTTACTTGCTATAAAATGAATCTTGAAAGAAGCTGAATATCATTAAAACCTAGGAAACTGATAGAAAAGCTTTTGTTTGAATTTCTCTTACCTAAGTGAGGTCAATGTATCCATCTCTTCCTGTATATGCAAATTTTAAAATGCCTCCTACCGTTGAAAGTATGAGAATGGTTATGCATCAAGCCTTCCATAGCCAGTATCCTCCATACAAGAAGCTGAGCAACCTCTACATTGTCTCCTTGTTTAGAGAGTTTAAAAATCATGCTTCATTTAGCCCTGGAATTAACAGGTGCCTGGTTGCATTGGAGGTTAAATTTGTTGAAGTCAAAATACACCAAGAAGTAACTGTCATTCTTCATACCTCAAGGTAACAGGGTTTGCTCTTGTTTACAGAGCCCCCTTATATAGCTGAAGCAACTTGCCAGAGCAGAGAGGAGATGACCTGCTGGCGACTGCCTGTCCCCCTGACAGAGAGCCAGGAGTGACTGCAGAGCAGGGCAGAAAACGTACCAGGAGACACGGGGAGGATGTCCTGCACCGCAGACAGGGCGCAGGGCTTTTAGTGGTTTAGATGACAACAAAAGTGCACCTCTGTCATCAATCCCTAGTAGCAAGCCATATCCATGGAGAAATTTAGACAAACCAAAAAGGTCCTCAAAAACAAGTGAGGTTTTGTTTTTTGAATAATGATAATGTACTGAGGAAAGCCATTATCCTATTTATGGTTTGTTGTTCAGACTCCCAGCCAACAGCGCACCATACTCCATGAATATATACATTCTAATGATATGATGGGGCAGGACACAGATGTTATGGGTTTGTCACACAGTCCTGCCTGGTTTGGCTTAACCAGCATGTAATTGCCAAGTGTAAGAAGCACTTGCAATTTATAATGACTGCCAGGCCAGTGTATACTAATTCCTGTTCCATGATTGCACATGACAGTGAGAGAGAAGGGGGAATAAGAAGGAAGTGATAAAGGGAAGGATTCAGGGGACGGGTCCAAAGAACAACAAAACTGAATTCAAAACAATTCAAGTCGAAACTGTGTAGCAATTTTGTTGTGTTGAAGCAGAACTGCAACTAATTTAATTGAATGAGAGTCTGATCTCAAGTACTGTAAAAGACCACTTGCTGCTCTTCTCTAGGGATGGCCAGGCAATAGAAAACCTAACAGATTAGGATTATGTATCACTTTGCCTCTTCCCAACAGAACCAGCGAGGTGGACATGTGTTTCTGAATCATTATTCTCAACCTCCTTTGCTTGTGTGCTTTTGTAGCCAAAGCCTTACAAGATTTTTAAAATCTGGGCATTTTAAATATATATGCTTTCCCCCTCAGGCCCATCTAACATGCTAGTTCCCAAGCAAAGCTTTTAAAGGTAGAAACTATTTGCAATTCCCCTTGTCTTTGACTGCAGATTCCTTTAAATTCTTGGTTCTAGTCAATCCTCTAAATAGCCGAGCCACTGAAAATGAGAGGCCACTGCTGTCAGATGAGTTTTTCATGAATAATCTAGGTCTATCCATCAGGACAAATGCTCAGAAAAAATTTATTAGAAAAAAAGTGAATTGTTGATACAGCACAAATAGGGGTTTATTTGTGTGTGGGGCTGGATTTTCAAAGAGCATTGATTTTTGCAACACTCTAGTGTTAGATTTCTACCTCTTCTGTACAATTTGGTGTCTTAAGAGATAAATGAAAGAAGGTGAATGCCTGAACTGGGATCCAGATGAGCCTTTGTCCTCACTGCACAAATCTAATCCTCTCTTTATAGCAGGTTTGCCCTGGAGACAACCTCTGAGGGATGTCTGAAACCATGATGGAGAGCAAGCCAGCTCTTCAGCACTGTGGATAACTGGGGCTCACTTCCCAGCCTATTTTTATTTAGCAATGTAGACATACCCTTAGAATCCTTCCACTGTCTCTGTAACTGGACAAGTACATCCAGAAGCCAATTCAAACTCTGGGAGAGCTGCCTTGTCTTCCTTTGGATATGCCTCTATCCCTCCACTGCGTACAGTGAGAGCCAAGGCAATTTGGTAACTAAATCTTTTTGTACGTCTAGCCACTTAAAAAAAGAGAAACAAACTGAGATTCTTGTGGGACTTAATTTTTTTTTCCTTTCCAAAATATTTGAAGATTGTTGAGGAATACACTTGGTCCAGGTAGCTCAGTGTGAAGATAAAATGGGAGGTTGAGCTCTGGGTGATGGGAGCCTGAGGCAAGAGTCAATGGACTGCAGATCCTTTGCATTACAAAGGGCACAGGGACCTGTGGCACCAGCAAGGTGACCAATCACTCAGACACATGGCAGAAGCCAAGAATTCAACTGGAAGAATCCAGATTTTTGTGCACATTGATGCTACAGGTATAAAAACCCAGGATTTCTTTTGTTCAGGATCCCTCCTCCAAGGCACCAGCTCAAGTTGTTGCTGCATTATGATAAAATTACTTAAAAGAACCAGAGGCTTGAGACTCTGCCGTGGGAAACTCGTAATTGAACCAGTGAGGAAACCTGGTCTGACTGTGGAGTGAGGACTTGGCTCCTGTGTGAGGAGCCAAGGGCGACACATTGGTCACCAGAGCCACCCACTGAAAGAGGGGTTTTGACCCAGCAGTGTCAGTCTCTGGTCTTGGAATGCAACTGCCAGTGCCTTCCAAATGCTCAGACTGGGAAGCTTCCTTAACAAAAAACATCACATGTTTATGAAGATGTTAAAAATCCAATTAGTTTTCAAGCACTTTGAAATATATTTGCTTATCTGAAATTTCATCCAGAAATACATTATTTGCTTTAATTATTGTCTGGGTCTGTTTGTAATCATAAAAAAAAAACCAAACAGCATTTTGTATAACAAAACTATATTGTGAGGAGGCAAAATGAACCTTTTCCCAACAATCTATATGCAGAAGTGCTTTTATGCAAACAGATTCAATAATACCTACAAACACAGCTAATGAGAAAGCAGAATTTCTCTCTAGTGAGAAAACGGAGTATGTCCAAATCTCATCACACTTCCTAATATGGGAAGAAGCATGAATTCTGTATTTTAGAGAAGTTATAGCTCAGGCAACTATCTAGGCTATCAGGACAGACCCTACCTCCATGCTGCATCACAGCCACAGATCTCTGTAATGCACCTCATAGAGAATATGTATGTCAAAAGCCTGGAATGGCAACTGGAGAGCTCTACTCTTTGAAAAAAAAATGAGATACAAGAACTCAAAAAAGAATTCTTGAGAACTTCAGGGTAAATGGGTTAATATTAGTAATAAATTAATCTTTTTTTTTTCATTTGGATTCTGTCAAGCAACTCACCAAGCATCGTGGATCCTCCCAACCTGAGGCAACAAATGTTACGTGTTGATGGAAACATGTCAGAAAAAAAAAAACAAACATCTTCCTGTGGTAAATTTTGATTTTTATGAGAACCACATTTTCCATTTTTAAGATAGTATTTCCAAGCAACTCTTAAGTATGGCTAAAAAACATATCCACAACCATCAGGAATTGTTGGTTAACAAATGGAAAGAAAGCTCAGGTTCAAAACAAACAATGTGTGTTTGCAACCTTTTGAGGTTTCATCGTAGGTATCACAATAACCAGCCCTTTTACCCCTAACACCCAACAGCAAGAATTTGTTCACTGCCTCAAATCTCACAAAGAAAACAAAAACGTGAGCCCTGAATGCTCAACCACCAGCAAGAAAATAAAACCAACACAAAACACATTCTTTGCACATCTCTCAGTTTTGTCTGGTTGGGGTCCTGACTCATGAGTGTTGAAAGTTTGGGGTTGCCAAAACTGCTTTTGTTTGTCACTAATAATCACTCATCCCAAGGAACATGTGGTTTACTGTCGCATGCCAGGCCTCCAATGCTAGGGGCTGAGGTTCCTTGGTGAGACAGCCTCTCCCAGCTCCAAGATGTTCTTCCGCATTATCAGAATGTTTTATTTTTTTAAGTATTAACTGTAAAACAAATAGGTCTTTCCCTTGATAGACATTATGATTTTTATTTTTTTTAAGATTAACTTTGTTCGCCACAGAACTTTTGCAATGTTTCAAGACCACTGATAACTGACCAGGATGGAAAAGAACACAAGGACATGCAGCCTGCTGTTTGTTTGGTTTTAATTACTTTCTCTGCTATGGCTAGAGACTTCTGGAATTATCCTCTTGGTGGAAATAAAGTTAGGCAGCTGGGCTTTTCTATCAAAATACTTAGCTGAGTCATAAGGGTTGGGGAAAAAGTAACACAGGGTGAGTTTAGACTTGTATTGAGTTGTCTGATAAGCAAAGGTACCTTCTTCAGAAGTGCCCAGGTAAATTGCATTTTCTAATGTGTTTTCATTCTCTACACTCTCCCTGATAGAACAGTCTCAAGATTAGTCATTTGGTTTTCTATATTGCCTCTTACAGGCAGATTCAGGCAGTCCACAAATATCAACTGCCCCAGAGAAGGCAATGCAGAGTCCTTTTGTGGCAGCCATTCTAGGAAGAAACTCCCATAAGAAAATACTCCAGTTCGCTTTCTGCTTGGCAGTGTCTCTGCACAAACAAGCAATTCCACTTCAAGCACTGACTACAACTGATCTCCATTCCCTGCTACCAGTTTCTTGCAGGAATATAGTAATCTCAGAACTACCCCTAAAAAAGTCCTTCAAGCAGGTCCTATAGATAGAAATTCAGTGCAAATATCTTATGAGATTGAGCACTTAATCCAAAGGGCCAGATGCTCAGAGTGGGACTCAACTCTACTAACATCAAACAACTACTATACAATCATCCCAGTACAAGAAAGACAAATTTTAGCATGAGTGTCATCATTCATTGGAACAACCTCCACAGGGGCATGGTGGTGTTCCCATCACTGGAGGTTTTCCAATTGTGACTGGACAGGGTGCTAGATAAACTCATTAAGGCTCTCTTTCCCTCAAAATCTTGGACTAGCTGATCTTTCAAGTTGTCTTTCAACCTGGACTATTCCATGATTCTGTGATACATATCAACACATTAACTAGTAACCCAGACTCCTTTATGTTTTTAAACTGGTGAAAGGACTCAAAAACAAGTTTTTATGGGGAGTGACTGAGGGATCTGGGGTTGTTTAACTTGGAGAAAAGGAAGCTCAAGGAAGACCTTATCACTCTTTAAAACCATCTGAAAGGAGGCTGTATGAAGGTGGGAGTCAGTCTCTTCTCCCAGGTAAAGAGTGACAGGACAAGACTAAATGGCCTCAAGTTGTGCCTGGAAAAATTTAGATTAGATATGAGGATAATTTTCTTCACTGGAAGGATGGTAAAGCATTGGAAGAGGCCACCCATGGAAGTGGTGGAGCTCCATCCCTGGAAGCATTCAAAAATATGTAGATCTGGCAATTAAGGACATGGTTTAGTGGTTTAGTGATGGACTTGACAGTACTGGGTTGATGCTTGGACTCTGTGATGTTAGAGGTCTTTTTCACCCTTAAGAATTCTATGATTCTCTGTTTCTGTGATTGTTAAAAGAAATAGAGAAATTTACTCCGTTTTCAAATGTCTCCATGAAATGAGACGAATCATGCTCCAGAAGGAGGTTCTGTTACCCCTGAGTGCTACAGGGAATTTATAGCAGCTGATTCCAGCATAAGTGCAAGGTGAATCACCTTATGTGCATATATTTCTCATAAATGACATTTCAGCTCTAATGGAGACTTTGCTTATGGAATAGGAGTCTTTTATTACATTGCAGATTTTATGGTTGGGGTTTCAGCTATACCCCAAATCTCTGCCGTAATTCCGGACTGGAGAGGGAAGGGATTCAGAACCTTATTAAATTCACTGGGAAGGCTTGTACCATTCTGCTCAAGCAGTGTCTAAAGGATGTGGACTCACAGGAGATCCGCAGCTAACTGAGACACCTCTTGCTGTTCACATACTTGCTTCTTGGTAGGAACATTGCTCCCAGAAAGAATGCACTTGCTCCTGTGCCTGCCTCTTTTGAGAGGGGTTTAAATCACCAAGGCCCTTGCACTCCAAGTGTTGCTCGGCACTGCTACAGCAAAATTTGACTTTACTGTTCTAACCAAGCCTTGCTGCAAAATTCCCTGTGAATGTCAGAGTGAGCAATAGAAATAAGAGGAGCGTTCTGACTGTAGCGCTATAAATTGGCTTCTTCCCAGAAGACAGAGAATGTCTTGGCTTCCCTTCTAGGCCTGCTTGTGCATTTTACATGTCTCATTTAAGCTGCTTTGGAGAAAATGCATAAACAGTTGTGTTAGAGCTGCCAAAAGTGGGTCCCAGGCCCATTCCTGAAATTAAGCCTTAGATGCTTTGGAAAATGTCTTTCCATGTCCACCTTAGCATAAAGATCTTGGCCTGACTGCATCAGCTGGAGCTTTATGCTGTCAGCCATGCTAAAAGGAATGGAGGGGAGATGTTATTAGAAAATAAAGATATTCAGCAGCAGATCAGGCATTTCATCCTCTCAGCCCTTCAGAAGTTCACTGCAGAAGTTTGCAGTGGGCACACAGCAGGACTCATGGCAGGTCCTCAGTGGTCTCAAGAAGCCTTCATACCTGAGGACAGGCAAACCAATGGAGGTAGTCAGCAGTGGGCTTTGGGCTGAGAGATGTCTGCATTCCTCTAATGGGCCGATACGACCATTTTCAGCATGAAGCTGTATGTGCTACTGTATTGCCAAATACTGGTTTTTAGACGCAGGCCAAGGACATTGCCCTGCATGTTTCTGGGAAATAAAAGTTAAGCACTGTAAAATTAGCCCCTAATGGAAAAAATAGATTTTTGTCTACATAAATACACTGATTTTAAATTCTGATATTAATTTTTTGGTCTCATAAAGTAATTCTAATGACACCACTGTGTGTTTATTTCTGACTGAAACCTAAAAAAAGGCAATAACCCAGTAAGGAGTCCTAGCGATTTATTTTCCTCTTGATTCATAACCATTAGTGTATCAAAGTGGCAATTTTCCAAACAGGCACCCATTTTGACAAATGCATTTTACTGACCCCTTTTACAGAGGCCAGACCTTGGAGGATATGTAGAAGTTTCTGTAGAAAATGACCTCACCGTTAAGTAGTAAGGATGCCAGATATCTCCATCTCAGCCATCCATGATTCATCTTGATTTGTCCGATACACTGGCTTTTATAAAAGCTCAAGGTAAGAATGGCCACGGAAATAACAAGCCTCGTCAGCTTCATTCTATGTTTCTAGCAACTGTCAATAGCAAAGGTGTCATCTTCCCGCATGATTCTTGTACTTCCAAAAATCTTCCTTTATTTACATAATGCCATCAGTCTTAAAATACTTTTTAATAACTATGAATTCCAGTTTAAATAATTGCCTAATTGAAAATTAGTACCAGGATTTTTAGCACTAAAGTCCTTAGACTGCAGCCATCTGTGATGCCTACACAAATGCATCTCTCCGAGTAACTCAAAAGCTTTGTAAAACTGCAAACTTGAGAACACGATTTATCTTCCTTCTCTCTCCATCTAAAA
The DNA here is from genome assembly GCA_013400175.1 of Phainopepla nitens. Classification (NCBI taxonomy): domain Eukaryota; kingdom Metazoa; phylum Chordata; class Aves; order Passeriformes; family Bombycillidae; genus Phainopepla; species Phainopepla nitens. Next base: position 3,774,982 of record VXBQ01006195.1, on the reverse strand, counting down.
AATCCTGCCAAAAGCTGGGGTTGGTGACACCACACACATCCTCTAAAGAGCTAAAAACTGTGGACTGACAAGCTTCCAGAGTCCATATCCTAGAGCTAGGTATGCAGAACTCTGTTTATACCATGTACACATCTTCAGCTAGGCTTTAACCTGGGTATTTGCACATTCATAGCAGTTCAGGTGTTCAGCTATATGTGAGTTTATGCTTACAGCCAATCTGAGGAACAAGCAGGCAGGCATAAAGTAGACAATGCCAAATTTGATGACACAAGTAGTAATAAGCACGTCCATCTTTGAAAATCTTTCACTTCTGTTGGGCTTCAATACGCCTGTAGTTTCACCTCTACCTGGACATTTATTTCTGGTTCTGCAAAGAGTGACGTTTCATTCTTTGGTTGCACACTGGCTGGAGGTGCATGTACACAAGCTAAGAGATCCACACCTTTCTCCAAAGATTTGTTATCGAGCACTCACCGTAGAGCAAAGTCATCGGTTTCATTTTTTGCATTAAAATTCCGACACGTTGTGTTGCCTATTTTTGCTGCTACTTAGAATTCCCCAGCTCCAACACCTCTTTGTTTTTCCGATAATCTCTCCCTTTTCGCTGACCCATATACCCACAGTTCAGCAGCTGAGCCATATTGAGTGCACCACTGGTGCCTGTGGGTAACCTCATTCACCTCTTGGCCAGCTGCTCTTCTCACTCTCTTGCAACACTTATCAAATGGGAAAATCCCCTTTGCACAAACCCACCTCTGTCATCTTCACAGCTGGGTAAATCTGCATTTTTTTTAATTCTAGCATTGAAATCACAAAACCATAACGAATTTCCTACAGTCTAGAATTGCTACTCCTAATGTGGTGAGGAGAAAGGTGACAGGGTTTTAAAGCACAGCAAAGATTCTTGAAAGTAAATTCAGTTATGAGCCAGGTTTTACTGTTATTTCCAGAGCAAAGTTATTAAAAGGAGATGCAGAAAAATGTAAAGTGAAAATGGGCCAATATCCTCTTAATGGTCCCAGGACATTACTTATGGGATATTGCAGATGCTGAGTCTCTCTGACAGTGTTTTTGGTCAAGTGAGGGTGGGAGGCAGGTGGAAGATGTGGAAGATCACTAAAGGCTGCTGAAAATAAAGATGCATCTATCTCACAGATACAGCTCACAATCAGGACCAGATAGGAAAGATTTACTTCACAAAATGTCAAAACCCACACTTTTACATTCAGCATCCAGGGTTCTATGTTCATCCTTAATGTAAAAGACATGAACAATTGAAACTTCTTACCTACTAATAGAATACCTCTCCAAAGGAAAAAAAAATATCTGAGTATAGACAATTTTCTTAGCATTTAAAAGTCTTACTTTTGTGTAATTCTTTTCCTTAAAAGGCTGTTGAAATTGTCAGTGTTTAGTACAAAGATTAAAGCTGAGCAGAAGAACTGGTATAAAACTATGTGTAAGCTAGAGAGGTACAGAAAAAGGGAGTTAAATAAAACAGCAATAAAAACAGGACCGGACGTACTCACTCATCACTAGACACATTACATGATTAATCACTTGTCCTCATTGTAACAACGAAGCCAGGAAATCCACAAAACCTCAGTATGTATGTAATAGTGCATTTCTAGCTAACAAATTACAGCTATCAAGCTACAGGGAGAAGCATGCACTACATTTACTATAATTTAACATACTGGCCTTGCGTGAAAACCTGGCAAAGTTTGCCACCATGCAAGCCCATAGCATCAAAACTCTGTATTTCTGTGAGGGTGAAAATTCAAGCATTTAGCATTTGCATGAGATTCAGCCAGAAAGACCACGACCGGGGCAACTTGCGCAAACTAGATCATGGTGAAGGTGCTTGTGATGATCCAGTCCGGCCAAAGCATCCATCGCTAACCATAAACACAGCAAACATTCTAAACAGGTTGTGGTGGCATTACCTGGAGCCAAAGCACAAGCCTGGCTGCATTTTATGTCAAACCACTGACCAGCCCTGCTGCCGCTTGGAAAGTATGGCTGACATCCGATTGTGGGCCGCCCCGTGAGGTTCACCAAACCACCAGCAGGAGAGTGGTTATGTTGCTTTCTTCAAAACATTTTTGTGGCTTTCTTGAGAGCGTGGTATTTGTCAGGTGAGTAGGTTTTATCTCCTTGTTGCCATTATATGTGCTTCAGTACCATCCCAGAGGCCTCTCTTCTGCTCAGCTGTAAGTAGAGTGTATGAAGAACCATTCTCTGGAGGGGCTGCAGGCATCAGAACACATTTTAAGGCTAACAAGGAGCATTTTCAGTCTGAACTCCCATATACCAAGAGGAAATACCCAGTTATTTATGTAACTCTACTTAAAGTATTTTATTTCTTTCAAACATAACACGAAGAACATTTTCACCCGTTATACTGCAATTTTCAATCATGTCAACCCATGACCAATACTTTCTCAATGGAAAGGACTGCAATTCTGTAATGGTTACTTCCCAAGGAGTCTTCTCAAGGGGTGGTTAATTAGCTGTTAAATTAGCTCTCTGCACCCAAATTAACACATGACCACCTAACACGTCTGTTAACATCCATCTGCCACACATCATCCTCTGCCAATGACCTCTTTCCCTGGAGCCTCATCAATCAGATTCAGCTTGGCAGGAGACTTCTGGTTTGCGTAGAGGAGAGAGGGAGACAAATCCCACCACCTCCCTGAGCAAAGGGCAGGAGGCATCAGTCAGCTTTACAAAATGAAAAACAAAGATAAGACAGGAGGCCTATGTCAGAAGTCCCATGTCAGAGCTGAGCAGAGAATTCTCTTATTCCAGGCAATCACAGTGTTATAAACATCATACATCTTAATGCAGTCTTTAGTGTTGTGGCTTTTATTACAAAGTCATACCCTTAGGAAAACAAAAGGAAGATGTGGAACTTTAGATCCTTTTATTTCTAGTGTTATCTTTGGGAATTCGTAGACTTTCACATAGCCATGGGTTTGCTACTGCCTTGAAGGTGAGTCATCATTTAGAACAGGGTGAGACTTTTCATCCTTTTGACTCCCCACAGAAAAATCACAAAAACAGACTCAGGTATTTAGAAGGATAGGATGCGTTTGGGTTGGAGAGACCTTAAAACTCATCTAGTTTCAACCCCTCTGTGATGGGTAGGAACACCTTCCACTAGACCAGGTTGCTCAACCTGGCCTTGAACAATTCCAGGGATAGGGCATCCACAAATTCTCTGGGCAACCTCTTCCTGCCCCTCACCACGCTCAGAGGGAAAATATTTTTCCAAATATCTGATTAAATCTCTCCTCCTTCAGTTTAAAGCCATTCCCCTTTTTCCTGTCACTACATGCCCTTGTAAAAAAGCCCCCCTTCCAGCTCTCTTGCAGACCCCTTTAGATACTGAAAGGTGCTGCAAGGCCTCCCCAGAGCCTTCTCTTCTCCAGGCTGAACAGCCACAGCTCTCTCATTCTGTCTTCACTGGAGAGGTGTTCCAGCCATCTGATCATGTTAGTGGCCTCTTCTGCACCTACTCCAGTAGGTCCATGCCCTTATGCTGGGGGGTTCAGAGCTGAACTTACAAAGTGATTACAATCCAAATTATGAGGATTTTTCCACATGCAATCAGTTTGGGACAGTCCCTAGTGATTTCCAGATTTCCCTGAAAAGGCCCACAGTTTTCAAGTGTTATTACAGGAAAGTATCTGAAATTGTAAAATATTAGTTTGATCATATTTGGGAGAGCAATAAAAATGCTAACTATTGTGGGATTTGGTAATTACAAGCAGTCACTGTGAATGTCCAAAACTCTTCAGAAGAGGCCAGGATCATTGTTCCATTTTATAGTGACTCTTTCCAACAGATTTCACCTTCTTTGAGGGTATCAAACCTTGTTCAGGGTCAATAAAGTGTCTGCAGCATAGGACTTGAGGCTGGGAGTCCTTTTAGGAACAGAAAGTAGTATCAAAACCAAGTCAGGGAATCAAAATGCAGAAACTCCATGGAATAAGTGCCAAGGATGCTATGTGGGGTCAATGCAATCCACAACCCCTGCTGAAAGGTACTAGTTAGACTGAGAAAGTGGACTAGTTAAAAAAGTTCCACCCAATAAGGACACCACAACCAAAAAGAAAAAAAAAAACCTTTGCAACCTTTACTCTTCTCAACAACCCAAGACTGTAGAAACTGCACATTTAAAAACAGATATGGAATTTAGGACATAACTGTGTTTGAACATTTGACTTGCAAAAAAAAGAAAGTTGGTAGGAAATGAATTTCAGTTCAAATTAAGTGAGCTCCGGGGTCAAGACAGTGTTGTGACCACAGTTCATTCTCTTTCATTTTCTCTTTGTTAATTAGAGACAATTTCATGAGCTTGAGCTTTACTGCACTTCAAGTCTAATTACTGGAAAATGTTTACATTTTAAGAAAGAAAATTGAAAATGAACGATAGAAACAACCAACCTTCTCATTACTGCCATGTATTCAGATTAATAGTTATTTCCCTAATTAATCTAAATCACTCATCCAGTGTAATTTGGATGGCAGCAAGAAGGATGGCTTTTTGTGCACTTAAATTTTTTCTTAACATTGTGGCAAGCTAATACATGGAGAAAAATAAAGTAAGTCATATTTTAAACACGCAGACTACAAGATGGGCATATACCATAAGCAGTGCCATTCCAACACTTGCAAAAGACAAAAAAATCTCACAAGATGATTTTAAACAAAAATTACCAAACTGTCTGAAACCAGGTCTCTAGGAGCCTCTCAGAAGCCCTTTGATCATACTGATGAGGACTCCTTGGAGAATTTCCAACATCCACCTCTTTATTTTCTCAGGCATTCACAGGAAAAGAGGTTTTGTTGAAGATACCAGCGTGTACTAGGTTTGTCAGGACGTTTCAGGCTTAACCCTTTGAAGACTCTGATTGCCCTGAAGATAAAATATTCACATCGTAGATTACAGCAATAAATTAGGACGCAAGCCAAGTTCTGAACCCCCTAAGCTAAAAGATTGAAAAATGTATATGATCTGTTGCCACAGAAATATTAGTTAAGCATCTCAGTCCTGTAACAGTTAGCTTGGATACTCTCCTATTCCCAGTGCCTTTTAACTCCAATGGATTTTGCTGTGAACTCTAACTCTCTCATACATACTGCATAACATACTGCAAAGAGTTCAACAGGACACCTGAGTATTGCCATTTCTCTTGACATAATTTCTCTGCTTTTACAAATTGGTTTCCACCAAGCCATATTCTAATTTCTTAAAGAAATGTCATACATCTTCTCTGAACTACAACTTCCAGCAGAAGCAGATGGTTCTTTGCTGTGTTTCTGTCCATATTGTTAACATTTTCATAGCATCATGTCTAATTTTGTGTGGTTATCGATCCAGTTGCAGCATCTGTTCACAGCACAATACTATGGGGCAATAATAGGAAAATTCAACCTTCTTAGGTCTTGAAAATTTGCTATTAAAGGTTACTATCTATCTAAACTGAGACCTGATGCAACTGGGTGAGACAACTGGGATTTTGCCAACTTCCCAACAGACTGAGTTCTGCCCTGTGCCTGGAAGCCAACCAGCAGCACACTGCACATACAGCAGCACGAATTATGGAGTATGTTAGAATTACATTATACTTCAGTATCAGCTTAAAAGTTACTTTTAGATCAGCATAAAATTCAAGGGTTTTGCAAGCAGTAAATTGGGTTCCAAACCAAAGCAACCACAGATTACTTTCCTACAGGAGTGAAAAACTCAGCCAAAAGCAAGTTTAGCTCTTCTTCACTGCTTGATGATTTCTGGTAGGCAAGCCTTATTCCATAGCCTCACAGCTAAGACTCCCCTTGCTGGTTTTTAACCACTTCCACCAGACAAGAATGAGAAGGCCAGAAGTCACATCAGGACAACAGAGCGGGGTCAAAAGAGAAGCTGAGGATGACAGCTGCATAACAAGACTTGACAAGGGACAGAAAAAAGGTAGAAACCAGCAACAGCCACAAGGAAAGCGTAGGAAGAGCCTCCGATTTAACTTAGAACTTAAATGAGGTGGAGGGTGCACAAAATAAGAGATTGGAATTAAGTGGGCTACAGGGGCAAAGAGCAGGAAGAAGTACCACATTATACACACTTTCTTTTCTCAATATTCATCTGATTCCTGGCCAAAGCGCTGGAATTTCAAAAACCAAATTCAAATGAGTTGCACAAGTGTTCTCTTCTGCCTTTTCTTAATTAAAAACAAACAAACCAACCCAAGTAAATGCACACAAAGCTCCCTCACGATCCTACAAGCAGCAGCAATTTTCACAGGGATAAGGGCAATGCAGACTATATATTCTGACTACATAAAGGTCCTAATTGCAGTTTTTGCAATTTCTGTGGAGAGGTGTTGTGTGGTCATGGACTAGATAGCCAGTACCCTGACCACAGACACGGCCTCATGCTTGTCACTGTTGGTTCCCTTGCCCCAGGCAGTCACAGGCTTCATGGTTTGCCTCAACAGCAGGGGAAAGAGACAGCATTTGATTAATATGGTGCTCAATAACCAGTAAGGTCAGTGATCTGGTACATTTCTGCAGCCTTGGCATGACTCACTTTCCGTAGCCACCTTCCAATCGGAGGCTCAGAGCAATAGCCAGCATGGAATTCAGTCACACCAGAAGCTCAAGCTAGGGACTGAGAGGAAGGTCTGACCAACAGCAGCAAGAGATGGAGTAGCACACATGTTGGGCGAAGCCTATGGACTAGCTGGAGACTTAACTCTCAATTTAATACACCAAGGTTAAACAAAGTGCATGGATACTGTTCTGTGGTTGAACGAAGCCAGCCAGAACCAGACTGCTGAATGAAAGAAAAATAAAGTCCCAGGCAAGAAGAAAAAAGCTCAGATTTAAGTTCCACATGAATATCTTCTTTCCCTTTATGAAAATCTTCTGTTTCCAACTCACTACTTGCCTTTTTTTTTGAATGTACAGTATTTGAAGAGTAGGTTATTTACTTGCTTCAGTTAAAATATATTTTCAATGTGATTGACCATGAGGTATTACCCAAACAAAAAAATCTTTGAAACAGATATGGCAATGAAACACAAGAATGCTCCTTTTGGAAGCAATCTCAAAATACTAAAGAAACTTCCTTTAAACAACCATTGCAAAAATAATCAAGGAGAGTTACTCAGGCTTACTGGTTTTAAAGGAACTTCAGCAAAAATTTTCTAAGCTTTGAAATGAAACCAGCTGAGAATAGTAGATTCACAACTTATACATCAAAAGACATTAGGACAGCTATTTGCAACAACAGGACTTCTAAATCTTAGAAATGGTACCTGTGCACATCATCTCTGCTCAGCATTACTATTTTAGGGTACTTGACAATACACTTTTTGTGGATTTCACAAGATTCCAAAGCACTTGAGGATTGTAAAGAAGCCTGCAAAATGTCCTGTTTCATACATTTTCATTAGCAGAGTATTCTTGGATTTGCCCAGAAGATTAAAACTGAGTTCTAAGTTAATTTCCCAAATACTGGACAAAGTGCCGAAGTCCAATATCAGTCCACAGGTAGATATCAAGGCAACTTTACTAACCCAGCTTCCAGGCAAGATGAAGCTGACTGGTTCTTACATCTCCCTAGTGCTGTGAGTAGAGTCCACGTGACACTTTACTGCATGTCAGTGGACCTGTGGATTCACCTTTCAACCCAAAGACAGTAAAGCAGGGTCCTCACCCCTTGCAGGACTCCAACTGAACTCCGTAAGAAGTATGCCATCTACTGATGCACTGTTTACTACACCCTTCCTCAAGTGCTTTCACACAGCCACCAACCAAGACTGGTCTTAGCTGTGTTTCCTGAAAAGAAAAATAAAATAAAGAAAAGAAAAAGAATTTAAAAGAAACAACAGCACTCTTGAAGCCAGTGAAATGTGTTTTATTTTAAGCCACTGCTAAAACAAGGACAAATTTAGTGCAACCGGGAGCTCATAATCTGAAAACTGAATATAGTTAAATTACTAAAATGGCAAAACTTGTCACCATTATACAGTACAAGACCTTCATATTCATTGAGTACAGTTACATAAACATTTACTTATTCAAACTGCTTTTGGTATACAATTGCATCACTAACTGGGCTGTGAATTACTGCAACACTGCACAAAGAAGCAGCAGTTCCAGCAAATTATAATAAATTTTATTATTAAATACTGTTCAGACATTAGAACAAAGGCCCTCTAAAAACTACAACACCAGCTATACAACAGGAATGTACAAAGATGGTACAAAATAAAGTGACTACAGTGGCTGGGCTCTGTACTTGCCTCTTCAGAGCTCAAGTACAGTAAATGCTTGACAGTAGTGGCTCTTGCTGAAAAGCCAAACTTCTTATAATAGAAATCATTCCTGAATCTCGTATTTTCCTTTGCAAGTCGACTGTAGAACTACAGGGGTTTGCGCTGGTGTTTACTACTCACTGTGTTCCCATCTCCAACAATCTGTCTCTCGATAGAAAAGGTCCCAGACAAAGTTACATTAGAAAATGTAACATTTAAAATCCGATACCATTTTTGAGAGACCTAATTAGTCTCGGAATGTGGGTTTCTGGGTTTGGGGTTTTGGTTGGCTTTTTTCTAAAAAGCTTACACAATCTTCTAAAACTCAAGAACAAAGATACTACAGAAATTGCATTCATGTACATTGTCTGAGCTGCCTTTTCACATCCTTGTTTTGAGACAGCAAATCTTCTTTAATTTCAGAATATGGGTTTGAGTTTTGTTTGGTTTTTATTTTAAGGCTTTTGCATATTTTGTATTACTTATGCACCCCATTCTGAATGTTTAAACTAGTTTTAAATATGGTCACTTCTAACTTGCTTTATAGAGGGACTATTTCTCAAAGTGCTTTTTCTACAGAACTTTACAAAACATGACAACACTTCCATTTTTTAGAACACCAAATGTATTTATGAAGTGTTTGGGTGATTTCTAAAACAGTAACAATCTAGGATATATTTTCCTCAACATAAAAACTAAATTATCAGGGTAAATGCAAGATGAAACAAACTCTACCTTATTATGTTTGCTTATAAAGCAGAGTTGTCTGCTTTAAAGGGACCAGAATGTGACCCTTCATGTTTTTACAGTTTTCACTTACGTTTCTGTATTTGTGGTCAGGAGTTTTAAACAAGCTCAGTAAAAGTGTAATTTAAGACTTGCATTAGCAAGGAACAGCTTTCTCACTAATATGCAGACAACACCAGTTATATATGGACAGAGTAAGCTTTTCAAAGATTATTAAAATTATTCAATGATAATAATTTTGCCAGGCTAGTTTTTTAACTTCACACACAAGGAGAAAAGCAAAAAACCCAAACCAGTTTCCTGCAGTAATTTTGTTTTAAATTTGTTTTGAATGACTTGACTTGTTTTCAGTAAAAATGAAGTACTTTATAACATTTTTCTCATGAAAATTTGGAAACTATGCTACTTTCCTCATAATAAAACCATTTCTTCCTTAATGTAACACAAATCAATAGTTAATCAACATATTTGATCCAGTCTGAAAACAGGATTCAGTTTACAAAAATAATTTTCAGTGCAACTGTTGTCCACTTAACTTTCTGAATAGTTGTAAGCTTTATGAACAGCACGATCTTTCGCCTTTCTCCAAAAAAGTAAATGAAAAGAAAAAGCACTTCACCAACTTTATAAAATCCATCATCCTGAAAAAAAATGAGTTAAAAAATGGCTGTTCCTGCAGTGGTTTTTCTTGGTTGTGTTGTAGGTTTTCTTAAATGTACGGTTTTGGACATTTGCAATACTTTGCCTATCCTCCTCACTGTACAGAAACACTTTACTGTACTGTATCCTCATGCCCTGAAATTCCACTAGGTGAGCAAAATTTAGTTGTGAGGCACTGCTTTCAGCATTTTATTTCCTTGACATTTCAATTTTATAGGTAAATTTGTATATTATTGCTGTGTTAAGGGGAAAGTGTTATAGCCAGGGAATTATTTCAAATTTTTGTCTAAAACAATGTGTAAAATCGATCTTAAAAATAAAGAGAGAAAGGACTATGTGGATTTGGGAGAGGAAGAAAAAATCCAGACAAATTTTGTACAATTCTTAAAAAAATATTTGCTACTAGAACTATCTTCCAAATAGAGCAATTAAATAACTTCCCCTGACATGCTTTGGGCTATGGAGAAAAATCATTCCTGATGCCTGGATTATATCACCTGTAACAGTACAAAAGACCTTGAAGTGGCTTTTGGTCTTTTTATCACATACACTGATTTTTTTCAATCACTGAAATGATATATGAAGTGAGGAAATAAACTGAGAATAAGAGAATTTCAATTTAGTGGCAGAAGTTTGCACCAGGAGTTCACAGCGGTGAGATCTCATACGCATACAGATAAACACATCTGTGTGTATTCACATGTGTGAACACACACAAAAACATGAAAAATCTTTGGCTCTGTGACAAAGGTGAACTTTGTGAGATCCAAGGCAGAAATCCAGATGACAAAAGAGGACTGAAACCAACCATGTGTCTGCAGAAAGGCCAATGGAATGCTTTCCTGAAACACAAAGACACTGCAAGAACTGGGCTCTTGAGTTTACCAGTGTGACACTTCACAGCAATTCACGGGGTAGGGGAAATCAGAATTGTACATATGCCATTAAAACTGAGGAACAGATTTGGAGACCGCATCTCTCCTTTAGGATCACAAAACTGTACACCATACAACAGTATTTTCCTGTGAAAAAGCCATTAAGATTTTTTTTTATTCACCTAAAATCAGTAATGCTCTATGATTACTTGCCAAGTTTTAGGTGGCAACCTGGTAATTACCAGTATGTGCCTTTTGCTCTCAAAGGATATATAAAAAAACAAATACCAAAAAACATTTTCAAACCACAGGATAAGTGAAGGTCCAGATTTCCCTTCAGACAGAAAGGCAAATCAGCAGCATTGGTGAGAAATCTGACAAGACTGCTAAAAAAATTCAGTTAAAGGTGCCTTTAAAAAATTCAGTGAAGGCAGATAACAAAAATGAAAAATCAATTTGCAAAAAATTTCCCCTTTACATTTTTATTAGCCTTCTTTGCTAAACACTTCCATGCTCACTGAGTAACAAAACTGTCCTTATTCATGAGAAGAAAATTCATATGTGGCTGCTTTGACATAAAGAATGAAAACTATTCTGAAAGATGACCAAAATCCTCAGAAATTTCTGTCTTCTACTTTTAACACATCTGCATGAGAGACTAATGTATAAATTCTTTGACATGGAACTAGTGTCATACAAGTATCTGTTATACAAAAAGCCTCAGTAAAAAATGGAACAATTTAAATCTGATTGGCAAGCTTCAGGAAACCTTGCTGAAGAATTACATACAAAATGATGCTCAACTTCTCACTCTGCCCTTCTGCCAGAAGTTACCAGCTCTACAGGAGTCCACAATTCATGCATTTGTACCTCAGCAATTTCAGAGCAGACTCTGCCCTCCTCACATAAAGTTAAAACTGATAAAGGTGGCTATGAAGCCAGACGGTATTAAGGGGCTGGTCAGGCAGGTGACAATTTTCTTCCTGGCAATGCTGCTCTTGGGCACATAAAACCTGGCCAAGAGGAATAATTTTTCCACTGTCTGCAGCAAGGTACTGCAGAGCAGATTCTTGCTGAACTCGGTGCTCTTAGTCCTGCTGTGAATCTAGCACACATAGGAGTGGGAGAATGAGCTACCCTGGCACAAGGGGAATCCTGAATATCATGTCTGAGACTGTCTCCTGCGGACTACGATCACAGACGAGGGCTGTTCATAAATATCTCAGTGGTATGAACACAGCAGTAAATACATTTTATGCATGGGTGGACAACACTGATTATGGACTGAATAAACATACCATGTGCACAGTATCACAAAGCACAGCACAGCTATTTTGACTTTCACCTCAAAGTCTTTTAATGCTGACTATTACTTAAACATTCACTAGTTGAATTTTACTTTACACCTCTGTGTTCCTTCTATCTCCTTTCAGAAGAGGAATGAAGTGAAGAGTGTTGCATCTTTGGATTTTTCAGACATTTTCCAGAAGCCAACTGACCAAAGATTTACTTAGAGCTTGCTCTCCATCAGATGCCATCTCTATCATTTCACAATATTTCAGCACTGCTTGCAAGAGATCTCCAACTTTCCAATCTCTTTCTCTCAGTCTTCTGGAAAGCTAAAGGGGAGACAGGGGAACACAAAACAAAATATTTTGACTGGGACATCCTGATTAAGTTACAGCAGTTATTCTTGAAACATCAGGTCATAAGAGATCAGTTGTAATGAGTTAATCATTATTCCCACATCTATAAAAACAAAAACTTCCGCAAGATTCAAGCACTTTTCTTTAGGGCAGTCTTCACAAAATCTTCTTCTGGAGGGAGCACCATTTTCAAATTATGTGGTGCCACAGGTATGAGGGCTGTGGTCCATCAAGACTGCAGAAAACAGGAAATTCTGAACACAAGATTAAGACATTTGCCACCCCTCCCATGCCAATAATGCATGTATAAAAAGACAAAACTCTGTCTTAATAAAAGGATGTGGATTTTCCTTTCATAACATATAGTGTGGTTGGGGTGGCACAGACACTACCCTCAATGAAAACAGTGTCTTCAGAGTTGGGCAATTATAACATCTTGGGGAAGAGGAAAAGGTGATGATTAAGTTAAACTAACACTCAGGAGCAGAGATCAGTATAGCTGAAAACATTTCTTTTCCCCCATGATCCAAAGGAAAAAATCTTCCATTGCTGATGTGTCAAGCTCAGCTATATGTGTAAGAAAGCCTACCCTAAGGAAAGAATGAATTTGACAGTTTGCTCAGGAGTAAAAAAAAAACCTAACAATTTTTAGTTTCGATAAATAAATAAATAAACAAGCACTCACACAAACAAACTATTCTCTGTAGCTTTCTGGACAGCTGTCTATGCTGCATTTTGTAAACACAGTTTAGACACTCTACTTATTCTTTGGAGCTATAAATTTTTATCCCCTTTTATAGTCCCTACCAAGACATTACATATGTTAAGTTTAAGAAAACTCATACACAGTGTTCAGGAAAATATTTTTCACAGCTACAAAACTAAAAATTCATATAGTTTCTACTATGAGACCTGTCAGATTGCAATACGAAGTTCTATAAAAAATAAAAACAAAGACAATCCTTCCCTGCTTCTTTACCTAGCTGATGTTCCAACTGCAACAAGGCAGGTGATAGGACTGACAGAAAGAACATGGGCATAAAAACATGTATCAAACAATTATCTTCTTGAGAGTACCATTAGCTTGAACAAGCAAGAAAATCCCCTCTAATCCTGAGCATAATTTACTCTGAACAATGGAAACTTCTCAGTGGGAAAAAAAAAAAAAAAAAAAGACGACATTTTCTATATAAGAAGAAACTGAAATCTGCAGCTATTTCTGTGAATTTTAAGGCAGGGCACAGGAAGTAGGAGTTTCATATTCTACAACATGCAATTTTGTAAATGATGTTTGTTAGTTTATAAAAGAATGGCCATATTTTCTTTCCTCTGCTAGAGAAAAGCATGGCTAATGTCCAAATACCTACTTCAGCAAATACAATACAAAACAATACAATATAAAACTTCTTTGGACAGAAGTTTTCCACCACGGTAAAACTACAGAGCTGGCATCTAAATTTGAATTTTATGTTTACTCTTACTATTTCTTTAGATGACCGATTTGTTTCTTACCGGCAAACAAGTGAAATATTAGTTTATTCAAAACAGGAATCTTAAAACAGCTAGGGAAGGTCTGACTAAAAATTGAATACATGTGATTTTTTAAATTCAGGCACTTGCATATCCGCATTGTCAGGCATCTCACAGGAAGTCAAGAACTATCTATTCCAATTTAACGGCTTGTTGTTATGCTCCCAACAAATGCGTTTCGTTCCACACATAGGTATTTAACTTCTTGCCTTGCTGAGCATAACAAGAACCCCTAAGTACGAGTTCATACCCAGCAATACCCTGCCCGATTCGTGCCAGGAGCGCCTCTGCCCTTTCTGCAGCCGCATCCCATCGGCGGCTCGTTAACTACCCTGCCGCGATCAGCTGCACACGGCCGTGCTCCTTCCAGAGCTCACCAACCTCGCCCGGAGGGCGCTGTTCCCGGGCCGGCTCCCCGGGAAGCCGCGGCAGCTCCCGAGGGTCCCCGGGCCCGCGGCCCCTCCCCACC
>VXBQ01006195.1:3723947-3760711 GCA_013400175.1 Phainopepla nitens | reverse complement strand
CCGGGCCCGCCGCGGCCGTGGCTCCTGCGCGGCTGCAGCGCCCTCTGGAGGGGCTCGCGCGGCTGTACAACACCCGGGAATGACGACTTCCAATTCGGCCTGGGCCAGAGATCATTCCAATTGGGAAGCGGGATGGAATGAAAAAAACAGGTAATCATTCGCTGCCTCCGGGTTGGGAAACAAACTTTCAATTTATTTTAACATAACTGCATCTGGAGAAGTGAAAATAATCTATTAAACCAACTGAAACAATTAACTATTGTAGCGTTTTAAGGACGGCACGACTGCTGCCTGCCTGAAGGTCTTACCTTCAGGTGTCAACTCAGCATCAATTTATGACTGAAGTGTCAAGTAGAAAAATATATTTTTTTTAGAAGGGCACACATGACAGACACTGCTATTTTCCAGAGTGCTCATCTCAGTATGTCTTCTTATTAAGGTAGCTTGAGTCATGCTCAGATACACAGCCAGCTAATAAGATCTTTCCTGTGTGTCCTGGAGCATTGGCTCAAATCTCAGCAGCACAACTTTCTAGTCTCTTAACTCAGAGCCGGTCGAAAAATGAGAGACTCAAGGAAAAACTAAAAAGAGAGGCACCTGCCATCTCTTTTTCTTTCATATTATATTGTTAGATACACGTCTCTCAGATACACAGAAAATAAATTATTATTAACACTTGTGGGTCCTACCACTATCCTACCCCATTTGCAAGAAGCATGAAACAGATGAATAGATCTTCAAAAGAAGGCAATGAACTTCATGAGGTCAGAATGACTGTTATCCCTAACTCCGACTCGTTCACATCCAAAAACCTTCAGAGAATGCTCAGCCAAGCATGTGAGAATAGAAAAAGTAATGTATTTTCTTCTTCGTGTTAAGACACTTATAAAGTGTAACAAAGAAGAAACGTATGAATATAAGGACTAAAACCAACAATTTAAAATAGCACAGAAATGGAGAAAAGTATTCTCAAACTGCCTTCCAGTTTATGGAAGCACAAAGTCTATTCTGCCAGAACTAATGTACAACAAAACGTATTCTTGAAATAATTCTAAATCGAACATACCAAGCTCCAGAAAAAGAGCATAGGGCATATATTTCTATATGTCAAAACCTTTCCAAACTCTCTGGGTTATTTCAAATAAGAATGCAAAACTTCTTACTCTCAAAACATACACATGCCATACAGTTACACAGGCAAAGAAACACCCCAAAATTATCACTCTCTTTGTGTGCTAGGAAAGGAGGAGCCTCTCTCAGGAAAATGCAGACCAGGTACGATCTGGACTGGCCTCCAGACACCTTTCACATTCTTCCCACAAGTCTCCAGCAGCTCAGCTCCATCAGTGCACACATCCTTCCAACTCGGAGTCTGTTTTGTCATACTGACCTTTACCTCCCAGTAACTCTGCTTTTCTCCTGAAATGATGACGTAAGCTTTGGAAAGCTCCAAGCTGAAGTGTCAATAATAAATTTCAGAACTGAGAGCAAGCTTTTTCTTCCTTAATATA
Organism: Phainopepla nitens; assembly: GCA_013400175.1. Taxonomy (NCBI): domain Eukaryota; kingdom Metazoa; phylum Chordata; class Aves; order Passeriformes; family Bombycillidae; genus Phainopepla; species Phainopepla nitens. The sequence goes on along the minus strand of VXBQ01006195.1, from coordinate 3,759,200 downwards.
GTGGTAAGTATGTCAAGTAATTTTTGCCAAGATCTTAATTGTTAAAATCCTATTAATGGCATCACATTAACACTTCTTCTCATTACCAGGTCACAAAATAAAAATATTTTATAATTATCATTCCTATGAACCTCATCATTAGATACAATGCCTATATATCTATTAATACGGAGGTATTTATCTATTAATCTGTTCAATAATGAAGTAATGTTAAATCTTACAGTAAAATTTCTTTGTTGATTAAAAAATATAGCTTTAATGTAAGAAGTTCTAGATTATCATGTGTAGTTTGGTGTGCAGCCATGAAAGAATAGATTTTATGATTTTAGTGGAATAATAAGTTTCTCTTACTTGTTTCTGATGGAAATACTTAGGACAGTATGCATACCAAAATGTGTTTCTTTCCAAAGAGACACAAATTGCTAAAAAGTCCAGTTCTTTGAAAGTTTGATGAAAAAATGAAAGTAAAGGCACCTAAGGTAAAACAATCTTATTGAGAGTTCTTTTTAATAGCTTTGCTTTTAGTTGCTTACAGAATAAAGGCATAATATTTACTTCAAAACTAAACTTCTTTCTAACAAGAAAATGTATCTTTGCTATGAAAAGAAAAAAAAAAAACAAAGAAATAAAACCAAAAATGAACAAAAAAACCCCCAACCCTAGGCAGAACATTTTAAGTTAGAAAAAAATTTGCATGACCAAGTTCTCAGAAAGATTCAATTTATAGACAATTAAATAGTAAGTTAAAAATGATTGGAAAAAATATAATTTTCACCAAACAGAAATGATGTAATTGCATCCTTTTTGGAGTAATACACTTGTTAGTGAAGAAGTGAAACAACCAGCTTTGATGAATACTGGTTTATGTATGGTATACAATAGGCTAAACATGCTCTTCCACTTTGACCTCTCAGGACTTAAATAATGATATTCAACAGCAAATGAAGTAACAGTAGCTGGTATATCACAGCAAATGGAAGTCAAGGAAATCCTTTCCCCTTCCCACCAGCCATCAAACCCGAGTACTTACAAAGACGAATTCCCTTGCAGCAGCGTTGCGAAAGTGAAGATCAGACACCTCCATTTCAGAAGCTGCCAGCCACTGGAGTGCTGCTCTGAGCTGTGGGTCCACTAGCTTTGGTTCCAGATCAATATTCATTATGGATAAAGTCTTTCGCATCTGCTCCAAACCTAACATTAAATATAAAATAATCAAATCTATAGCTTCCAACTGCTTCAAAAAAATCTCTGTAGTTCACTGTTTATAGACTGCATCATCTGAACAAAACCTCAATTTGGTATACACAGATAATATGAAAGGAAAAAAATTAGATTGGTGTTCCAGCACTTTCCCATTAGGAAGTACTGTTTATCCCATTTACAACTGTGTGCAAACACAGCTAAGTATTAAAAGATACCTAAACTATAATGTATATTGCAAATGAAAAGGAATTTCACACAGACTTGCATAAAGTGAACAGCAATGGCTTTCACATGGTCCATCAGCTCCTTCCATTTCCAGCTGCTATTTTTTGCTATGCCTTCATCTAACTGATTTTAAAAAGTATGTATTTCTGAATTCTTTCCTGCACTGATCAGACTACCTCCTGAACTTTTCCAAAATATACTGCTGATTTTACTGAGGCATATCCAGTTTTCCAACATTTCTTTTACAGTATAAGTTCCAAAAATTTGTACAGCATTGGAAAAGTAATTGTGTTAATAACACTTAGCAACTACAGTATTGTCAACTTCTGTTCTCAAGCTGAGTTTCTGTATCCAGCTACCAGAGAGATCCTTTGTCACACTCCCAGAAACAACTAGGCATGAAAGCAGTGCTCTCCAAGTTGGAGTTACTACTTCAAGACTAGTGAAATTGACTCTAGAAACATGGAATATATTTGCAACAAAAACATATATTCACGTTGAGTTTACCTCAATCTCAATACTATTCCAACTAAGGTTATGAAAATTGAGGTACATAAGGTATTCATTCCTAACTGGCAAAGTCAAGCAAATTGAAACAGATTCCCCCAGAAGTAAAAACAAGAGAAAATTAACTAGCAAAACTGTCAAACAAAACTGTGCTTTTAGTGGACAAGAGATTATTCTTCTAGGAGCCAGAGAATGCAACTTCTTTATAGGAGAAAGAAAAATTATTATGACAGAGGGTGGAAAGCATTGTGGTAACATTGTTGGGAAATTTTGATACATTTTTTAGTCTTATAAAATAGATGCACATTTGATTATAAGGCTTTGATTGAAATTCTTTGGTGAACAAGGCACAGTCAGCTAAGGAAAAGCCAGACATTTCCAGGTATGACATGAACAGAACTTCCACACGTACAAGACCAGATACAAAGGTTTTCTACCTAGCACAGTGTTTAAACAGTCCTTCAATTACACAACAGAAAGAGCCTTTTAAAAACAATAGTGAGAAGGTGAGGAACGTACACTGGAAAAATTTCACTAGAAAATCCTTAATACAGTATAAAGCAGTCTGATGCACTACAGACACCTACACCGTGTAAAGAAAAAATCCAGTCACTATCCTAATTGAACAATTTGAGTATTTGAGATGCCAGAACCTTTTAAAGTTGAGACCAAAAGAAAGCAAAGACATATTGATAAAGCAGATGAAACCTACAGAGCAGAAAATATTTTAATTATAATTATTCTGAGGAAAAAATACACAATAATTTAGCTTTATTTTCTTATATCCTTACAGTGACATCTGATTTAATAACATTAAGAGATGTTGGTCAACCATATACATCTTCCAGGAGCTTAAAAAGAGAGAAAAAAACTCCAAACCAAGCAAAAAACCCTAAACCCACACATCCTTCTGCTTACATTATGACTACTTGAAGATGTGCAACAAGGCTGAATATCCTCTGTAAGGAAATAGCAGAGGTTTCTGGAAATGCTTACTTTATCTTCAGAACATACCCAACACAAAGAAGAGCTCTGTTACAACTTGTTCTAACATCAGCTCATCTTAAAACCATCTTCACACACTGTGTACTCCGGCTGTTTTCATTTCAGTTAACAACCTTTGGCACATCAATCAGACTGGAACCAGAGCACAGAGATCTTTTAAAAAACCACAAAAGTTGCAACAAGGTTCTGGATAGACTATGTTATACTTCACTGAGAGAAAATAGCAAATGCATTGAATCCAAGATTTTTATTGTTTTTCAAGACTCTCTCCCAAGATTAATGTGTCCAGTTTGAGGAACTTCTTCAGCATGCTGAACACAGCCATGTGGATGCATTGCCATGGCTCCTTAGCAGATATTAAAAAAAAAAAAAAAAGTTAAGCTCTGCATATAGACTCATACTTTCAACAAGCTGATCAAAGTTCCCTACCTTATGTTATTAAATTCATGTAAGTGTCAGTAACCAGCACTTCCAAAGGCTGCAAATTTCAGTGCATTAAGAGGATTATGTAGGGCATTAATCTAACATTCTGACACTTGACTGACATTCATTATGATGAACAGGGTTAATAGAGCTGTCACCTTTTTGCAGACTACAAAGGCAAAGAATGAACAAAAGAATTAATGTACAGTGCACAGGACAAGAACAGTAGTATATGCAGGAACTGACATTACCTTCTACAGCATCCTTGGAATCTTCATCTTTATCTTCCGTTCCATCACTGTATTTTAATTAAGAAAACAAAAATATGAATACAATCCAATATATGCACTAAATGCAGTAAATTCTAAGACTGTAATGAAGGTTAAACAACAAGAAGATCATAAAAGAATTAAGGAGTGATCATGAAAAGCAGCTTTGCTTCTCACACTATTTCATGTTGTAAACGGACATCAACTTCACAAGATTTTCTCTTAGAAAAAGAAGGGAGAAGAGAGAAACAAGAGAAGGTTAAAGGTGCTACTTATTGATTTTAATAGTTTTACTTCATATGTGAAAAGGTTGAGCCACCTTATGTCAGAGATATGAATAGCTACAGGAGGTAAGCCTAAGTGGTCTATAAAAACCAATTACTATGCAATTCTGAAATTTTACACAAGCTAAAGGGAAAAAAAAACACCCAGAAATCCTGCAGGAAGCAAGCTACAGTCTGCATGAAAAAACTAAATCTAAAGACTTATAAAACTGCAGGCAAGAACATGCAAAAAAGGGACCTTTTTGCAAGCAAAACACATTAATCAGTTTAAGCACAGAAAAATTTAATCATTCAGGGTGGATTAATTGATGAAAAAATCATATTGTGATTAAGTGAGAAGAGTGTGAATAATGTATCAGCATAAAAAATGTACTGTATTTTTATTTTCAAACATGATGATTTCATGCATTAATTATGAGGAACCCATCTGGTTTATATTTCTCAACTCAACCAACCTGTCTGATGTTGGAAAGGATAAATTCTCCTCATACATATCCCCTTCTAAACCAAGACTGCTCCAGCTACTGCTGTTACCATTACTGCCAGGAGAAGAAGAGAAGACAGCTGAACTAGAAAAGAACAATAGCTCAAACTAGAACCTTCATTTTCCTTAAAACCCTTTTGTCAAGACATTTAATGCAAGAGCACTGAAAACTTGTAGACAGGTTTGCTGGTACAAACATGACTCTCAGTGCTATGCAGAGCAGCAATGTCCACAATAATGCAAAACTAGCAGGTTTTTTTTTCAGTACACTGGTGAAAGTATTCATTTGTACTCTTTAATTTTTCAGATCAGTGCTAGCAGGAATTCTGTCCTCAGGTCTAAGCACATAGCTTGTTATTTAGAAAACCTCAACAATTTCAAAAGGATTACCCATAGGAAAATGGATTACAGCTGTATTACGCCATGTATTATTTGCTTAAGGAACAGCTAACAGTTAATAAAATTATGCATTGTGAAGACAACTTCACATACAAAATCCTTCCATCTCACTTCAAAACCACAGTAATGATCTCCAAGAGCCTCATAAGTAGTAATTCCTAGAGTAAATAATTTTTTTAAATTTTTAGTATTTTTCTGCAAGTTGATATTTTAAAAAAAGGAGGTTTATAAGTCTATGAAAACAATACTGAAAAGACTACTTCACTCACAAAAAATAGTTCACAAAAATACTGCATTTATTCTATGACTATATTCAACCCAATGCAATGAACTGAATAAACTGAGCATGTTCTTATACTCATTAATTTCAGTCATTATAAATAGCACAGTTTGTTAAGCCTGTCAATATGTACAAGACTGAGCAACTCATATGATTAAATCTCCACTCCCCAACTTCATACCTCCCCCAGAGCATGTCTGGAAGCCTTCCAAGAACAGGACTTCCAAATATCCAGCATTCTTCAAGGAAGAAGGCTGCCTACCAGAGATGGCATGAGAAGCCACAGAGTAACTGTGGAGAACAACTGCTGCAAGAAGATGCTGTCTCCACCTAAGTCTTATGTGACTGTTGAAGCTCATTTCCACTCACAGCAAATAGCAAAATGGTGGATGAAAACATTTCAAGAGACAGATACTGATCTCTTCAAATGTTTGCCAGTACCATTATCATCTATCCAGTGTCCCTTGCTCTCCAGCATGCCTGCTTGGATCCCAATTTCAAAACAGTGAACAGCAGGTTAGCAAGTCTATGATATAAACACTCTCAAATTACATGGAAAAGAGTTTAAGAAGTGGCAAGTGCCTTATTCAGTACACTGTTGCTTATTTAGACTAAATGTTCAAAAAAAATTCAAAGAGTTTTCTTGTTATGCAAACAAGAAAAAAGAAAATTAAAGAGCAGAAGCTTCTGAAGAAACCAACTTGCAAAGAATGCAAAGCCGGTCTAAAAAACATTTCCTGATCTATTGTGTGAGACTATCACACTCTATATGAAGTATTAAATTTGGCTTAAAATTGTTAAATTACAGGTATATAAAAAAATTAATATAGCCTATTGGTATCAATACTTTGCACTCACAGTGCCTCTTTCACTGGAAGTTTCAGATGAAGAACATAAATAGAAGTAAAAGCTGCTCCATTTCTCAGACTAAAGGATAAAGAATTTGTAATCTAACAGAGTAACCTCCACATGCTACTGTTCTGATTAGGTAAATCTCTGGTTAGAGATTAATGCACTTTACAAAGGTCAGTCTTGGTCCGAAATAATCATATATCTTGAACCATATGATTACAGTGAGGTATGAGAAAGGGATGAGACTTTTTCTAATTAACAGACAAATTAGCAGTCTTTAAAATAAACTCCTGTAACCACAAGACAAGCAATAAACAGACAAAGGCATTATAATGCCTCTGTAATGGTTCATGCAGCTCTTCAACAAGAGCCAGCAGAAGAATAACAAGAAAAGCAAGAGGCTTCTGCTCTGAGTTACAACTCAGCCTGGATGCTGGATGAAAAGCCTATGTCTACGCCTATGCTTATACCTACACATCAACCAGAGAGAGAGCTTAAGAACTTTTTAGTTCTAAATTTAAGTCACTAGATTTAGGCAGGAAAAGCAGAAGACAAGCACTTCAAGTTCTCGAAATAACTTTCATCTTAATGGAGCTGCCCACAGGAAGCAGTGAATTAATTCCTTGCTTTGCTTTGCTTGTGCATGCCTTTTGCTTTACCTGTTAAACCACCTTTATCTCAACCCATGAGTGTTCTCACTTACACTGTTCCAATTCTCACCCCCATCCCACCTTGGCAGAGTGACTGACTGGCTGGGTGGGGTTTAATTGTCAGCTGGGGTTAAACCACAACAGGGTATTACTGAATCTGGTCTTGTTACAGATCTCCCCCGGCTATCTTTTTTTACACAGGGCAACAACCCCAGACTCTTCCACCTGATAAACCTCAGCAACACAGGTGAACTCAGCTGCTGCTACCAAGCCACAGTTAGTTCTGTAAAACCAGCTGTTCAATTTGCACATGCCTGTTTCCTCCATCAACATCTTGCTATCCAAATTATGCCTCTCCTTCTATGAGTAACATGTTAACTCAGATTCCTCCTCTAATGAGCCACAGATTTTCTTCTAAGTTATATAAATTACCTTCTTTTCATTTACATCTGTTTTGGGAATGATAAACAAATAACAAATACAACACAGGCACTACTGTTCCAGAATTTTTTTTATACTTTTTCCCCATTATCAACTGGTCTGTAGTTTATTGTGTATTTGTAATTGCCAATATAGCAAATATTCTTCCTTATACTCAGATTTTCATCATCATTTTCACTTGTTCAAGAGATGATGTTTTACTAAAATAACTCTGAGTTAATGTATTCTGTCACAAAATTACTGAGGTGTATGAGTGATAAATTATAGTCGTGGCTTGATCAAATTATTTAATTAAGCAAAACATGAAAAATGCTGCAGACATTTTACAGAGTAGTTTCACATTGATACCAAACAATCTATTTGGATATTACTCAAGCAAGCACGTCTCCCATACTTTCTTTAATCTCAGCAATGCTGGAAGTACTAATTAAAGAAAAAATCTCTCTCCCTTTTCTGCTATCCTTCAACAGAAATGCTGAACTTTTTATATCAATCTTAAAAAACTAAGTTTATTCATTTCTCATACAATCCTTATATGGAAGCTCGGGCCACAACTCTCAGTAAAATTCTCCCTGGAAACAGGCAGAGACATTGCAAATTTTAGAATTGCCATTCTAATCTTTGTTAGTTATCAATCAGCCAGAGACAGTGCAGTGAGAAGCTCTGTAGAAAAAGTTACTACTCTGAACAGGTAAGTTCCTGTATTACACACCTGCAAGTCCATGATTAGCAGTATATAAATACTCCACCAATGTCTGTTAGAGCAGCTTATAAATTCCAGTCCCAAAAAAGACAAAAATAGCTGCAAAAGCTCATCATGCAAATTAAGCTACTACATTTTTTTCAAAAATAAGTGAGTTTATATAAAACATTTTCTCAAGGATTAAGTTTTAATATTTTAGAGCAGAACTTATAAACTGTATTCTCAAGCTGTATTTTACACAGGGTGGTTGTTCCTTGGCACCAATGGCAATGACACTCTCCATATATTTTACAGAGTATGAATATCCATGGCCAACAACATTTTGTAAGAAAACAAAATCATAGTATTAGAGCCATTTTTAATAAAAAAGTCATTGTGTGTTGAAGACAAAAATAATCTTTTCTCCCCCAAACCCTAGGAGAAATATCACTTGATGACAAGTTATTTGATGTCAAGGTAACTGTTTAACTATACTAACATCTTTATAATTACCTGTCACTTAGGTGAAGAAAACTGCTGCTCTCATCAGGATGTTCATCTTCAAAACTTAGATTGGACCAACTCCCAGTGCTATCATCACCAATACTAAGACTCATCTGCTGGCTAACAACAGATTCAACAGAGTGAAATCCTTCTCTTCCAACAGAGCTAAACAAAAATTTAAGACAAAAACATCACTGCATTCATTTCATGCTGATCTGTGTTTAGTTCATTCACAGCAATTTAACACCATTCCAAAGACATCAAATTCCACTGGAAAAGAAGAGGTGGGGAATCCCTTAATTTGTGTCCTATTAACACAAGAAATAATGCAACCAAATTAATCTGAAACATCAACAGGCTAAGGTCAGGGATTGCTATCTGGACTTATTTCATTAGAAATCAAAGAGAGTGGTACAAAGAATTCTCTCATTGGGAATATTATTTGCTAGGAAGCACAGAAGGCACTGTAGCCTTGCAGACTGTGTATCAAGGTACTTTTCAAGCAGGGCCTACCATTTCTGAACTTGTTCACCCTAGGACAGTTTGGCTACTTTCCCTGGCCCGCCTTTAGTACAAGCAGCTGAATGGTCTGCTACTGAGGCCAAAGTGCTCAGGTATAAACTGGTGTCTAAAATATTAGGATTCCATTTTTAGAAAAGTTTTCTGCAGAAAAAGATTTGTTTTTCTCCTTCAAGGAAGTGTAGCAATGCATGACTTGTACAGAATTTTTCCCCTCAGGAAGTAAGTTTAATTATTTTAACCAAAAACCAATCAAGCAACCATACACTATAGAAGCTAACCTTTAGATGACGCTTTAAAAAATTTACTTAAAGAACTTTGAACTCCTTACTAAAAAAAAAAAATAAACAAACAAAAAACCTTACAAAATGAGAACATGCAGTTAGGAGCTAAGTTACTAACTTTCATGTGCACACTGTGTGCACATATTATCTACATATATATATGGAGCAGTAGGAAGTTAAGAAAAATGATCAGCCTGCTCCCACATAGCAAGCAGCCACAGTAACAGTCACTGTTTAAAAAGCCAACCTCAACCCCATCATTCCTAACACTTTGCTCCAGTGAGCATGAATTTGTACAAATATACAGTGGAACTGGAACCCATCAGGGTAATAAAAAAGGTCATTTCTTCCATTTTTATTTACAGCTATACCAGCACCAGTTCTCTACATCACACAAGGCAGCTTCTCAAGGAACATATGCATTACATACCAAACACTAGAGGACAACAGAAGAAACATTTATAAATTCTGTCACAGCAAAATTCTAATATCACCTCCTTGCCTCAAAATTAATAATAAATAGTATCTCTTTGAACCCTGCATTTTTTTGTTGGCATATTCTAACTAGAATTTTTAAATAAAGTGTCATCTTTGATACCACAGATATGGAAAAACATCACCACATGACTTTCTTTTTTTGTCACACATTGAGTAAGGACTCAACTCTGTTGTGCAAAGACCAAAAATTTATTACTCAAGAGCACTTTTATACTGTTAGGATGTATGTGTTTCATATCAAACCTTGAAAAATTTAGTTCAGTCCCACTGCGGCCTTTAGCCACTGAACATATAAAAATCAATTTATTGTTCACCATGATGCCTTTCTAAACAGCAGAGAAAGCAACTAGTGTGGGAAATTCCCCTCAAAAAAAGAAATAGTAGGAATAGAAGTATTGGTTCAAAACTTAACAATAAAGAAAAAAAGGTACGGATTGCTCCTGGACCTGAAAATATTTCACTCTGATCACAGCACAATCTGTTTCAGAAAACATTGTTTGCCACAAATTTACTGTGGCAAATATTTCCTATTTATAGACCTATTAAAGGAAATAGTATCTTACCCTTTGCTAAATACACAAGAATTTCAAAGTCAATTCCTTTGTTATTGTATTACTATTTTATGAGCTAGTGTGGTTTAGTAAGTTGTTTTTTCTTAAAGTAACAGGTTATTTTTCCTTTTTTTTTTTTTCCTAGTAGTAAAGACACTATGACAACACAGCCATAATAAAAAATGAAGTCTTCATACTACAAAGCAATGGCTCATTTAACCAGCATCAGATGTTGAAGAGGAAGTATGAACAGGGCAAAAATCCTGGATTATGTCATGGCTCATAGATCAACAAAACCTGAAAGGGCTAGTATGTACAACTTGTAGGTACTATTTGGAAGTTGAAATAATAAGTTCCACTCACTAGTCACCTACTGGAATGTATGTGTGCTGACATACATAGTATCCTTGGTTTCAGGCTTACATAGGTGGAAAAAAAGCCTTTTTTCCCCAGTTTTGAATCATTTAAATATAATCAGAAGAACAAAAAAAAATATTCAGAACATAAAGTGTATCTTTCTAAGAAAATATACATTAAAATTCCTTCTGAGCCCATATTTGCATTAACAATCCTTTTTCTGGTACAATATGCAACAAATAAGAGAAAATTATTATTACCTTATAGTAACTGCCTGACCAATATTAGTCATAGCTGATGTCATTATTTCAGTAGTAAGGCTTTCAGCAAAACTGACTCCATCTTGTCCAATACCACTGTCAGCTGTCAGACTTGTGTGACTCAGCTCTCTTTCTGCTTTCTCTATGGCTGCAGTAGCCCCTTTGTCAGAAAACACTGTCCTCTGTTCTACATCAACATGAATTTTGGGAATACCAAGCTGAAAAACTCTTGAATTTTGACAGGCACCACCCAGTCCAGAATGAAGAAAATGCCTCACTGGAATGCAGGATTCTTGTGCAGGTAGATGATGGGACATACTTTCTGTACAGTAACGATGTTCCTTCATACTGCAGCATCTACAGACAGTTCCAGAAAAAGGAGACAGTTTCTCAGTATATGAGAGCTTATCCCCATTTCTTCTGTTTTCAGCCACATGGAGAACAGCTGACTCTAAACTCATTTCTAGAGTATCATCTGCTACTTTCCTAGCATACTGTTCTATAGCTTGAATTATGCCTTCACTGTAGCCATTTTCATTTATATTACCTGTACTATGACAGAGTTTATGATCTGGGGAGAAAGGAAGAAATGTTCTAGAAAACCTTGTTTTAATGAGATCCCCTGTGACTTCATTAAATTCAGTCTTTTTATACAGACAGGAATCTGTTAAAGACTTTGGCAAACATGCTCCCGACGTTTTCAGTTTCTTCCTGACATCACAAGTGATACTGTGAGCAAGGGATTCGGAAAAATGTAACAACTCTGTACATTCAGTTCTCTGTGTGCAGACACTCCTCTCGAACATTTGGCCTTCACAGCGATGAATGCTGCCTTTCACCTGCTGTACAGCATCTTTATTCCCTGCTTTGATCAGCTCCAGCTTACCATTCACCTGTGCATTTTGCCCAGGAAACGTCTTTCTGCTGTATCTGAATTTGGTTTTTCTAGCAGCTTGCTGCAAGCCCGATTTGATAGACCTGTAAGCAAGTCTGCTGGCATACTGATCCACTAACAGCTCGGCGTTACCTCCTTCTCTTTTCAGAACCCGGATAACATGATCTGCGTACTCGTCAGTCACACTTTCGCAGCTCGGGTACTTGGAAGTCAAACCTGTCATGCCTGGACCTTGTGGTAAAGGAAGCCCAGATGAATCCCTCTCCCCCAGCCACTGGTCCTGTACTGGGCCACACCATTCTTTTGAACTGCCATCTTTATCGCCTTTTCTCACATAAAAGCAATCCACCTGGCAGTTAACCCGCCTCAACCTCAACAGCTTGCAATGCCTTGATTTCACTACTTTCTTGGCCTCGTTGATGACTCTTCCTGCCATATCGCCTGCATAATTCCACAAGGAATTACATGTCTCTTCTGGGATATTTACAAATGCAGTATATCCACATCTTTTCCTTTGCATCCCTAACTGACCCTGCCTACCAGCTTCTCTTTCATTTGTTTTGCCACCTAAATGGGAAGCAGCCATTTCAGTCGCTACTGAAATTATGCGGCTAGCTAGGCAATCTGCATACTGAATTGTTTTTGCCGAATGCTCCTCTTTCTCAACGGGCATTTCAGAATGATCTTCATCTTCACTACTTTCCACTTCTTCAGAAAGCGACCGCATGAGTTTCAGCATAAATTCCTCATTTTCGAAAGAGTCGTGTTCGGTTTCAGATGAATCAGTAATGGATGGATTATAGGGTGTAGAAGGTGGTGTTGCAGGTGCAAATTCCTTTGCTAATTCTCCCTTGAGTTTCTTGGACAGTTTTCTTAGGTTTCTTTCAGAACTACTTTGACATGGTACTAGAGGAGTCGGTGGGGGTGTATCGGGCACTAAACAGGTATTTCCATGTTTCAGGCTTGATTTTTCTTCCATCTGCAAAGTACCTTCACTGCCAAACATCTCTGAAGAAAAGCTATTTGCATGCAGAAAACAATCAGTCTGCCTGTAATTCGAAGTTCCTGCTGATAGTTTCTGGGTATCGCTTTTTTTGGAAGGCTTGTTTAAGCATGTTATTGAACAGCTTCCAGTGTCAGTACAGTCCTCTAGAACTTGCCTAGCAAAAGTCACAGTGGAACAAGGCGGCGGTGATTTTGAAGAAAACTTGTTTCCTTTTTGTTCCTGCCAACAGTCTTTAGATTCTAAGAAACACTGAACAGAATGAGTTGGAGTAAGAAATTTACATGGATTATTCAAAGGCAACTGTTGTTGTTCCACAATTATAGCAACATTACTTTGTTTTTCAGCCTCTTCCTTCTTTATCACACATTGTTCTTTTCGACTGGTATCTCTGTAAGTCTGTGAGCTCACATTACACTTTAAGTTCTCACTGGTGTTGCATAAAGTTTTACTTTCTTCCACAGATTGTTTTATTACATACTTGGCCAAATGATCTGCAAACATGCTCTTGGGGGAGTCTTCACCAGTACCTTGCACATAAGGTTTTTTATCTATTACTTTTCTTGTTAAAAAATCTGAATACTCTTCCACTGCTTTTGCTACTCTAGATGAGGTTATGGTTTCATAAGCTTCATTTACTATCATATCTACCATAGTTCCAGAGAAAGTATTAATGCCTTTTGACCCACCAGTTAATTCTGAATTATTGTTCATTCCATATCTGTTATGTGTTAGTTTGGTATCATTCTGGTTACAGAAGACTGATGGAGAACTTTCAGCGCTTTGACTGTGATCCGAAGTTAGGTAAATATTTCTGAAAGAAGCAACTTCCTCCTCTCTCGTTCTGCTTGTGAAAAATGGATGAGTGGAGTCTTTGAATACTTTCATACTGTCATCAGCATTTGGAACAGTGAATACTTTCGCTTTGTAAGCATCAGAGGAAACCTGTTGCTGACAAAGAGCTCTTCCAGCTAAGGGCACAGGTATTGAGCTCACAACACCGGAGGTACAAAATAGAGCTTGCTGTACTGTATATTCCTTCTTGGAGTCTTGGATTGACTTTAGTGCTACCCTATCATTAAAGTTAGGAGAAACTGTGGAAGTCTGTGTTGACTCTAACATACTTTCTGCACTTACATATTTGATATTGTCCATGGAAACACTAATGGCTGCTTGTGTTGTGAAGGTCACATCAACCTGAGATAGTTCAATAAATGCCTCCTGAATGACAGATTCAGACAAATCTCGGGCATAGGATCTTACCACTTTGTTTTCATAATCAAATGATGAGGGCTGGGCAGTAGGTGTTGATGGATATGAAAATTGGCATACTTCCATGATTCCTTCAAACACAAGTTCTTCAGCGAGATCTGCTGCGAACCGAGCAACAGTGTTGGTAAATATTTGTTTCTTTACCTGACGCAATTCTTTCAAGGCACCAGTTATAGCTTCGCTCACCAAAAAGTTTGCTATGCCATTAATGGCACGCTCCTTCAGCGAGATTGCTCTACGTCTTCCGATCTCATAAAAAGCCATTTGAAAGACTGAAGAAGTCAACCTAGCAGCCAAATGGCAAAGTGCATTTGTGCATGAAGAAACACCTTTTTGGAGGTCTTTAAATGCACTGCCAAAACTTTTTTCAACCAATTCAGTTGCAAATTTCTGAATGCTATCTCTTATTAGTGACTTATGTTTAGATTTAGCTTGCCTCTCTGGTTCCCTACTGTTTTTCATTTTGAGATCTGCAGCTTGTCTCTTCTTCTCTTTCAAAGTAACCCTTCTGTGCTTTGAATCATTCTCTGCACACATTCGTTCTGACGAGGACTCAGAAAAAAACACAGAGCCCAGTATTTCACATGAAACACTGTCAGCATACGCTGAGTAACTGTTATAAGCTGCATCACGGTGACTTTGACCTGTCCCATCTCCACCAAGATTAACTCGACACAAACATTCAGAAGCACCACAGCCCCCCAGGGGGCTGAAGGCCGATGTTCGAATGGGGCTGAAGAAGCCTCCGTTCTCCTCCCCTGACGCTTTAACCGGGCGAGGGGAATCCGGGACCTCGAGGATGCTGCCGTACGGCGATTCCGGCTTACGAGGAGTCGGCTTCTTTACATTGGCTGGGAGAGTGGGACGATCAAACTTGAATTTCTGAGGATTCATCGTAACGCTTGCAGAAGACAATTTTTCATGCGCAATCCTCCTTTTCTGGGCAGGATTCCCTAGCATGGGATCCCTAATAATTTTACAAGAGTTTTCCAAGGCTTGTTCCAGCTCATCAAACTGATCAAAACTATCAAAAAATTCACTCACTTCTGAGTCTGAATCCTCTATACCATCTTTTACTACTGGAATTTTTGGCAGCTGAAGTTTTGCTTTCAAGCTTTTTTGATACCCTTCTTCGTCTAAGAAGATGATGGGGCTTGGGCTGGAGCAATCTGACTCAGAGGATTCAGCTGGAGAGGAAGAAAACAATGTTTTACATAAAAGATTAACACCTTGATCAGAAGGATTATATGGCTTATAGAAACTCCTTTGTATCCAAGGATCAGAAATTGAGGTTGTAACTGAATTCTTCACTGAGGGCAGCTCCTTAAGTCCCAAAATATCAACCAAAGTAGAAGATCTGGCAGATGATTTTCGATGTGCAGAACCCACAAGAATCTTTGAGTCAACAGCTTCTAAACATTGAGCAGGGATGGTCTGTGAAGCAGCATCTCGATGGTGTTGAGAAGTAAAGTTGCATGTACCTAAACAAAAACAAAACAAAAACAAAAAAAAAAAGGTAAAAAGAGATTGCTTCAAAACTAAGAATTTGCACAGAACTACAGCAAACTGGACAGATTTTAATGGCAACTTGTGGGTTTACTATTGTTGCAACATGCTAGCTGATCTTTCATGATTAAAGCAATCTTTCATTTTATTTAAATCCTATTATACAAATCTAATCACTGACAAATTAATGTATTTTTTAACACACAAAGTAGAACAAGATTTTATTTGATATCCATCTGACACTGAGATTAGGCTCTTTGGTTTATAAGTTGGTAAGCTGTTGTGAAAAGAGCAAAAAATTAATTTTTCAATAGCATAATATCCCTTTACAAAGCATGATTAATGAAAAAAAAATACAATTTATTTACATTTACTTCCTTGTTACATCCCAATGGCATAGATCTCAAATATCAATTTCCACAAATATGCAAGAACTTACCAGCACTTAGTATCTTTGAAGGTTCATCTTCATCTAAGTGTTCGAAAGCAGTGACAAAATCATCCTCAATTGAAGAAACTGACTGATTGGTGTCGTCATCTTCTCCATGGGTTGTCTCTGTTTGATGTTTTTGTGAAGAGTTTATTTCCACTGCATATCTTATGCCTGTGGTATACTTGCTTAACAAAGTAAATATATAATCAACTTTGATCCTTGGGAATGAAGGAGACAGTCTCATCACACAAAACACTTCAGGAAGCTGATTCTTGAAAAAGAGAGCAACAAGAAAACACAGCAATCTTCAAGGGATTCCTTCAATGCATTTTATGAAGAGTAAATCATTTTAAAATATTTTAAATACAAGAAAATGAACTCAATAGTTTGTGTAGAGTGATAGCTAGAATGATTTATTCATTTTTGTAAGGTCTGTATTCTGAATAAATCATTGCAAAAATGTAACACGTGCATGACAACACATACCCAAGAATCTATTAAAGAATGCATGTTAAAAATTTGCAGAGGAACACAGTATTTCAGAGCATGTTTATGCCACATAATATTTCAGTTTATCAGACACCTGTTTCTTCAAGGTACCTTTAATCTTACATGCAATGTATGTAATTGGAAAGAATATATTTAGTATAGTAATAATGGGAACAATATAGAAATAAAAATAATGGAAATTATAGCATTAACAGCTTTCCTTTTTTTTTTTTTTTTAAAGCAATCACTGAGTTTTATGAACACCAGACATTCCCTTAATTTTGGGCAGCTCTATTTCAACAAAAAAAGTCTGCTGAGGATGAAAGCCATCTGAGCAGAGCAGAGATAGGTAAGCTGACAAATTTTCTATTCTTTCCAAACTGCCAGTGAAAGAGACTTCAGTTTAGTGGAAGCATGGGATCAGCACCATAATTAAATATTTGTTAAGTATTTTCTGTAAACAATACAGCACAGTTTATTTTCATGAAATAACAGAAATATTATATTAATACTACTGTGGCTAAGATGGCCCAAAACCAAAAGCAAGACAGGGTGTAATAAGACTAAACTCTTTGGAGGCAAAATGTAATGCGTCTGACATGCAAGACACAAAAATTTTACCTGATGTTTCATGACATAAGGTTTCGCCAAGGTTTTCTTTATGTCTTTTAGAAATACAGCCTCATTTTCTTTTAGTTTGCGCAACTGGAGTGATTTCAGAACATCTGGAAGCTCTACAGAAACAGCTGACAACTCCTGATTTTAAATAAAAAACATTGAGAATACAAAATTTAAAAAATAGCATGCAAATGACAATGGGGTTGATTTCATACCTCCCCTAAATCCTAACAGCTGCTAATTCTGATAAAGTTTTAATTTCTTCCTTATTTCTTACTCTATCACACACTTACTCTCTCAAACTGTGATGTAAAGTTCATATAAACAAGCTTGAATTCAGTCCATACTTGGAAGATGCCTAGAAGTCATAAAGCAGAACCTTGAAAGTGCTGAAAAGCAGCTGCACATCCTACAAAATACCCAACTACACTGACTTTAAGTAATGATAGTTCTCAATGGATCTCTACATGCTCTTTGTGTGCTTTATTGGAACAGTGTTCTCACTCCCTGTCACAAAAACATTAGCAAGGCACTTCTTTAACATGACCTTGGACAACCTTTAGATTTATCTAATACAGAAGAGGCCTATGAAAGAGTTAGAATTCTTTTCCCAGCAGTCCAAACACTACTGATCCCTATGGTTCAAAGCAAATCTCCATAAACCTGTTCTGTCCAACCTTCTCTAAATTCCATCTGACTCTAAACAGTCAAACACTTCTTACCCATACTTGAAAGAATGTCCAGTATTATAATTTGAAGAATTAGCAACATTGATCTAATATGGAACACAAATGGATTCAGAGTTTCTGTTTTATATTTTAAAACATCAGCAAACTATTACAAGCAATCTCTACTAAGATCTATGCAGAGCAGAAACATGGAATTTTACTGTGAACGTGTATGTTATTGATATTATACTGATATGTAAATTGCACAGGAAGACTAAATCCTTAATTAATGAAAATGGCACATCATAACCCTCATAGCTGGCTACACTCCACCTTTTAAAATAATATTTCCTTAACTAAATCTCCAAAAAAAAAACCATCTTAAGACATAACTATAATAACTGACTGCTAAACCCCCATCAGCAATTCACAGCTAGAGGTCAGATCAGTAAAGTTTAGTTTCGAACACGCAACTGCACCATATCAATAAACACAACTCAACTAAGAGTAAGGTAACAAACCAAAATACTGATACACACAGGTTTTCAACAACAGTAAAACTCAAACCAAAAAAAAGCATGCACAAAAACTGCAACCAACTGAGGCCCTTCCCACCCAAATACACCCTCCAACCAATCATCCTCCCCCACTGCATTTATGTTGTTCCAGAGCATCCTAATACAAAGACTGACACAGGTAACATTGTAAATACATATATAAAACACTGATTATAATATAAAAATAATTATTTTCAACCTTTCAATGATATTTTAAACTTAGGCTTTTAAACACTCAAGATACATCTATTCTATTTCTTGAACACCAATTTTCCTCCATTTAAAAAATTAGAAGAAATTTTTCAATATAGATAGATATATACTGTACCTGCAAGTGAGCAGTACCCATCTCTTCTGCAAAACCTATAAATGTAATCTGTAAAATAAATATATGAGTACAGTCAATTACAGTAAAGATTATTTTTTGTTTCCTGCAGATATTTAAGAGTTAAAAATTCAGCAGACTTAAAGTTAAAGCTTCACTGTACTGCCACAAAAACCATACCTTAGGGCAGCACAGCTTGCTCAAACAGTAGCACACAGTCATACATAAAGAATGGTAATGATGCATTATTTGACTTGAGAAAGGTCAGATCAGATTGGAGAGCATATACAACATTTAAAACTCATTACACAGGAATTGTTCTAGTGGCTGGTATATACAGAGCAACACATACAAGCCTCATCACATCTGTTAAAATAAAGACAATTTTGCAAAGCTCAGTGCTCATCCGTCCTTGCTTCAGGCTGGGCACATATAAAACAGCTCCAGTCTGAAATCAGTCCATGCTGATAAACTGCTATACATTTGGATATAGTGAACAAAGCATAACGCCAACACATTATGCAATTTACCATGTAAACTGATTAGCCTAAGGCCAAAACACAACAGATTACTTAAGCCACATGTTTGCATGCCATTGCCAAGTAAACAAAACCTGAGATAAAAGAATGAAAATATTCAACCAACCAAAACAAAAAAAAAGGTCTTGTCAGGCTCAGGAACCTTGAGTATGGCAGAAATATCAGTTTTACCTCAGCTTTTTGTACTTGTCCACAAGGGAGATATTTTATCACATATTGTCCCTCTTTTCTGTCTATCAGTGTTTTGTACCATTCCACAAGAACTAGACTGAAGAGTCAGTCACTGCTCAAACTTTGTTTCAAATGTCAGATTTCCTTAGTTCTCATTTATTATTTCCCTAACAACAAATCAATAGGCCATATTCATACTTCAAAAAAAATATACCAAGATATTTATTTTCAAAACAAGGGTGTCAGAAAATAAATTTTGCTTCCATTTTGTAGATATGGAATAAAGCACAGAGAGTAAATACTTCCACTGATGTTAGAAATTTAGTTTTATATGGTTTGGGTTCCATTTTTTCAGAGCTCTAGGGAATAGACTGATTTTTAAGCCACAACTCATAAATTTGTAGCAGCTACTCCAGTTAATCCAAAGAACATCACTATGTTTGTACTGATATGTTATTAACTGGTTCAGCTACCTGCTTGTATATACTCAGAATCTCTGTAAGTACAGAACTAGAAAAAAGAAATGGTCAGAATTCTATTTTGAACTGCATTTGTGTTTTGAATACGTCCTTTCAAAGTGTGAGTAAAAAAGAAACCCCAAACTTTATTTTCAACTAAAATCATACTATGAAAACTCTATCTTGTTTATTTCAGGGGGTCTTATGCTGGAAAAAAGATCTTATGCTTCCAGTTAATATCTTCCTGCTTCCATCCACATATCCTCATGTCAGGTATGACAAGATCACAGAGGAAATAATGCTTCTCCATAGCATTCCAAATAGCTCCAGGCAAAATACACATCTGCAGCACCATATTCACTGTGCTAACTGTGAAACAATCCTGTTTGAGCAATGTTACTCTTACACTTCTACACAATTCATCTGCACAACATCTGCAAGACATTCTTCAACTTCTACATTTTTTTTATCAGTACAGCATGTACAATATGAACTGAATTCCTCCACAGGAGGGGCAAAATATCAAACAATTTAAACTACCTGGGGAAAAAAGCTAGTTCTCTAAAAAACATTTTGAGAGGCTCCAGAGTTAGTTGTTGTTTGGGTTTTTTTGGCAGTTTTGCTTCGGTTTTTTAATGGGTGTTTGTTTTTTGTCTTCTTACATGCCCCTTCCTTTTCCTCAAGATAATGATTCCAACCCTGATCTTCTCTCATGGGATAACTCATTGTGAAAGACAGGGCAGTGAGCAGGAGTCACAGCTTCACACAAACAAAGGCCAATATTACACTGTGAGATCAGCAGACAGCTGTCAAAGAGACCACACCACTACTGAGTCTGTCTATTCTTGCCTTGATGACAAGGCTAATCTGGATCTCTTTATTGTGGTCAAACTCCAGTTTTCACAGAAAAAAAAAAATCACCTTTTAATACCTTGAATATGTCTGAAGTTTGTACATCAGTTCAAAAGTTGTTGGGGAGTAGGCCAAGGAAATAAAAAGGTCATCAGTAACACAAGTCCTTTCTTTAAACTAAAAAAAAGTGTATGAGACACTGTATTCGAAGGCTATCTTAAGTCATGGGTATAAAGGAAATGGTACAGGAAAACCTAAATTCTGGTTTTCTCAAGTCTGAGTTCTTCTAACATCATGTAAGTTACTCCATGTAAGTATCTATTCCTGTATTTTCATAAGGAAAAAAAATCCCTTTTCTGTGACAGGATATTGACCCTCTTACATTTCAATCAGAGGGCTCTTAATTGCTTGATCTCATAACTAAATATAGTCAGCTATCTTTCTCCACAGGGACCATCAATGCAGGCACATAAAACATGTTCCCAGCTATTTTGTCAGGTATTCTCTACAAGACAAAAAAAAAAAGCTTCATCATTTCTAAAGCATGGTCTGCCTGATCAGATAAAGACAAGGTTTTGCTCACACCTCCACTGCATAGCTCCTCCTCCTCCTTACATCAATCTGTCATAGCTTTCATCCTTCACAAATTCAGTTTCTTGCCTCCTCCCCAAATGTCTCAACCCCTGACTGTATCCATTCAGTTACACAAACTCTGGTGTTATCCAGGCAACTCCCACTTATCAATCTGACTCTTGCTACTCCTTATGTAATTATCAGTCCTCCCTAACCACTTCCTCAGTTGTCTTTGCTTCAATTCTCCCTATCTCAGCTCCTCTGCATGGTCTGTTTAGGTCAGCCTCTCCTTCTCTAAGCTCCTTGTCAGATCTGTCAACTACAAAGGAGAAGTCTTGTAAAACCCATAATACAAGTTACATGGCACACATTGCTTTTCCTTTTTTTTCTTTTCCTCCTTTGGGGAAGTTGTTGTTAGCCTTTAACTCAAACAGTTCTTGTAATTCCTCCTTACAGCTTGAGATTTTCAAGATACTTCCACATTCTTGTCAGGTCTACTTCTCCCCAGACTTTGTCCAACTCTCAGACCGTCTGTCATCACATAAAATAAGTCTAGACCTGCAATTCTGAGGCTTCAGCTTTTATCTTCAGGCCTGAATCAAAGTATTCTCCTACTCTGTTAGGATACCATCCATACAACCTCAACCACAGCAGTGCTCACAAGTGCAGTACACCTGAGCCAACTTACACACCTTTGTTTTCTAGTTTCACAAATCCTCCAAAGCAGACAAATGTCACCTTGAAATATCACAGCCTTTTTAAGACTTCAATGATTAAATTCAAGAATGACAATAGGAGGCATAGATTTTAAGGCCAGTAACTTGCAGCATTGTTCCTATTTACTATCCTGCAGCTTTCCATGCTGTTTCAAGAGACATTGTTTTCTATCATAGCCACAAAATATATGTAAGTGGGAATATTATGACAAACCTCAATAAAATTATCTTGTTCTTCCTGATTTAAGTATTCCTCTGCTGATACACTGCATAACTCTTTCCTGCTGTGTAGCAGTGACTTCATGGAGTGCAGGATACTTTCACCAAAACTCTGAAAAACAATGAAAAAAAAAATTAAGAAAAAAATACATGTTCAGTTTCAGATACGTGGTCCATCCATCTATTCTCTGCTCCCCACAAGTTTTGCTACTCTGATTATTATTTCAAATTATTTGTACATAAAGCGCCAGGTTTGAAGTTTAAATTTACTTCAGGACATGAAGCTGAAGCAGGTACATTTTCTTCAAGCAATACTTTTATTCCAAAATAGTTTGACATCCTGTATGTTAAAAAAAAACGAAAGACGAGAATACACGGAAAAAAAGAACAGATGAATCCAAGAAGAAATCCAAATCCCATCTACTCCTTGCATTGTAGCCTGTATATGGAACTTTTCCATCAGCTTTTCCTTAAATAGGATTAAAACAGTTTTAGCCAAGAAAAGTAATGGAGGTGGCTTCAAAAGTCAGATGGGGAAAAAAACAAACAAACAAACAAAAACACCCAAGAAAATCCACATACTCTTTCCCATTCCATGAAGAATAGAAAACAACTGTAACTTAATCCCATATAAATACTTCCTGTAACATTTCTTGTAATTACACTTACTGTTACATGCAAGCACTCAGGGATGGCTAAAAAAGGCTGAAGAATCCAAGACTTTTAGTGTAACAAAGCACAGCAGAACAAAAGAATCAACACTATGAAGGCAAATAAGACTACAGAACAACAAAAACTGGTTCACTCAGCTTGTAAAAAAGACAATATCCTTTCAATTGTTTTAGGAAGTCAGCAATCTTTTCCTTTTTTAATTTAAAATTTTCATCTTCTGTAGCAAATTGGAAGACAAATAAGAACATCAGATGGTTAAAATTATTAACCCAGTACTTACTCTCTGTAAGACTGCCCTGTTTAAAATGATATGAGAAATCAGTGTGTCCAATTTACGACAAGGTATTTCAAATTTGCCTAGCTTCTCAAACAATAGCAGAAGTCCTAGATAGCCAAATTTGGACTGAGAATATTTTGCATTTCTGGTACTCCCACAACAAAAACAATCTCTTTACAGTAAAAAGTGATCTTACACACTACAGTTAAACCTCAAGAAAGATTTTATTCTTTCTCTGTATAGAAAACAGTATCAAATACTACCATGTTGAAAGCCAAATTATTACAGCAAGGCCAGTGCCACCGTGGTTGTGCTCATGGCAACACAAAATTAGGAAAGCACTTCTAGAATGAACAGACAAAAGCAAAACAGAACTTCAGGATCTCTGAAATTGCCAAAATACATTTCAGAATGCTAGCCAACAAGGCTAGGACTCCCACAATGACAGCCAGGGTCAAGTGACACTAAAGAAGTCGAAACAGTAACTTATAGAAAAGTAACTGCGGAACTATTTCTTAAAGTATTTTAGGCAGTTATGGGGTCATTTGAATTAAAATAATGAAGCGTTCACCTAATTTCCACTTTTATCTATTCCCTTGCCCCCACATGCTTAGCTACAATTTGCTCCCACTTTGTACTTTCCAAAGAATGCTGTCAGTGCCTTTCTCCAATTCTCTGGATCTTCCAAATTTACAGGAGGCTGGAATACCAATTGTTGCTCAAAGACTGCTCCCCAGTAATTCCCTCATTCATCTCGTACAAAAGTAATTTGTGAAGCCAAACCAGCATGTTGAAATGTCTCATTTTTAGCTTTTACAATAATTTAATCAGTCACAACATTCAAAATAGTAATTAGGGAAAAAAAGAAATGCATTTGACATGACCTGCTAATTTCCTGCAAGCCAACAGTGCTCCAGTTTGAGAAGAGATCGTTGTTATTCTCTAGCTGGCTTTTCTAAAGCAACAAACTATTACACACACCTTATTACAAACAAGTACCTTTCCCTAGTTTAACATCTGAAAGTCAGAATGGGTAACTAAGAACCAGAGCATGGTATAAGGAACTACTGAGGTGAATTCAACATTTTGGAGAATTGGAAGGACCAGCATACAAGACTATATGCTGGTCTGGTAGCCCATGGTGGCACTATGCAGCGGAAGAGATAAAATATACATAGCTGAAATGAGGAGGAATGAAGTGACAGATGTTTTTCAGATCATATTAATGAATATAAAAAAACTCAGGATGGGAAAATAATAACCATATGAAAATTAACAGGCACACTATGTAGACAGAAGAAAAAATTTCATCTATCTGGACTTCTGTAGATCACTTAAATATACGAAGAATTAACAAAACCTTATAAAGACAGAATTAACTTCTGGAAATTTGGTTTCGGAAATGAAGACTTTGCCTGGATGGAGATAATAAAGGGAGGGTTTTAAGAAAGTTGATACAGGTCAGTAAGCAACTTCTTCAAAATTTATCTTGAGACTAATGTCAAGCATCATCATCATTAATAAATTTAATGAGGAAAAAAGTAAACATGAAATGAAGACTGTTGATAATTTGAAATAAGCAGGCGTCATCAGCTAGGAAGGAGAATATCAAATCATACTGGAAGAACTTGTTCAGCTCGAGTGTTTTAAAAAACAACCATAAGAAACACAAAGTTACGTCCTTAAAAGCTAAAAGCAAGCTTTAAAATTGACTTGCAAATTCACAAGCTGGGAAATTGAAGACCTTAATTGACTTCTTCAGCAATGAATGAACGGTCAATATGATACTGCACTGCAAATAGCAAACATACATCCTTTACTGAAAGAACTGACATCAGAGTCACTGAGAAGGACATCCTGTGTAATTGCACATACAGTATTATCCACATGTAAAAAGAAGATTAACTCATAACAAGCACAGAAAGTAGGACTATGAAGGATAATCACTGGAATGCAGAGGCTTTCATACAGAAGCAAACTAAAACCGTAGTTTACACAGTTTCCAAAAACCAAGGCTAACAGAGGACAGATCACTAATTGTAAAAAAATAAGAAGGGTGAACATCAGCAAAAGAAAAGAAATTATTTAAGCAGAAGAATAAGGATATCCATCAACAAACAGGTATAAATTTGCTGTGAGTAGCTTCAGCCTGAAATTCGTAAGTCTTAGTTATTACCGCAGAGTGGTTCAAAAAGACAAAACCAGCAGCAGGTATGGGGGGAGGTACTTTAAAGCCCTCATTAACTGAGAGGCTATATTTAGTAATTTTTTGATATTCTTATCCTTATCAAAATTGTGCTTGTGACAGCAGAGGACTGGACCCAATTTCAGAGAAATCCTCCTATCCAACAGACAACTATGCAAGTTTCCTCGCAATCCTGAACTAGGAGATGCAACTACATTAAAAACTGAAAACTAGCAAGTTTCCAAGACTATCAGCTCAGTTTAGGTAAGGACAAGAGGTCATCTTCAATGAAAGGATGAAAATTTTTTTTATAACTAGTACACTTCCAAAGTACATCATCATATGGGCAAAAAACACCGAAGCAGTTAAAGCTCTACTTTGTAGGCCTCTAGGACTTGGTATTTTTCCTCAGAGAAATTCTTGCAAGAAATCCTATTTCACTCACAAGCAGAGATTTCAAATTTACTAAGTTGCACCAGGGGAAACCAAAAATACTGTCAAGGTGCTCAGACACAAACAGTGGAAATCCTTGCCACACCTCTAGCTGAACTGAGCAATACAAAGATTTGCACTGTTCCAGCAAATCAAGAAGTCATTATCAACGAATCCATCACAGCACACTGGAGAAGATATTTGATCTCATTACATGTTTTAAAAAACAACCTATAAGATGCCACAAACTCTGGAGAAAATGTCCAGTGCAGTGCTGGACAGACATGCTTCCTGTGCTCTTAAGTAACAAAGCAGCTCTTCCTGATTTCATCTGCTGTAAGATTTAAAGGGACTGAATATTCTGAGGTAATTTTGTAAAAGTAGAAACTAAGGCTTTAAATATGCATACCATAACTGTGCACTGACTTTTAAGAGCTACTACTGCAACAACTCCTGTTAGCTGTGACAAAGTATTATGAAGTGGACAGGAATCAGACTGCAACCTTCTGTAAATCAACAGCAGGTGAAACACAGTGCAGTTCTGACCCCCCTACTACTGCCTGGCTCTATGAGAATGAAAGTTCCACACCATAATCTAAACAGATACCTCACAGGTAAATAGCAAGAGGAGGCAGCCACAGATCAAAACTGCAGAGTCTGGCTGCAGGAAAATGCAGAATTCTGCAAAAAGGGTTGAATTAATGTTTCCAGAACCACACAGTCCAGAATGCTTAATAGCAATTAATGGAGCAGTTCACAAATGTAATATTTTAACCAACTATTAGAATCAGTGAAGACTCACTGGTCACTGTCATTATTAGAAAGATGTTTCTCTAACCCACAGATCTAAAAATCTGGTGGGGCAGGGAGGGTGGTATTTGTTTTGTTTAGTAAATTGAAACAAAAACAAATAAAGGGCAGATTTTAAAAGTCTTTTAAAACTAAGTTTATGCTCAGGTTAAGGATGCAAAATTACTTGACTGGAGTTGAAGATCTCTGTTTGAGCTGAAGAGTTCTCATAAACCAAGAAAATACAAGGTTTTACACCATGTGTCTTAAACCAAAAGATTATCACCCGTAATTACAAATTGCTTAATATACAGCAGTGAACATTCTGTGTCAGGACCTGGAACAACTGACTACCTGCCTGTCTGTCTCCTAACACTTCTCTTTGCCTTCAAACAAGACTTGCACCACAGACACTGCTTCTTTATAACAACAAAATCCACTTATGAAATAAAATAATGCAATTTTCATGTGACAGGATGCTTCTGTGCTCAGTTTCTCCTCATACTGTTGCAGCAACTTGCAAATCAGGAAGCTATTAATAACAAAAAAGACCTAGAAAATTACTCATCTGTTTTCAACCACCTAGAGAAATACGATTAGATAAATAGATTTGTTCCTTCATGATAAATTGCAACTTTCATTTCATTAAGCACTTATAGAAGTTGCAAGAAAATTTTAGGAACTGTATTTATGTTCTCCAAGTTAAAGTGACAAAATTAAAAAAAAATAAACTTAATTTAATATGAGAAATCCCCATTAATATCCTTTGTAAATGCTAGACATATATTCCTTTTCCCCAAGGCAGTTCCTAAATGTTCATGCAAACGTAAGGATAAACCAGACAAGACACCAAGATCTAAAGACAAAGATATTACAAGTAGGCCCTAACACAGGCTTCACAGAATTCAATAAGACTCTATAGTCGTATTTTAATTCATTACATATAAACTCAAAAAATCTGCTCTAGAATAAAAAGTTATATTCTAACAAACAAAGTGAATTCTATGAAATTAATACATCACAATTTTATCACATCATCTTGAAAGACAAAAGCACCCTTTCCTTAAATTATGCTGTCTCTTAGTTCAATTACACTAAATATACCAAAACGCAAAGCAAAAGCAATTTCCTTGCCACCCTGAAAGGTCAAACAACTCAAATTAAAACACAGTAAACCCCCTCCACAAAAAACCCAAATAAACCAATTCACTTGCTTCATTATTAGACTGAAAAGCTCTGACATTTTTTTTATTTAAATACAGATAATTACCTTTTCAACAGATATTCTTGATTTCATGCGATTGCCGTGAGCCCTGGCGTACATGTCCATGATCTTACCAATCCTGGTATTCGATGAAAGACGTCAGCTACAAAAAACATTTATATTTGATTATTTTATGTTTATCCATTTAGTTTGCATCCACTCTAAAAATGAAGTGGACAAAACAAGAACCAATAAAAACAATTAAAAAGCATTTTAAAACCGGCAAAGATTAAACAGCACACCATCCATACTGAGAGCTCCCTTAAAAAAGTACTGCCTTCATGACCTTCAAAACCAGGTATGAAATGCAAGAACACAGCCAACGTGCAGTAAGTTTCACCGTTTTCCTTTAACTGGAATTTCAAGGCTGCACTGGGGTGGGGAGGAACGCTACATGAAATATTGTTTCACTGTCACTCATATGCTGGAGGGCTTTTCAGCGGGTTCCTGTACAACAAAACACAGCGCAACCACCCTTTAACAATCTCGGGAGGCAAAGGTACAACTCACCCACCCAGCCAAGGGGCCCAGCCACGTCTGCCACCCTGAGGTGGCACTACAGGATAACGTGGACCATCACTCTTCTTCCCTGGTCCTGCTCTGGTTCAGTCTCTGCTGGCAAAACACTGCAGACCTCATGCATTTACCAGCACTCACTACTTGTGACTGAGTAGGTCACAAGCGTTTCTGCTCCAGTCAGCTGCCCTTATTTATCTTAAGTCGAATTCTAACAAGCAGAAGATAAAAAAACTGCTATGAAGGTATTTTTTTTAACTAGCAGCAACGGATCTAGTCTGTTTCATTCATCTTTGCATCTACCAAAGCAGGCAATAAATAAAGAGTTTTAATAAAGACAGAAAGCATGCAGTGAGCTTTTAAGTTCCATGGAAGTTTTAATACTTCATCTTTTCTCATCATCACACAATTTAATCAAGAAAAAGACCTCCTACACTATATAAAATAAACCAGGCAAGGAGCAAGTGCATGTAAAAATGACTGCAAAGATAAAAAAAATAAACACCATTACATCAGAATATGGGTCTTCACACAACTGACCAGACTGGTTTTGTTAATCTCATCTCAAGGACGTATTTAAACTTTATATGGGAAATAAAGTTTTATATGGGCTTGGTCTTGGGTATAAGTTATTTAAATAAGATCAGTAGTGTCATCAAGCAACTATTCTTCATCTTCCTCCACCCTACCACCTCTAAAAGTAAAACTTCTTCAAGAATACAATAGTAAGAGATTATTATTAGGTACATCTAGTCACATTTCACTTTGATTTCTGCTTTTCTTCATAAAGATGAACTTGCTAGAGCCTTAGAAAAGAAGTTACACTTAGGCAAATAAACTGCAACATTTTCATCTCTAGAACACAGCTTCTCTCAACTGGATGCCTGAAGTTTGGAAAATTAAGACAATTACATGAAGCGGCCAGGCACATGATCCACAGATTTTATATATAAATATAATAAATACAAATAAAAAATTCATTTCACAGTAAACTACGGCTAGAAGACTAAACACAACAGTGCTTCTGCTAAAACTCACGTGTTTAAAAGAAAAAAAATCCACAAAACAGTATCGGGCAATAAAATGAAATCCACTTCACTTTTCCCTATTGCTCTATCTTAAGTGGCTAAGTAAAGATTTTAAGTAAAAATCCAAACCATATTGGGGAAATACTCTTAGACACTCCTTGTCCTAGAGAAAAACCATCTACAGAAAAAGTTGGGTTTTCACACAGGTACTTCAGTTCTACATCTTTGGATGGATCTCTCCTTGCAGCAATTTTAGCAAAGCCCAACACAGCCCGCTATGTAGATGACCTTTTAAGCCTGTTGGGTGCTGCAGTGTTTACTCAGGTAAGGTAGTTCACAGTTACACTGTAAACTGCCTTCAGGTTAAGTATTTTCCTGTGTCATCTGCTACTAAACTCTGGAAACCTGAACATCAACCTGTAGGGTGCCCTACCTACGAAACAAACAGACTTGTAAATCACAGTATGAAGACTCTGAAAAATACTGGACAGAAACCATACAGGTTTATCACCATAACACCACAGTGTTTTGTCTTCTCTGCATCCTGTCCTTCAGCAGTTGAATAATACAGGTCCCAATATATGTACCTATATTCTACCACCTACAGCATCTCTGCTCTCTGTCATGCATTTCAGACAAATCTGAAGGGTCCCACTTGTTCAACAATGCAGCAAAATCTGAAGGTTTTCCTTTTAATATGTAAAATTATTATCCATTTTCAATACAACAATGGTCCAGTCGCGTGAGAAGTACACAAACCTTAACACTAACTGAAAAGGAAGTGAAAGCACTGACCACAAAACAGCCTGGAAACAGCTCATTTGTATAAATAAAACCTACAGTTTAAAATTGCTTTTACTTCTGGATATTGAATTTGACTATTAAATTTAATTTCCTCCTATTGTTAACTCAATAAAGGGAATAAATTGCAGAAGCATCAGATCTAAGAGGAACAGGACTTTACTGCTACTAAGTAACACACTTCTGGCTGTTCAAGGAGCTAAATCCACAGGACCCCCTAGGAAACTGTCCTCAGAGATATGGGAGCAGGACAGAGCTGGCAGATCTATAAGTACACTTTCCATAAAGCCCAAGAGCTACCAATCTCTGGGTAAGAAATCAGGAAAGGAAGGCATGGGACTGGCATTGCTGAGTTGAGACAAAACTAAGAGCAGCTGAGCTCAAACTATAGGGCAAGTAGGAGATGAACTGGCAGTAGAAGCAGGGACAGTATTCTGGGAAGAGTACAAGGACGCTGCCCAGTTTTGCAGGGATGAGGTCAGAATGCCAAGGCAGAGCTGAAGCTGCACTTGGCAAGGGATGCGAAGAATAAGAAGGGCTTCTACAGGTATGTCAGAGAAATGGAAGGTCAAAGAAAATGCACTCCCAGCAATGAACACAACTGGCAAACTGATAACAACAGATGAGATGGTTGAGGTACTAAACAACTTTTTTGCCTCAGTCTTCACTGGCAACTTTTCTTCCCACACCTCTCCAGAGGATGGACTGGAAGAGCAAAGAGAAGATCAGTTTTGGGACCACCTGAGGAACCCGAATGTAAGTACGTCTGTACGACCTGTCGAGACACACCCCACATCTCCCGATCTGAGAGAATTGGCTGTTATCAAGCCACTCCATCATATCTGAAAAGTCATGGCAATCAGGTGACTGGAAAATGAGAAACACTGTA
Organism: Phainopepla nitens; assembly: GCA_013400175.1. Taxonomy (NCBI): domain Eukaryota; kingdom Metazoa; phylum Chordata; class Aves; order Passeriformes; family Bombycillidae; genus Phainopepla; species Phainopepla nitens. The sequence goes on along the minus strand of VXBQ01006195.1, from coordinate 3,728,376 downwards.
CCCACCTTAACAAAGGGTACAAAGGCAGATCCTGGGAACTACTGACCTGTCGGTCTCACCTCTTTGCCTGAGAAGATCATGAAACAGATGCTCCTAGAAGCTGTGCTAAGACACATGGAGACAGGGAGGTGATTCAGGTGATTCCAGCACAGTGTCACCGAGGGCAAGTCCTCTCTGACCAGCCCAGTGGCATTCTATGATGAGATGATTGCATCAGTGGGTGAGGAAAGAGCTACAGATATCCTCTATGTGGACATCCACAAGGCTCTTGACACAATCCCCCAAAACATCCTTTTCTCCAAATTGGAGAGATACAGATTTGATGGGTGGAATGTTCAGTGAATAAGAAGCTGGCTGGATGGACCCATCCAGAAGAGAGTAGTCAACAACTCAATGTCCAGATGGACACTGGTGACAAGTGGCATCCCTCAGCAGTTTGCAGCAGAACCTGTGTTATTTAGTATCTTCATTAATGACACAGACCAAGTTAATCAAGTGCACCCTCAGCAACTCCAAACTGGGAGACGACACTAAGCTGAGTGGTGTGGTTGATGTGCCAGAGGGATAGGACACTATCCAGAAGAACCTGAGTAAGCTCAAGCAGTGGATCCATATGAAGCTCATCAGGTTCAACAAGACCACACTCGAGGTCCTGCACCTGGGTTGGGAAGAATTCCAGTGTCGACACAAGCTGTAGAATGAACTGTCTAAGAGCAGCCCCGAGAAGAATGACTTGGGGGTGGTGGTGGACAAGAAGGTGGACGTGACCCAGCAATGCGTGAGTGCAACCCAAAAAGCCAACCACGTCCTGGGCTGCAGGAGCAGCCAGCAGGGTGATTCTCTGCTCTGGTGAAACCTCACTTGCAGTGCTGCATCTCTCTCTGGGGTCCCCAGCACAGAAAACACACGGACCTGCTGGAGCAGGTCCAAAGGAGGGTCACAAAAACAAAGGCATGGAGTACCTCTGCTATGAAAACAGGATGGGAGAGTGGGAGTTGTTCAGCCTAGAGAAAGCTCTGGGAAGGCCTTACAGAAGCCTTTCAATATTTAAATGGGGCTTATAAGAATGACAGGGACAAACTCTTTAGCAGCATCTGTTGTAATAGAACAAGGAGGAATGGCTTTAAACTAGAAGAGGGTAGGTTTAGATTAGATACAAGAAATCTTCTATAATGAGGGTGGTGAGGCATTGACACAGGCTGTCCGGAGGTTGTAGGTGCCCCATCCCTGGAAACATTTCAAGGTCAGGCTGGACAAAGCTCTGAGCAACCTGATCTAGTTGTCCCTGCTGTCTGCAGGGTAATTGGACTAGATGGCCTTTAAAGGTCCCTTCTACCCAAAGAACTCTATAAATTTATAAACTAATTTTTCCAGTGATTTGCTGAATAACACTCTTCTCATCAGAGCACATAGTAACTATTTAGGTAGCTTTTCCATATACATGTATCCTTGTTTGAATATATGTAGGGAGCAAAATTAAATAATCAGCTTAAGGGAATCCAACAGGAAATTTGCCATGGATTTAATCTCTTTGTGTAAGTCTATCCCATGCCTAAATTTACTTTAAGTCAGTGTGTATTGACAAACCTTAGCTGGCAGGAAAGAAGAAACTTCATCTTTTTTTCTGTAAATGTGCTGAGTAAATCTCTTCAATTGCTATAGGGGCATATGTGGCCATGTGCACACCCATGTTAAACACATACAGGTAATGACAAATTTGAACAACAATTTTAAAATATATGTAATATGGCCTTATTAAAATTAAATTTCAAATAAAAGTTTATATTCAATGACAACAGTATATCTATATGATGCTTTTAAAAGGATGTGTTTTCAGTAGTACTAGGGCAAAACCAGACATCTTTCTTTTAAAGAAAAAGTACTTTTTTATTGTCTTCAGTGCACAGACCTGAATCAGCCTAGAGAACTCTGATGATGATTTGCAAAAGCCAGGCTTAATGGAACAATGAATTTTGAATGATTCATTCTAAATATGAAACTTAAAAATACCTTAAGAACAACACTCTTTTAGAATCACGAAATCATCAAGGTTGGAAGAGGCCTAAAAGATTATCTAGTCCAGCCATCCATTTCCTCTGGTCCTCTCACTGCAGGCATGGCAGAAGAGACTGGCCCCCACCTCACTACACCCTTGTTTCAGGTGGTTATAGAGAGTGATGAGGTCTCCCCCAAGCCTCCTCTTCTCCAGGCTAAGCACCCTCAGCCACTGCTCATAAGATGTGTCCCACACCTTTCATGAGCCTTGTTGCCCTTCTCTAGATGTGCTCCAGTGTCTCAACATCCTTTGGAAGTGAGGGGCCCAAAACTGAACACAGGATTTGAGGTGTGGCCTCACCAGTGCTGAGTACAGGGGGACAATCCCTGCCCTGGTCCTGCTGGCCCCACTATTGCTGATCCAGGCCAGGATGCCATTGGCCTTCTCGCCCACCTGGGCACACTCTGGCTCATGTTCAGCTGCTGCTGAGCAGCACCCTCAAGTCCCTTTCTCCTGAACAGCTTTACAGCCACTCTTCCCCCAGCCTGCAGCATGGAGTGGGGTTGCTTGGGTGACCCAAGTGCAAGACTCGGCATTTGGCCTTGTTGAACCTCACACCACTGGCCTCAGCCCATGGATCCAGCCTGTCCAGGTCTCCATGAAGAACCCTCCTACTGTCAATCAGATGAACACTCCCATCCAACTTGGTGTTGTAGGCAAATTTACTGAGGGTGCACTCAATCCCCATGTCCAGATCACCAATGAAGATGTTAAACAGGACTTGCCTCAGAACTGACCCCTGGGGACACCCCTAGTGTCTGGCCTCCAGCAGGGTTTAGCTCCATTCACCACCACTCTCTGGGCCCAGACATCCAGCCAGTTTTCTATCCACTGAAGTGCATTCGCATCCAAGCAGTGAGCAGCCAGGTTTTCTAGAAGGATACTGTAGGAGATGGTGTTAAATGCTTTACTGAAGTCAAGACAGACACTATCCATAGTCTTTCCCTCATCTAAGCACGTCCTTTTGTCACAGAAGGATATCAGATTGGTCAAGCAGAATCTTCCTTTTGTAAATCTGTATTGGTTGAGCCTGATTCCCTGGTTTTCCTGTATGTTTATTTATAACCTTACCAAACAATTGCTATTGAAAACCAAATCAAGCAAGTCTACACTGACAAGCAGGTAGAATAATGGATCCATCTCTATTTCTCATTTCTAATGATTTATCAGTTTTACTGATCAGGTCAGCAGTCTTGAAAAACTCCAGGTATGAAATGCAAGTTGTCTTAACCGCAGCCAGACCCACACGAGCAAAACACATCAGAAGCAAGCAAAATATACAATTTATGCTGAGCATTAATGACAGGCTGGGCCCTCTTTTTCTTTCTTAGTTTTAATTCTCTTACATCGTATTTCTGTCACATAGAAGCAACAATTTCAGAAGAATCAATTGGGTTTTTTCCCTACAGCATCACCAGCAAGTGATGCTAGTTCCCCCCAGCTTTCCCCCAGTCCTGGGTCTCAATTCTCAAACACTTCCTGGGACAAAAATGTTACTTGATGTAGTAGGGATATATATTGGTCTGGATTTTGTAGCTTACGCAATTAACTTTAAGTTTCTGTACTTCAGTCTGCTGTGTATTCTGTACATAACAGAACAACACAATGTAAGGTGCCGCTATTATTTTCTAAGCTGCAGCACTTTCTCAAGAAAACTTATTCCCACCTAGAGAAAATTTCACCAGAGAATCACCTTGTTTAGATCTCAAGGATTAATTAAATATAGGTGATATCTATCACTTAAGTCTAACTGTACAATTCTGAAATAATCTTACAAACATGAAGCCATGTAAGACTCTTCCCAAGTGTAACCCGGATAAATATCGAGCACTGTTATCATTTATTTCAGTGTCACTGATCTTTTCCGGATACAGTGTAAGTGGGATTTTTTCCTCCCTACCTCACTCTGGCAATACATCAGAGATGAGAGGGCTCTGTCTTTAAATACAGTCCCTATCTACAGTTCACTCCTTTTTTTCCCCCTTTTGCATATTGGATTTTTTTTTTTTTTTTGAAAACCAGAGAAAAGTACTTCGGTTGTAATAACAAAGCCGAAGAAAGCCCCTCAAATGAGCCAAGAAAGCAAAGGAGGAACGCTCCTTTTTCCTCCTCCCTCGAGGGAGAAGAGGAACTGGGAGGAGGACGTGCGGCGGGAGGGCGGGCAAAGGGACACTTCTACAGCGAAATGTTGAGAACGGGCTGAATTTACTTAACCCGTGCGCACCGACCACAACCCAAACAACGCCGCGGGGAACGTCAACTCCCGGAGCCTCCGTGCACCGACTTACGACGGCACCGGCACGAGCCAGCCAGCGCCCAGGCCAGACCGGGGGCGGACAGCCCTGGCCCAGGGGTGCGCCGGGGGGACCCGCG
>VXBQ01006195.1:3554157-3723599 GCA_013400175.1 Phainopepla nitens | reverse complement strand
CCCCGGAGCCGCCGCCGCCGCGCGCTCCCATTGGCGGGAAAAGGGCGGCCGGCCCGGAAACGGCCGCGACCCCAGGGGGAGCCGTGCGCTCCGTGTCCCTGCTCCTGCCCTGCCCTGTCTGTGCCCTGCCCTGCCCCAGCCCCTGCCGCGGGGAGCCCCCGGGAGCCGTGTGCCTGCCACGGGGCTGGGCTCTTCCTGCCTGCTCCCTCGCCCTTGGGAGCTGCAGCCCCCTTGCCGGGGTCGCCTCTCGTGGCCGGCCGGCGGCCTCAGCGCGGGGCGCGGGTCGGAGGCTGCAGCCTGGTTTGAGTCAGACGAGGCGCAGACAAGACTCTGAGACCCTGTGTGAGAATCCCGTGCCCCACTTCCTTTCACAATGCTTGCTTAAATAAAGTGCGGCCGGCTTCCTGAGGGCATCAGGTGTGCCTTTAGCCAGCAGATACGCAAGTGACCTCCACCTCCTCCTGAGCTGTTCTGATCTGTACGCGCTGTCGGGGCCTGGGATTTCTTTTCATTGGGATGGAAGCGGTAGTCTCGTGTAGATTCCCAGCATGTAAGTGCGTTCCAGCAGCAGCAGCTGGTCCAGGCACTAACCTGGCAGCAGGGACGCGGCGAGGAGGTGTGTTGAGCGGTGCACAGTGGATCGTCTGAGCAGTGTGGGCTGACAACTCTGTCCCCGCACAAAGCAGAGGCCTTCCTGAGAGCCGGCATGTGAGGGCGAAGCCCGGGCAGGAAGGACAGGACCGGAGCTCCACGGGTGCAGACGGGGCCGCGGGTGCCTACAGCAGCTTCTGCGACACAGAAAGGAAAGCCCCCAAAGCTACATTCAGCCAAACCCCCCCCCCCCCGAACTTCGTGTACTAGGGAAGGAAAAAAAAAATTAAAAAATGCTACCCTTGTAACTTTTTCAGTGCTGGGTGGTTTCAAACTCTAACCCACCCCCGCTTTACAGAGACAAAGAGAAACAGAGAGAAACTACCCTAACCCCTCATAAATTGCACTTTTCTTCTGGATACCACCTAAGACCTATAAAAAGGATATGGGAATTTTTTTGCTACTGGATCTTTCTTACTCTTCTATGTAATTCCTGCTTCTGCCTACCTTCTGTTTTTGCTTAAGCTGTGGCTTTTATTTCTATTTAGTCTTACATGAAGGGCTGTATCAGAGTTCTACAACCATTTTAGACACTTCAGAAGTCACGGGGTGCATATTCATTTTTGCCAACAGGTAGGTGAACTACATTTTCATTTACCCTAGAAACTACTAAGCTGGCCAACAAAGCCACACAAAGGTGAAAGAAAGAAAAGATTGGTTCTAAACTGTGTCATACTGTATGCCATAAGTGGGACGAATAAAATGTTCCTTATATTCCCAGGATTTGAAGGTCCCTATGGGATGGAGAAAAAGTAAATGAATAATAGCCTCAAATTTAACTCAAGTTTGTCGTCATTTCAGTGCCCATTGAGACCAGCCTGATTTGGAAATACACTGTCTTTTGAATAAAGTCATTTTAACAGTTTGCTCATCTTCAGCTTAACAACAAAATACCTTCTTTTGACCAACTCCATCGTTAAATACACTTCTTAGTTTTCATGAAAGATAAAAATTCTGTAAGAGGATTTTGTTGGTTTTAATATATGTTTTTTATGTATCAGCAGTAAATAAAAAATTTCCAAAACAAAATAGCTGTGGAAGCAATGTAAACATGAAAAAGCATGCTTTAAAAATAAATTCAAGCCTTTTATTCCCTTTGTTTTAGAATTCCCCTTAGACTGTTCAGAATAATGGCTCCCTGCCAAAACCTTGAGGAAAAATCGAGGTTTAGCCTCATCAGGAAACTATGAAACATAACCCATGGCGTGACATTGTTTGTCACAAAAAAAAATTTTCTTTTTTATACAATAATAAAAATGGGGATAGCTTTGAAATAATGATTTTTTTTAATTATTTTTTTTTACAATTGGTTTTAATACTGCCTCTGGTAAAGCACAGGAAACTCGTCTGGTCAGCCAACACTTCTTAAAATTTATATTAATTATGAAGAAATACCGTGTTGGTTTCTGGGCTCTGGTATTTCCTGCCCTGTTAATTGTATATTTTTCAGGGCAGGGTCTGGCCAGTCAGAGCCCATCCCACTGAGTCCAGCCAGGAAGGAGGGCAGGCTCAGGACAGCCCCAGCCCTGGGGCATCAGGCACCTGTGGGGACAGGGATGGGTCTAGGCCAGGCTGGGACACCAGTCCATGTGTTGGAGTCAGGATCAGGCCCGTTGAAGGGAATCAGCATCAGGCAGAGCTGACCATGCACCTCTAATGTTTTCTGCCTGCTCATTTGGTATGAGAAATAGGCATCTTTAGAACCTTTTTGTCAAAACTACTGTCCTGTCCCTGGTACTATCCTAACTCACTGGCTGCACCTGTCCATTAAGCTTGGTATTTCAGGATCACTGGCTTGGAACAACTTGTTCAAAGACTGTCTCTAAGTGAGTTATGTGTCACCTCTTTCAGGTATTGAATGCCAGTTCTATGAAAGGTGTTGAAGAAATAGTCTGTGGCTTTATGTGTCTTTTATTTTGTCCATTTTTTTACTAGTCACTTACTTATATTTTTCCCCTCAGTACATGAAAACTACACACTTGCATGATTGTGTCAATGTTGGGGTTTTTTTTGTTGTTTGTTTGTTTGTTTGTTTTGTTTTTTATTATACTACCTCTGGAAAATGTCCCTCTATAACTAAAGCTTTATTAAGTTCAGGCCAGATCTGAAATTATATCCTATAAGCTACACTTATTATTATAAGGATTGCCTTCTCAAGGGCAGATGTGTAATTTATAGTATTATTCCTACCTTTAACAGGAGGAGCATATTCTTCCGGTCTTAAAACCTGTGTAAGCCTTTTCCATTGATCCCCTTGCAGCAAGCTGGGAAGAATCTGCCATGCTTGAAAATACTTCACCTTGCTTCTTCCCTCCCCAACCCCCCCAAAATAAAAATCTAAAGCTCATAGCTCACCATGTAATAATTTCATGAATGACTTCTAGTGGCTTATCTGTTTGTAACATACCCTTCAGCTGTCCAGCCCAGCTCCCTGCTCCTACGTCTGTGCTGCTTCTGGCCTGTGCCAGAGTGAACATTTGTGAAATCAAGCAATAAATGAGATTGAACTGAGAGGACCAGAGAACAACCTGCTTTCCTTCCGTTTTGCTGATCCAGTTCAACAGCATAATAAATGTGTCAGCGTGGCACTGAGGACAGCACAGACACAGCTGAGAGCAGACACAGCTTAAATGGTCTTGTTCTGCTGCGAGTGCACGCCCAAGCATTGACTTGCTTTGCCATTTAGGGTCTGCTCAGTGTCTCCTTGAAAACACTCCTGACACACCCCTGACACCTCCAAAACTGGAACTCTGCTTCTCAGTGGGTAATTCTATGAGTCCTCTTGTCATAAACCTGAGCTGGACCATGGTGTTTGTCTCCTGCAAGGGTTGAGTTTATGGCATTAGGGTATAACGTGATGGCATTTTTTGGTTTCTCTTCAAATCCATTGTTTCCAGTGACATATTTGAGAAGTCATTTTTATTTGCATGTTTATGGATATTTTAACTCCTTTTTTTCAACAGTGAAAACCCAATAATCTTCATATGTGTAACTATGGTGCAGTTATTACTGGTTCCTCTTTCCCTGGCGTTTGATTTGTAACCTGTGTAAGTTTCCCAAACAATATGCATAGTGGATGTCATCCACAGATCCTTTACTGAACTGGCCAGTCATGTCCTGCTGACAGACGAGTTCTCAGAGCCAGCCTCGGAGGCCTTTTAATGCAGAATGGAAAGCATCACATGCTAACCTTATCAAAAGATGCATTGTACTCCGTAGAGATGGTTGCAGATGCTATGAGATTATTATCCAAAGCCTTGGAAAGCTCCCTGAGTTCACATCCTTTCTGGGCATTGTGTTTATTAGAGGATGTGATGAACGCTGTCACTGTGTTACACAAGACCATACAATAGTAATTGGAGCTGGCTGGGAAGTGAAATTTTTATTCTACAGGAAATTCCAGCTTGTCAATATTTTGTTTCATCGAGTGCTGGAACAAAACGTGTTGGCTCTGCAGCCTTTCTGGCAAAAATGGAACAATCTATTTCTTTGCCAGCTGACAAACCTGGGAAGCCAAGAAACCAACTGAGCAGTCGGCCTGGTGCCAGGGAGCTGGACAGCCAGTCAGCTGAGCTACGGTAACAAGCCAGTCTGGCCAGCAGCCACAGCCAGATCCTGGCTAGAGCTTCTGTAGGAAGTTTTGATGGAACCAAGGCAATCCAGAATTTCCAGTGCCAATCTGTTCAATCAGAAGATGGCCAAATACTCTCTCAATAATTGACTTCTGTCAGGAGAGGATGTAACTCTACTACACTTTCTGTTCCTTATGTGTTTATTTCTTCAGCTTTTGCCTTGTGACTTAGGCACATATCTATTGCCTATATGAGCAGATTAAATCCAAGAATTTTCCTTAGGGATTAATGATGATACCCAAGCCCATGAGGGAGATTACAGAGTTTCCCTCATTGCTAGTTTTGTGATTTTCATTCAAATAACCTTGTGTACCAGCAATACCTCATGGTATCTGCCTATGTATGCCCTGCTAATTAGAGTTATACAGTTACTGCAGGCAGTACAGTGTGAGATTGGAATAAACACTTGTCTGCTATCAATAACACACTGGCTCCTTGTCTTCAGCCAATATTTGCAGATGAATTTAAGATAAACCTGCCAAAATGCAATAATGAGGCAAAAACATCTGAACTAGGGAAGTGATACCGATCGTTATTGAGAAGTTGGTGATGTGGAGGTCAACACCAATATGGAGAGCACCCTTCTTGGTCAGAACTAGCTGTGCTCAAGTACTGAGCTGTTTGCTCAAAGTAACCCTAAACCTAAACATTATTGCAGGATTCTTGTAATGCTCCAGTTATTTTTCCCTTTTAGTGCATTTCTTGAAAGGTATCAAAACAGTTTGTAGTAAAAAAATTACATCTTTGCCCTCCTGCAGTTCATGGTTATGGCATCATCATAAAAGGTATCTGCTGCTTTTTTAAAATGTTTAGATAATTTCTATTATAGGATAAATCTTATAATTCCTTAAATCTGCAGACACTGTACACACTATACACATCTCCTGTTTGTTTGCAACCGGTTGCTGCCTATACTTCCTCTTTAAAGCTCAGAGATGTCGTATACCATCCTTACCACAACTGTGGTAACTCCAGGGAACAATGAATTTCATTGTAAATGTTCAGTGGTAATTAAATTTTCTGCAACTTCATCTATTTAAGTAGTCTCTAATATTCCTGCTGTGAAAATAGAGGAAAACCAGATGCTTTACTAAGACACATTTCAAATCTTGTGCCTTCCACATGTAAACAAATGTGACTTATTTTCTCTCTCGAATTCAACTACTGTGGAGACGCGACAGCATCTGGATTCCAAATGAATTCAATGTCAGTTTTCTTAGTTTTCTAAGCATGGCCCAGTTTATTGCTTGTTTTACAGAGTTTATTCTTAAACTGGAAATAATTTTCGTAGTGAGTATTTTCTCACAATAAAAATAGTTTGGTGTAATGTTCATGATGTGCTTTCTCCTTCATTTCTGCTGGAGTTGTTACACAGTTTGCTGTGTGCTGCTGCAACATATCCTGAACTGTGCTCTTCATCTCAGATGAAATAACTTGAGCATATGTTTAAGGTTTAAGTCAGTCTCAATATGACCATTTGGCTTGTCTTATTTATATTCCACACATGAATAACTGCTGCTGTGTTTCATTCAAGTCTTTCTGATTCTCAATTTCCTCAGTGTTGCCACATAATCAGAGATTATTTAATTTCCCCTCTGATTCCTTCTATGATAGAAATGCTCTTTAAACATGAGCACACTTTAATTATAGTGTTATTGTCTTTTGCCATCAAAATATTGACTGGAAACTACCAAGTCCTTGTGTGTCTTGGTGATACCTTTTCAGCAAAATAGGAGTATTGATAGCTTCTCCCAAACTTTGTTTTCACTTTCCATCTCTAAAAAAAAAAAAAAGAGGGAAAAACTAGGAGTGACAAGGAAACCATCACCTAAGACAAACTGATTCCCTCATTCCTCCATCCACATGGTTGTATAACAAATTGCTGTAATACAAAGGATCCTCATGTCAGAGAGAGGGAATTTTTATCGTGTGGGGGTTGCCATTGTGAAAAAGTCAGTACACTCCTTTCCAGGGACTTCTTTGTAAATTACTGTTTGAAGACACAAAATCTTGGCCAAAATGAAATACAGAACAGAAATACCTGAAAGAAATGCTGTGAGTTCTTCCCTACCACTGTAAGATTTCTGAGCATCTGTTTCTGAGCTACCTTCCCTGAAGGCAATTTCATTTTCCCAATGAAATTTTTCTAGGTACATTTCTCAGCTCAGAAGTGTTACATTTACGTGGCCTACTGAGAATCAGATAAATTTAATTATTAAACTGTTTTAAATTAAAGTTTACTTGATTGTGACAGTAAAGTCAATATGTAGCTTAAAATTATAGATCCTGGCAACATTGTATTTTACTAGGTACTTTAGACCTTGTACCATTGAAGTTAGTTATTCTTCTGATTAAGGAAGCTAATTTTTAACTTTGTTGAAAGGCAAGTACCTCCTTTGTGGTCCCTTATGCTTTAAAGCACATAATACAAATATATTTTTTAGTATATAAAGCCAAAATCTTTTTCATCAGTCAAAAGGGGATTAATCCATTGCCTCTTTGCTCAGTTGCAAGAAACTGCTTTAGGAATATTTGAAAACATAATAAAAGTGGTTTAAAATCAAATTGTTTGAACTTCAACAGTGTGTCATCATTTACAACCGATAAGACACTGTTTTGTGTATAAGTGAATGGAAAATGAGAATTAATATTTGCTTTCAGATAACTGCCTGGGTCATACATGACATAATAAAACAGTTGTGCTATAGATAAATCAGAATTTGATCCTGAAAGCTGGGTTGTAAAAGTATTTTTTTTTTCCTTGTCTGCCAAAAAGTTTCCAGAATTACCAGTAGCTTTAAATTTCATCAGCTTTGAATAAATGGAAATGTTGAGGCTTGTCCCTGCAAGTTGGTTATCTTGAAAGATTGCAGTCAAAAGGTTTATTAAAAATTTTCCTGCTACTAAAAGTTAGATAAGTATCGACCAACTGTGATTTCTGTTCCCTAGGGGCAATGAAGATGGGATACAGGAAAGAAATTAGTGGCTGAAACATTGATAATATTTACATTTCTTTATGCTAAAAGGTCTGTGGTAGTTACAAGTGTTGAACCACCCAATTCTTTATAATAAAGCCACTGAAGGGTGAGTTACAATAACATATTGATGATGGCTTCTTCAGTAATATACCCTACACAGTATACCAAAGGAGAAAAAATGGAAACGGACTTCCATTTCCCTACAAGCCCAGCTTTACTATTTTTGTACCAGAAAACAAAGTTACATTTATCTGAATTAGCTTATTCATCGTCAAAACGTGTTCATTTTTCAGGCCGTCAAAAGGACTGTTTTGTGGTTGAGAGCTGATGGATATGAATGATTTGTGTGGGGAGGATCTCCAGGGTTTCAGAAGAATAAGGGAGGACTTTGCATGTGGCTCCTGTTAGGAAGCAATCCGGTGCTTTGTTTTCCCATCTTGGTTCCTTCAGGGTCTGGCAAGACAGGTTTGCTCGAAGGCAGCTTTTTCCTCCTGTGTCCTTCATTATCCAGGGAGGAGGAGCCTTTTTGCAGCTTTAGGGCTCATTTTTCCCTATCACAAAAATAGAAGTTTGGGGGTTTTTTTTGTGAGGGACAGTTTTAGAACACTCAAGACCACTCCTGATAGCTGGTATGTGAAATGAGAAATGTGCCAGGATCCAGAGTCCAAATTATAGCTTCTTCTCTTTTAGCTTGTTTTTGATTCAAGGCTGGTTTTTTTGGTCCCCTCCTGTCTCAGGTGTACCAGGGGAGGATAATTTTCTGTGGAAATTCATCTGATGAGATGGCAGAAACCTGATATATATTGATGATTGATTATAAGGCTGGATTTCCAAGTAAACTTAATTACAGATTTATAGGTGATGCATCTTAAGATATTTGAAAATTTGAAATTAATATTTATAATTAACATGAATAATAAATTGCAACAGCATAGATATGTGGCGTATTTGAGGGTAGTATATATGTGTATGTGAGGGGAAAATACACACTGTGCCAGAGAAAATACATTATTTTCATTAAAATAAAGTGTTCTGCTGAGGCTTTTTAGTGTGGATGTTCTCCAGCTTTTTTCAGGAAGGATAATGATTCGCACTGCAGGTGATGAAGACTTGTCAGGATGATACAGAACTAATGTGAAATGATCCCAAGTCAAAAGTAAAGTTCTGCCAACAGGACAGAGCACTGAGGAGCAAGATTGCAGCTTTTTTTGCTTTGAAAGAAGCTTGTTTAAAACTCTTCTTCTATTTAATTTCTTACCACTACAGAAATGTCAGGATTTCCATCCCAGATCCAACAGTCCATCCTGTATTCTTGACAGCAGTTAACAAAAGATACGTGAAGGTGCCCATTATCCAATGCAGACCAAATATAGAAAACATTTATTTATAACTTCTGTAATTCAATAATTTTCTCAAGTTTTATAGTCTAAGACATAGCTTTTCCAGAAAAGTTCCTGTTAGTGATACAGACTGATCCTCTAGCTAGTGTTAAATTCCCTTATTTTAATAAAAAATAAGAGCTCTAGATGTATTTATAAACAAATTAGAATGAAAAATTACTATTTTTTAATTTTAACTAAAAGGATAAACCCCTACAATAAAAGGAGAATATTGCAAATACATTGGCTGCCATGCAGGACTGAATGTAGCTGTGCTATACAATATCCAGGGCTGCATAGCTCAGTATTTACACTTCTTACACAAGCAAAAAACACTCTAAACTCACCTATCACAGAGAGATTTATCCAGTTTATCCAAAACAAAATTCAGACAGGATTTACCTTCACCAGAATTTAGACATTCTATAAGAAGTGCCACAGTGCCATTAATAACAGCAGGTGTCTGTGTCTTCTCCTTGTCTCACTGGGAGGAGGAAAGGAAGCTCCAGCAAAATGCTGGGATAAAGTATCTTCCTGGCACACTGGTTACATGTCTGGTCACACAGCTACAGAATTAGTAACATATTCCAGGCTGTGCCTTCCCACTTCCTTCGGAGATGTCACATTCCAATATGGATACTACTGGCTCATCATTTTTTAATAGCCCATGTAAAGGACTGGGGCATATTTTTTTCCTCTTATAGTGCCCTGCTGTCAGTCTGGAGGATGAGAAGCTGTCAGTGTTTCTACCTTAATTCTCTTTTTATCTGGTGAACCTGAGGATGCTGTTTCTGCCAGCTTGCTGGTGGTGGTGAAAGGGGAATATTGTCCTCTCCTTCCCTTGTATCTTTCCTCTTTTCTCCCAGTACTGCCTCCTCACGGGGCCACTCCTGGTGCTAGATCCTTCTACCCTTGGCTGAGTTCATTTACCCGGCTGATCCCAAGCACACTGTCACGTTCCCTGATGCATCTTGGCCATATTGGGCATTCATGCTGGTTTACAGAGGGGTCTGAGAAAACCCAGTGCGGGAGCAAAGCAAGTAGCGGAGAGCCAGACAGGAAACAGGCCTGTGAAATCAAAAAAGTTTCTCTTCTTTTAAGTTGCACGGTGGCACAGTGTGTTTTGAAAAGCAGGTGAGCAGCTCCATGGTTTGAAGGGAGTGCAAATGAGGGAGGGAGCAAACTAGCATGCTGGCATTGGGCTTCTCTCTGTGCTGAATCTCTGCAAGCACTAGGTGGCCTGCTTTTAAAGGAAATGGGCAATCCCATCCATTTCTGTGTGAAAGAGAAGATGAAAAGTACAATTTGCACAAGCTGTGCATCTATTTTATACATCATGCTAGTCATGCTAGAACTTCAGCACCTCGGTAAAACACTAATCCTGGGTTGGAAGGAAGAGACACCATCAGTGCTGGTGTTGGGTGCCCTCAAAGACACCAAGGCCAAAGGAGAATGGAAGGTAAGAGGTGTAGCTGACCTGCAAAGTGTGGGATTCAGACAAAGAAACTGCTTCTGTATTTAAGTCCTCCTGACAGTCGTAATTTGTGTATCTCTCAAAGAATGATTTCTATTCTGGGCCAGTAAACAGAGTCAATGTAAAAGGAAAACTTTGATTTACTATACAGGCCTTGAACCATAAAATAAACAAATGAAAAAAAAAAACAGTTAATATTGAAAGCAAACAAAGCTGTGGTGAAATAGTAAGTGATTTAACAAATTTCAACAGCCTCATTACACATGCTCACTGCTCACTGATACCATACACTCAGAGTCACTCAGTGCCCAAAACTAAGGTGCAACAGAATTTTAACATGGCATGCACCTAAAAGTATCATTTTTTCTCTGTTTAGTTTGGGAGGTGGGAAACTGATGGCAGCAACAAGGGAGCCTGGAAGCTAGAATGGGAACATTAATGGATGGGTAAAATGTCATGTAAGGTCTTTTCAGCACTGCGATTCCTCCAGGGGGTTTGCCTGGAGGAACCAACCCAAAGGCAACCTGATGGTCAGATTCCCACAAATCACAAAGCAAGTAGGTCTACAGAGGATAGGAGTCCTCTCTAAATTAAGAAAAAGTATTATTTCTTTCCACTCCCCCAGGGATTAGTCTGGATATCAGAAGCATTTAAACTGGGTATTAGCTAAACAGATGTAAAAGAACCACAAGGGTTTATGTTTCAAGTTTTTCTCCATTTAATCCAGCAAGGGAAAAAGTCTTTAATAAAAGCCCAGATCGCCCAGCCAGCTAAGAAAACCAAGGATATTAAATCTTGTTTTCAAAATATATACATTTTGAGAGGGGTTTATATTGAAAAAATAAGCCATGGTGTATTTTTAATCCTGCTAGTAAATGATACAATAATTTAACTTCTATTTAAAAACTAGCACTTCCATCAAACCTTAATTGAGCTTAATCAGCCATTAACAATGGTTCTTATTGACTGAGAAATAAATGGTGATAGATTCGCCTGACATAATTAATTGTTATTGTAGTTTTCAACAATTTAAGCTCATCTGCCCAGGCTACTCTTTCCACAATGTTTGAAACAGTTAATTAATACTCCTGTCAATAATATAAGTAGGCTTAGGATTCTGGGAATTACAGACTAATCATTTTCATGGCCACATGGTCACAGAGAGATGTATTGAAATTTTAATTCTGAGAATATTTGATTCGTAAAGCAGTATATACCTTCCTAAAACAACTCTGTGAAGGTTTTACACTGCAACTGTAAAATCTATGCTCTTCATTTCTTGATGTTTTGATGGAGCAGAGCAGGTATTGTCGCCTCCATCTCTCCCTGTGTAGCTGCCTAGTTCCTTTATAAATTCTCTAAGGAACATAATTTTTTTATTAATATATAAACTCATTCATTTTTTTTTTATGAGTTAAGTAAGATAATAAATGAAAGATGTGAATTCAACTGGCATCTGGAAAAATATTTTACAAGGCAGTCAATGCTGTTTGATGCTCTCCCTCCTCTTGATCCGGAGCGTTGCCCCTGTCCCTACATTTCCTTGGGTTTATGGTCTGTGGGGTACCTGAAAGAAGATGCTCAAAACACAGTGGTGTGGAAGGTGAGGAAAAAGAGAGGATGTCAGAGATGGAATGTCAGAGCAGAATTATGTAAGGCTCATCTTTGTAGAAAGTCATTGCTTAAAAAAGAAAACTCATTTTATTACTTTCGGTTTTATCCAAGTGTGTGGGTTTTAATTTCAGGAAGGGGTTGCCCACACACTCCTGGTAAGGCATTCTTCTCTAAACTGTTGCTCTGCCTTGCTTGAGGAGTTGGCCTCAGAACCCCCTTGCTCCTCCCACAGTTTACAGAAGCTGGTGAAGGAGAAAGAATAGCATGAAAGCCTTACTACCAAGCTTTTAGTGAAGTAACCTCTGAACCTACAATCCTTAAAAAAGCAGCTTCCCCTCACTCCAAAAAAACCCATGTTTTGGGAACAGCTATGGCATCTTCAACTTCTTGAACATTTTTTTTCCTTTTTATTCACCTGAAAACAGCTCCCAAAGATTTCTGATTGAGTGGAGTAATGCTTTTAAGCAAGTTAGTTGGAAAAGAAGTCATCAGGCATAAATCAGAATCTTAAACCCCTTGCAGGCTTCTGTGTGACTTGATCTTCAGAGTGCTGATGGCTTCAACAGCAGGTTGCAAATGCTGTGCCCAGGCAGTCTGAGCAAAGCAGTGCTCCCTCAGAGGGAGGGAAAACAAGGCATAGGTAGAATCGTTACACCATTAGCAGGTGATTATTATTATTGTTACAAGGACCATGCCTTAGGGATTCAGAGATGTTACACATCTGATTCTAATTAATGAACTGCTGTACTCTACTCAGAGGATAGCCTGACTGCCAGGAGGACACATATCTGCTGTTACATTAATGTCACTAGGAAGCAGACGGATTTTTTTTTCCCTATGAAATTGAAGAACGGAAATTGAACTTGGCAAAGTGTAATTAGGAAATGACCGTAGGTACTTGAGAAGGGCTGAAGCCTTTGAGCCATGGGAGATGCAAATAGCAGCAAAAGGGCAGAGGGGAGGAATGAGTTCAGAGTGGCAAGTGCAGGCACAGCTGTGCACTGCTGTCAGAGAAAAGAAATGGAAACTGGAGCAAAAATCCCGCTGCCTCAGTGAGGTATCTGCCACAAGCCAGGGTGCCCCATTTCATCACCATGACATCTCCCATCTCTCCCTCTATAAAAAGAAAGATGCACTTCCGTGTAGATCCCCTCACATCTCATCTGAGGGAGGAGGGCATGGGCCAGCTGCTGCTTTCACTCAGCTGCGTGCATTTGGCCAGGACAGGAGCTATTGCACCTGTCTTGTGTTTTGTCATGCTTTCAAGACAGATTCAATCCGTGACATCTTCTTACCATTAGACAGCTGGGGATAATTAAGGCCATGGCTCCCTTGACATATTTTATTTTGGAAAAGTATAGTTATAAATATGGTCAGAATAGCATTTACGTAATTAGGAAAAAGTCTGCAGTAACTCCAAAGGAAATGGGGCAAACAACTAGTTAAACACACGGCCAGTTCAGGCTAATACCATACTCCTATATCTACCTCCAGAATGAGCAGATTTTAATCTAAACACGAACTTTTAGTGGCCTGAATGGCATAATTTAAAAATAATTTTTATTTCTCACTTTTTACCATGCTCACTGTTCTAATATTTTAATATTAACACGAAATGTTAATACTGTACCAGTTTCATTGTCTGCCCTTGTAGTTTATCATGCTATCCCCATTAAACCTCTTTAAATAATTTGCTACTATATTCTGTTTTAGACAAGACATCCATCATTTATCCTTTTTGATAAAATAACTCCAGGCAATAACTCTGTTGGATTTGCTTCAGCACTTCCAATT
The DNA here is from genome assembly GCA_013400175.1 of Phainopepla nitens. Classification (NCBI taxonomy): domain Eukaryota; kingdom Metazoa; phylum Chordata; class Aves; order Passeriformes; family Bombycillidae; genus Phainopepla; species Phainopepla nitens. The sequence goes on along the minus strand of VXBQ01006195.1, from coordinate 3,710,077 downwards.
TCAATGCTTACCTGTCTACAACCTTCTTTTTTTTCAGATTTTCATTCATTTAGTGATAGGAGTTAGCACAGTTTCGGACTTCCTCAGCTATTTGGTGCCACTGACATGAATGGATTGATTATGTGCCACAAGTATTAACATGTGGTATGAACAGTTCATTCATTTACCAAACTTTTCTCAAAATTGTTAAAAACCTCCCTCAGTGCATCTTCCAGGTTAAGGCTTATAATCCAACTACTTTTTTTCACATTCTTTGACTTCTTATTCACAGAAAACTAATTTATGGTCAAGATGAACTGTGGGAAGCCTACCTTAGTGTGCAGTGTAACTTCTAGAAGAAATTATGGAGAGTTCCTGGTGTCCAAGAATCATCACACCCAGTCTCCTCATGTACTGCAGTGTGCTGTCCCTAGTGCTGTCCTCTACTTTACCCCATGAGTTATTTCTCCTGCTACAGTCTCTCATTTATACCACAGCTTTGATTATTGAAACCAACCATTTCAGTCTGGTTAAAGAAATTGAATCCTTCCAAAACACACCTAAAATTAAAGCACAGGCTTCAATCCTAAGAGAACTGTAAGCACCTGGAATTCAAGGTGCATTGAACCCCCCAGCACTGACCTGTAAGCTTTCTGGGTTATCCACAAAATTGTCTCTCCAGCGTATGATCATTCAGGACAATGGGATCTCAACGACAAGACAACTTCATCAATCACAAGATTACAGCCTTCATGAACTGATTTAGGTTCCTACACACTAAATTTTCCTTCTGTATATGACACTGATTGTGGTTACTTTCATATCATGTCTTGTGCTAAGTACCAGCCTAGCAGCTCACTGACCTAAAACATGGCAGCTGATGCTTGCCTGCAGAATGGCCCTCTGGAATCAACCCCCACCAGTGTTTTATCAGGGTTGGTGCCAGGGAGGCACAGCCCAGACTGCTGAGGAAAAATGTGTTTGCTTTACTGCCACTAACCCGTGGAAAAAGGGGCACTGCTGAATGTTCTGCTTCAATGGCTGTTGTTACCATGGATGCAAATGCAAATGCAAATCTGTTTTCACACTTAATACGCTGTGTGGCAGCAAGATCCAGCAGAAGATCCCTGCAACTGTAAACACCTACATGCACAGTGACCTACTTACATCTGGGTTTGCACGTAGCCACGCAGGGGATGTATAAAAGCTGTATTCTAAGCCCCTACTGTAAAACAATTTTCAGGCAGTCCCTGTCTGACTAAGTAGAAATGATGCTCAATAGTAATTTTTCCAAATTGTAGATAGTTATAACACACAGAGTTTTTTTTTTTAAATTCCAAAGTCTTAGATTGTGCCAAGGAGTTGCCATTGTATTGATTTTGATGCAGAATTCTGGTTTAGATTTGATGACATTGGTGGCAGCCTACATTTTGAGTGGATAACATCTAAAATTCAGTGTCATGATGTTCCAGCATTTCTACTGATTTCTAGACACAAAATAAATTCAAGGACTTACGTACATTGAATGCATTCTGTTTATTTGAGAAGGAAGATCTCATACGAGTGCCTGTTATGGAAGGCATCTCTTATCATGTACAATAAAATCAACCATTGCTTCCAGCAGAATACAAAAATACACATCTCAGTGACTTCCATACAATAATAAATATGTAATCATGCATCCAACAATAAAAAGGCACGGAAAACTGGTCACTTAGTAGTCATAAAAATTACTAACTATATTAACAAAGCCACCCAAATTATCTGTACAAGGAAATGTAACAATATATTCCAAAGGTGAAAACACATAAAACATCTTTAAAATAGTATATGCAATAAATACCTCAATTGTTTTTATATATTAAAAATAAAACTGTGCCATTGTAAACAGTATGTAAACAAACAAAATTCACTGTTCCTTACCATTATTACAAGTAAATAAAGCCAAAAGTTACACCCCTGCTCTGTTAGATATACTTCATTGGCAAGTTTTGTCAGGCAGTTTAAAAGTTTTACTCTTTTCTGCAGCAAACAGAGCCTGCTATGTGTGTAATTCTAAGTATTAGAGCAATTGCTAAGCTTCAGAACTGACTACCCAGGACGTAGTAGGTCATCAAAGAGAACTGGAACTAGGAAAAGCAATTCTTGCAGTGTTATGGACAGAAGTCATTTATTTTTACTACATATAATAGCGTGGGTAAAACTCAGCGGTTTATGTAACACTGCTTTCCTACAGGACTCAAGGGGGCTGTACAGAGGTGGTGAGCATCTCTGTTCCCTTGGGCAGAGAAACTGAGGCACTCAAAGGTTAACTATGCTGCCCCCAGTCTTACACCAGCTCCACTGGCAGGAAACCAAAGGCAGAATCCAGACCTTCAGCCACTTCCTCCTCATTTCCTCAGCTACCACATGGCCTTGCAGACAAATGAAGGTGTGTCCTGAACTCCAGTCCTGATTAGAATTGCAGAAAGCCAACCAACACGCAAAAGGAAAGGTGTCTGCTCTCTTGGGCACCCATCTGCCCCCCATCTAACAACCACAGAGCCTTGCCACCAAGTGAAGCAGGAGCACCACAGGAGCTTTTTCCCCACCAATCTGTGATCACATCCACATTAGCAGACTCATGAGCCCAGAGTATCCTTCACAAGCCTACTGATTGCCTCAAATGTCACTCTTTTGAGGTCTGTTTCTACAGCCAACAAACTCCTAGAAAGTTCAGCCAAGGTGCATATTTCCTGCCTTATTAGCAAGGGGAAGGATAGGAATCCGAATATGATCCTTTCTTAAATGAAATTATAGGAAAAGATTCCTAGAAGTGGTGGGCATTTGCACTGATGTCTCCAGAAAGAGCCTCGTGAAGGAAGGTGTCTGCTTTGTTATTTCTTCAGCTTTTGATAACCTTGACATAAATACCTCATTTTACAAGTCTCACTATCCCTGGGATGATTATCTATTATAAATATAAACTTACCTGTTCCCAACACATGTATTTCAAAGTGCATGACAGCTCTTGTTTGAAAATGGTATTTTAGCCTTAGATTAAGAAATTAGGATGCATCTATTTAGCTGTTTCACAGCCATATGGTTTATTTTACAGGAAGAATACACTTTGAGCATACATAATTAAAAGATACCCTGGAAAGGGATTTAGGAAGCGCTGCATTATGGTATTTTTCCTCCCTTGTGCTATTAAAGAACTGATCCTTCTGCCTCTAGACAATTGATTTCTATAATGTCAAGCAGTTGTCTGACTTGCCTTACCACTTAACATTTTCATCATTTTAATTGATCCATGGAATATAAAAAGTCATTCAATACACTGGCTCCGAAGTTACCTCCATGTTTTGATGAGAAGCTTAAAGTCGCATACTTACTATGTAACATTTTTTCCCCAATAAGGTACTTTTGGATAAGGTACTTCAAGTGTCTCATACCAGATCTGCAGAGACAGGTGAGCTGCATGAGATCAGCAGATACAGAAAACAGATCGGACTAATTTTCATTTATCAGTGAATACTTCCTCACATTCACCCACCACACTGCATTCCCTCTTTGCGGAGAGGGGCATGAAAGGTGATCTCTTTTTTGATTATTCCATATTAAATCTTACAAAAGTTATTTCAGAAGTTATTTTCTTAGACATATTCAAGGACCAGATCAATGAAAAATTCTGTACAGTCTCTGAGGCATATATTCCCACCTGTGTTGTAGTTTGCAGGTTCCGTAGAAAAATCCAAATAGAAACTGCAGATTTCACATTGGGGAAAAAAATAAATACATTTCACTCATTAAAAAAATTATCACAGTAGGAAAATAGCCAGTAAACAATAGATTCAGAGGGGTTTAATCTTGGCCCCAGTGAGATCAATGGGAGTTTTGCCAAGGATTTCAAAAAAGCCAAAATTTCACCCAGAATCATATACAATTCTTTAGCTGACAACAATCATAAACATCCTGCCACCCCGCTGTATAAGTTAAATATTAATAAGCATCTGTAAACATCCTGCAATTCATCTGATATAAAAAATACTATAATAAAAACAATGCAGCATCTCAAGCACTGTATAGTTTTAAGTTTTTTTTGGCTCTACACACAAGTTGGCATCATTATATTGGGCAAAACCAGGGTATGTATGTACATCTCTATGTACAGGTGTGCTCTCACATACACACTACGAACTAGGTACTACATATCTACACACATCCAAACAAATACTGGCAAGAGAATGACATTCATAGGTAAGGCATGTAAAAGCCTACCCATGAGCAATTTGAGGATCACTTTTATGTGAGGAGCAATTTCCCTCCAAGAAAATCATCTGTAGGCTTACATGTAAATGCTATAAGTGAAATACAAGAACGATGGACTTTCTTGTGGAATGAACAGGAAGAAGGGGAAACAAAGGGCAGAAACTACTGAGAACATACCAGTTTTTACTTAAAACCCTGTTAGATGTTTTCATTTACAATTGAATATAGGTTTGGATTGAGTGGAAATAATGTGTTTCAGCTCTTTGCTACAAACTGCCATTTAGACCCAATTATATGAATTATGCAGAGAAATAGACAGTGTCACATCTCTGCAACACTTCCATGTGTAGTTGATGCATCCACTCTTGCATTTAAGTGGATGTTACTACAGAATTAACTAACAGCTGTACTTGACTGGAACACCAGTGTAAGTTACAAGCCTGGCTAATGACAGAAAGCACCCATGCTGGGCTGGGATCCTCTCAGAACCTTTGGAATACCTTTCGATGAAATTAACTTTCCTTAAATGCCAGAACATACATTAAAAATACATTAGTGCAACTCCATAGTGCTCATTTGAAGATACCTATTCTAGACAGACAGATGTGACAGTAAGAAGTTTCATTAGTAGTGACTGATAGGTTTGCCATCACCATGAATTAAGACAAGAAGCTGCTAATATTATGTGACATCAAATTATTTGTGTGTGATGACAGCAACAAAGAAGAACCAGAGGGAAGGTGCAGAGATCAGGCCCCCTTCCCCTTTCAGAAGCATTTCAACAGCTTGTACTCTTTATGTACAAATCCCATCTATTGCTTGTCTCATCTGCCACTGTGAATGTCACCTTGCCCTTTGATGATCCCATCAACACACAAGCATATTAAATTCCTAAGCTAAATGGCAGCTCAAGGGGGGTGCCACCAGCTCTTTTAGGATTCAAAGGATATGATGTAAAAAGGTGGATAATGAAACAAATTATTTCAGGACAGGTTCACAAGCTGTGCTCCTTGAGTGGGAAAAATGGTAATTTTTCTTGTATATGGACAACAGTGTTTTTGAAGGTACCTGGTTTAAGGAGACATAAAGCCAAGACAAAAAGTACAGACACCACAAGTGACAGATGCCTGTAGAAAATCCTCTGTAATGTGGCTAAGCACACAGTCCAAATGCCTGTTTCAGTGTGTAGCAATGGCATCTTATGAGAGGAGAGTGCTACTAGGAACCTTCACAGTGAGTATCTGCATGCCTGTCTGCTCTTTGTAGACTTTCCTAAACTATCCAACAAGAAAATCTTGTATCCTTGGAATTCTCATTAAAAGCCTCCAGGCCCTACTTTTTATCACACCTGCCCTCCCCATCCCTGAAAAGCAAGACCAAGTAGCTTCAAATGGCTTTCCTCAATCTCCCCATTCACAAAATAATTGATTGTGACTGTGAAGAGAATTAGTCCCAAACAGAGCTTACTTCAACTAACACCAGGAGAAAAACATAGTTACATCTCTAACTCTTTCCCTGTTAATGGCACTGTCAGGTTATTAATTAAACTGGTTTTTATCTAATTAATGCTTTAGTTTAAAAAATTTGGGACTTAGAATGCTAATTCCCTTTAAAAGTCATAGAAGGGATTTGGGGCACTGTGGAGATTTTATTTTTGGCTTTTCACACAGTTTCCATAATAAAAACAAACTCTCCTATTTTACTGTTAGTTCATTTCTTCCTGTTTCCACCTTCCAGTCCACATGCTCCTGTCTAGCTATACCTGGATCAAACACAGCTCCCTAAAATAGTTGTTTCCAATTAATTTGGAAAAAGAGAGTTGCAAATTACTTTCAACCTTGTACCACATTGCTTTTATATTAAGTAGCTTTTTAATTCTAACACAAGTCTTTGAATAATACTATAAACTATATTTGTCCAAAGTATTTGTTCCACAGAATGAAATATTCACTGGCCACTTGGATACTTGTCCTACTAATAGCTACCAAAATGTTCAAGATTTTCAATGTCTTACACAGCTGGCAGAGTTAGCCAAAACACTTCTCTTTCCAAGGGCATTCTGGTAGCTAGTGTTAATTGTCAGATGAAGCTTCCAGCAGGGATTGCAAAAATGTAACTTAAAAGATTTTAGTCCACCATGGCTATGCTAGGCTTTGAGCCTGAGGCCTTGGTCTATTTTGCTCTCCTTGAGCACCCTACAGCTTTTGCCTGGCCTGCCCATCCACCTCTTCTGAACAGAAACCATGGAGAGACATGCAAGGATCTCATCTTGCAGGAAGCTGGGAACTCATCCAGACACAGGAGCTGGGAAGCAATGTAAAAACATTAATAAAGGCATGACTGGTGTTAAACTTAAATGAGGCACCAGCTTCTTCTGCCTTGCTAATACAAGCAATAGGTTATATGAACTCAAAATCCCATCAGACAGCTTATCAAGTTTTTCTCAACTGGGAAACAAGTCCTTGATTATTTAAAACAAGATGTCTGTAATTCTACCCTATGCACATATGAATTTTCTGTTGACTGTTCTGAAGGTCATAGGTCTTTAACCACTACAGCTAAATTGATTAAAATTTGTCCAGGGATCCTCTCGGGTATGTATTCATCAGCATTTTGCTTCTTTGCAAAAGTGTTAACAATGCTAATATTTTTAATTTGCATATGACAAGAGGATGATGTTCTAAGATTAATTCTATGTGCTGAAAAAAACACAAACCTTTCAAAATAATTTTTTTCAGTAAAATACTGAGGGTGATCACTATTAAGCCTACAGAAGTTGCTATGAATTTTGGTATTAGCTCCAAGTGACTATAGAAATAGTCTTCTCAAGGTCTCCAGGTGGCTTCCAAATGGATTATAATTTCTGAGAAAAAGACTGGGCTTCTGTATGGCAGAAACAAACATTTCAAGTACATAAGCTAACACTTAACAGAGCTATGAAATCTAATGCAACAGTAGTAGAAAACAACTAGAAATTTTTTTTTTCTTTTTGTAAAAAAGATCCATTCCCCACTATATGCTAGATATAAATAAAGGAATTTCTACAACCAGTAAAGATTTTATATTGATAATTATCAAATGATGCTTAATCAATCCTGCTGATGCTACCATTCATCTCTGAAGAAGTAGCAGAGATATTTTAAGTCCTGTCCAAAGTTTAAATCCTGTCCAAACTCCTCAGCTTCCTCAAGTCATCTAAAACTTGTTCCTTAAGACAGCGACACAGTCATGTACAGTTCTTGCAAACATTAAATCTTCGCAGTTAGCATAAGCAGCATCAAACCTTGATGATATGAAAATCATACCACAAAACATACAATCCATGAAAACAGAATCAAAAAAATGGGACAGCCTATGTTATAAATGTATACAGGATGCTGCATTTGAGAGGTACTTAAGTTACTGGGGTGAAAAAATGAATTTAAAATTACTTATTTAATTTTATTTTCTGTGGCTCTTTACTTATTCATACAAGTGACAAGATGATTTCCTGGTTCTAAGCTAAGCAAATTGCTCCAGATTAGTTATCCTCAACGAGATGCATTCCTTGACTTTACCTTTCAGAAAGACTTTTTACACTGATAATTATTAATTACCAGAACTGTTGAACTCACAGGCAAGAACTTAATATTTAGGGGCACAGACAGAGCATTGCAGAAACAGCTGTAAACACTACTAATGCAATCATTAACAGGAAGCCTCAAGCAAAATGGAATCACCTTGGGGGGTTTTGTCTTGCATGTGCATTATTACAACTGTTTTTAAAGTAGGACTATGGAGCATATTGTCTCATATTTGCTTTATATATAATTTTCCATTACATTTGGAAAAGGGCTCCTGCCAGTCTTCCTGAAATGAAGACCAGATGCCTTGAAAAACACTGATAATTTTACCCTTGAAGTAAGGTTCATTATCAAAGCTTTATGAAATTTTCATTAATAGCATGAGTGAGCTCAATTAAAAAGTAAAATTGGCAGGTCTTCTATTTCTCTACAAAAAGCATAGGAAAATATAAAGTGGACATTTAGGAAGGAAAAAAATCAATACCTCTCCTTTGAATTACAGTGATGCAGCATTGCAGTATTAATTACTTTGGACAGGGATAGAGAGAGAAAGATGATTTCTATGTATTATTTACAAGACCAAGCATGTTAATTCCAGTCCCAAAACAAGAAATACTGGAATGAATTAGTCTGGGAGGGCTTTTGATCATATGCTTTACACTTTACTGTTCTTCCAAGTTCAAAGCATTTTTCTTTGAAAGAAAGAGACATTCAGGAGAAAAAAATAGTGGTTAAGGGGAGAGACATAAAAATGTATCAAAGAAAATTTTCACTTGCCATCTTATAAAAAAATTGATTTTTGAACACTTTTTTCTTTGAAGTATTGCAAAACATCCCCAACACCTACATCCATGATAATTTCATTCAGTTTCTAAAAAGAAGGCATGAGGCTTTATAAAGGTAAGACTCGCATGATCTAAATCAGAGGTTGCTACAGCAATCAAATACACTGAACCAAGAGAATCCTATTTGAAAATGACAAAACAGCAACATACACTTAGCAACCTGCTGCCATTTTAAAACATGCAGTTCTTGTGTTCCTCTCTCTGAGGTGTAGAGCTTTCCATCTATATGAATACTAGCCACTACAAAAAAAATGAAGATTACCCTGCATTCCTTTCAGGCTTTAATGTATACTGACCACGGGAATCATGTGTATTTGACTGGGGAAAAAAAAATCAATTCAGTAAACTTTGTATAGGGATTGTCTTGATAAATCTAGCATGCTGAATCAGGCTCCACAGGATCTTGTTTTCTAAAAAGCTAACTGCTTTTAGGGATGTGTTTACCTCGGTTTTATTGAAATACTGGGATATGTGCTTTGAAGCACTTTTTACAGCAGGATTAAATTAGGGAGAATACAGTTCATTAAAAAATGTAGCTATTTATGTACTTATTTCTAGGAGCTGGGACTTTTACAATAATAAGGAAAAAACTCCACTACTTAGAATTATCAAGAGAGAGTAACACCGTGTTCAGGTCTTCAGAAAAGCCACGTCACTTGAACAGTTACAACCCATGACCTCCACAGAGAACCCCTGTAAAAAATATTTTGAGCCTCCTTGTCAGATGCATTTGCACTTCATAGCCAACACTAAGGCATAGAGTTGCATAAAATTTGCTTTCCTGGGCATCTAATAAATACAGCATAAATGATACTTACAGTTTTGTTTTTTCTTACTCATGTGTTAAAAAAAACTGCTTAGGACAATCAAAGTTAAATTCTTTGGTGGTCATTTAGAAAAACGATCATTGATCAGTTGTCCTATACTGAGGTAATTTGAGGAGTGCCCTAAGAAAGTTGTGTTACAAACAACATTTGCCCATCTTCCCTGCCCAAAAGCAGCTCCTTTTTTAAAAATACTCAGCGTAGACCTCTACAGTAACTTGAAGAGATTCAGTTCCACAGCCCATCTTTATGCATTACATACAGCAAGGCTGAAAGTTGTAAAGAGATTGTATCTTACAATCAGGAAAGCAAAAAAAGCTCTGCTATGTATTATGTCCTTGAATAGACCAGAAGATTAGCTATGTTGTCTACCGTAACATCAATATGCTAAAATGCTGCCACATGTTAAAATACACTGTAGCTTATGGAGAACCAAAGAGAAAAGGAAATAAAGCTTACAAAGACTTGAGAGATGTCACCTGAACGTCATTAAAGGGGTGAATGTCAAGTACATTAAAATAAAATCAAAACCAACAAACTTTCTATTGTTTGCCTAACTTTCCATTTTTTGCATATGCTTTTCATACAACAGCCTGAAAATCATCGTTTGGCTAAGGCATTTTCAGTTTTTATGCAAAATCTAATAGCAAACAGACTTTTACTTTTGTTTGTTTACCAGAATAATCATTATGTTCACAGAACTCCCAGAGTGGTGTCTGTTGAACCTACAGTACCAAGAACACAAAGAACTACAATAAGATGCAAATTAACCCTATTCTGTTTCCTTTGATTTTTTTTCTCCAATAAAACAATGAGGATAATAGATTTTACTTTCTAAGAGATGAGTCCGATCTACTTGCCATGAAACAACTCCTGTCATATGCATGAGAAATGGAGGGCAAAACCAGGATGCAGTACTTGACATTGGCCCCTTTATGCAAGAAAATAAGTTTTGGTAAAAGCCAAATGAAATTTTTCTCTGCTGCCATTGAGGAAAACAGAAATAGATGTTAAGATACTCTTTAATGTGCAATAAACATCAAAGCTACTTGATTAAGTGAAAGTCAAGTGTTCCTTGTGCTGCAATGACACATTGCTAGGAACAGCAAGGAGACAGCAATTCTGTGCAAGTTTTCTGGCAGGTGGTGCAAAGTCATCTCATCTCAAACATTTAGGTAGGATTTTTTTTTTGTAGATATCTGAAATTTATTTTCTGACTAGATTCATGCTTTTGTGAAAAGTTAACCAGGAAATTAAATCATGAACCTATTTCATTTAAGTAAAGTGTAAATAACCTTACAAACTCTGGTCTAGAGCAATTTCTAAACAAAGATGGTTTTAATTTTTTTAACCTGTTTACACTCATGGATTACTGTCTTGCATGTGATTCATCTTAGCATGCATAGTCTAAAACCTTAGAGTCTGGATTTTTAAAATTTTTATAGGTCTACTGATGGCTGAGTGCTGTCAAGAAACAAACTGATACCTTTTTAAAGAAATGCATACAGATGCATTTTTAAATTAATAGTTAATTAGCAACGAGTAAAAGTTTACCCCACAAAAATCAAATCAGCTGCTACATTTTAAATATCTTCTTTCATATGATAAATAAAATTAAATTTTCCTTTAAGAAAAATTCATTAATATTTAAACCTGCTGTTGAACAATAGAATAAATAAAACCATTAGTGCCTACAAGTTCAAATATGCTACAGATGTTTAAGATAACTGACTAACTACATTAAAATGCACCATGAGAAGATTCTTTATCATTTTCCATGCAGGAAGCCAACTGATGTTTTTGTGAGGTACCGGCCTTTCAAAAATTCTCATAAGTTAGTTACCTGATAAACCTTCTGTACATGATATATTTAAAAATCTAACTGTACAGTGTTTCAATCATATATAATCTGCTGAATATGGCACAAATGCTAAGTTTTCACACCCATAAACCCTTTGCCGTAGAACACATTTTAGGCATAACACAACACTGAAGGATAGAAAAGTGCCTGAAACTGGGAAAAAAAAAAAAAAAAAGAGACACTCAAGTAGCAATAAATTAAATCTCATTCAAACCGATAAAAAAGTTGTTGTTCAAGTGTTTAAAGTATCAGATGTGTCATGCAACAGAACAAAAGACAATTCAGGCAGGCACACCATGCATTATAGTTTGCATTCATGGTATCACAAGTTATCTCTCCCCTCTTCTGCATGGCCAGCGAGTGCTGGATACCTGTGGCACTGCCAGGCTCTCGTGTTGAACCTTCCAGACTTCCTAGTCTCCTGCACAGGAGGTTTTAGAGAGCTATGTCTCAGAAGAATAACCAGATAACCTCATGCTGTACAGTGGCATCTTGCTGCAGCATAAAGAGAGGCATACTGAGCTGCATGTAAGCAAAGCAATCATTTCTTGATTATATTTTCCAGTCAGTGCAGTTCACCATCAACAAATCAATTTACCAAACTGGGCTTATCCAAACTGGCCAATGTGCACACCAAGAAAACGTCTTCGCAGAACATATCACCTTTTCCTTTTTGTTTTGGCACAAGTCCTTTCGTACTCTTGCTGCAAGTTCTTCACCACACAAGAATTCAGAGATGCTAGCCTGTACAAACACCAGTGCTTATTCTTCCATAGAGTAAACTACAAGGACAGCCAAGTGCCTGCAACAGCTTTGCTTCTCCAGCAACTTTCTCTTCTCTCTTTAAGAAAAGCACCAGCATAATTACACTTCAGACAAAGGGGTGTTCTTGCTGAGCTCTTTAATTCCCTGGAGAATTCGCTTCATATGACCCACTTTCGTTATCCCCAGGTCCTACAGAAAATTTAAAAAAAGAAAAAGAAAAGAGAAGAAGAAAAAGAAGGAAGTTTACTTTAAAAAAAGAGAAAAAGAAACTACGCTGATTATGATCTATCCATGCAACAGATGTCTAGAAATGTGCTCACTGCAATCAACACTAACCAGGAAGTGTTAGCAAGAGTTGTTTTACAAAAAGACTGCTTAGAGCATACAATGAATCCCTCTCCGTCTGGCAGACAAAAAAATTACTTACCTGCAATAGTTATAACCCAGGGCACTTCAATGTATGTCAAAACCATCTTTGGCTTGACCTCTAAACACAAACACCTTTCACAATTTCTGCCAAAATAAAGAGAACAATCTCCCCCTCCTCTCTAACATAGCAATCAGTGCTTGGGACGTTCTGATAGACTGGAACTTCTGTCCAGCAATGTCACTTGATCTGAGGCCCTATGATGTCTGCTTTAATCAACAAACACACATATCCCCAGTTTCTCAAGGGAAAGTGGATGTAATGGCTACAGTCATGTAGGACAACTTCCCTTTAGAGAGCAATAGAAAGTGTAAGCATTTGTTTTTCATTCCAAAAAGGGTACAACTCCTAGCATGGATGTTCCTGATTAGAGAGCTGGAAGAAAAATTCTCAGAAACATGACAGTCATATCCCAAAGGAAATGTAAAAAGCACAAGAGTAAATCTCCTTGCAGCCACTAAATCATTCACATCAGCTGAAATGTTTCTATTATTGGTTTCCAGACGCGTCTCTGTATGCAACAACAGACAAGAATTTTTTGTAGCAAACTTCTTCCAGTATCAGTAATAGCTTTAGCAGCATCCTTTTTCAATTGTGGCTGGTTCAATGATCAGAGAAGCAGAATGGGATGCCCAGCTGTGCTAATGATCTCCCACCACACTAATGAATTTTCAGCTCAGTTTAGTGGATATCTGCTTCCCTTATCTGTAAAACCCAGCTATGAAAAAGTCTTTAAAATACATGTGTTAGTGGTGTTGAGCAATCAGCAGAGTGAAATACTAGATATATGTGGAATAAACCTTATATAAATAGATTGTAGTTAAATAACTAAAAAAAAAAAAAATTAGGAAAGTTCTGCTATTTTTCTGAAATAGAAATAATTTAATTTTCATAGGAAGATTTTTCCATTACAAAGACATTAAAAAGAAGGGAGTGTAATTAGGCAGCTTGAAAAAAATTTTCTCATAAAGAGTGGAAAATGAAACCATATATATTATTCTGTATATACACAAAGACTGTTTCTGCATGTCTACAGCCACAGAGACCTCAGAAAATCTGTATTCTATATTACTTTAAAATGTTAGCATGCATTTAATTTTGGAAGAAAGGGGTGGTAAGATGGGCATGAATTAATTATTTTATTATAAAGGTAGCACAGTCAAGATTAAACAGATGGTTTAATTTTCAGAGCGTCAAGACTGAATCCTGGTTATGTTAGAGAGAAAAAATACTTGGTTGTTTCTTCAGTTGAAAACTATCAGTACTATAAATAGATGGTCATCCTTTACAGGACTTTGGCACAAAGGTGTCAGCATTAAGGAGTTCAACATTTGCTCATAAAAGTTCCCAAAGAAAGTGCTGTTCATAAACTACTTGAAAAAAACTTCCTGAGTTTCCACATCACATAAATTTATATTTTATTTTTGCTAATAGTCTTCTCACTTATAAACAAATGTAGTACTAATTTTTAAGATAAGAGAGTTCCTGTAGGTAGTGGTCAAATTCATCCTAAAATGACAGTAATATTTAGCATTTTACATTTCTGTAATATTGTCCTTTTTATGTTAAACTTAATTCTCAAGTGAATTAAAAAAACCACATATGACTACTGAAACTAATGAAATAGCCTAGTTGCTACGTGGAGGAAATGCTACATAAGGGAAAACCCATAAGGTTACTTTCCAAACCACAACAAACCACACAATCTAAAAATTAAGAAGTTACAAATTCTTCAGAAAAAATATATTTTCATGAGTAGAACTTCTGTTGGATATGCAATATAGTGAGATGCTGCCAGAGTTCAAAATCAGAAGAAAGAACCATACTATGAAATTCCCAAATAACTCAGCCACTTTTCCCACCAACCTCTGTAAAGCATCTCATAACACCTTTCATTCAGAAGCAAGAGATTTTGGGTTTATTTCTTTTTCAGCTGAAGTTGCTGTAATGCATATCAGAACAGCAAGTCTTGAGAGCCTCATCAAAAATTTTGGGGACCCCTTTCTGCTACACTTCCAGGGAAAAAAAACCCCAACCAAAATCTCAGAATTTTTACGCTGTTATACTAGTATTTGGTTTGGTGGAAACTAGAATTTATACAGTCATGACACTAGATGCTATCTGGTATTCTCAGTTTACTGCTCATGCAAAAAAAGTCTGTTGAAATTCTCTCATCTCAGACTAAAAGGATCTGCTACATCAGCATATCATACATCATTCAAAGAACAAGATCCTGAAATATCTCTGCATATTTGTGCATGCATGGGTTTCATCATCCTCTACATAATCTGTTCATATCTAATTGATATCTAGTTAACAAAAATTCAATTTGACTAAACTACAGTTTTGAAGAAGAAACTCTAGCCAGAGTCTGAAGAAAAAAAAAATAGCCTTTCTTTTTTCCTAGATATGGCCTTAGAACTACAGTATCACCTCTCCTCCTTCTCTCCCTAACCACTGTGCCATTTCCTGGACATTTTTTGGCCAAATGTATCACCACTAGCAAATAATTTTTATAGGAACTCCTTAATAATAACATCTTCCAAATGAAATCTACCCTACTGGGATCCCCAGTGTAAAAAGCCATTTAGCATGCCTGAAATCTAACAAAACTTACAAAACTTTTTCCACAAAAGAACTTTTTCAAAACATGCTACTGCAAAACACAGGGATGAAGTGATACAGTCCTCAGCACAGATTTTAGTTTGACTGGCACTGCTTATCAAGTTGATCTGTGGCATGGAAAGCCTTTCTCCAAGGAAACCAACACTGGTGTGGAGCTTTAAGTCAGAGACATCATCTCCTCGTCCTACCAAACGTGTTGCAGTTCTGATTATGACTAAGTTGCATGCATAGGAACACAGTTATCAATGCTAAGAATGCCAATATTTATTTCAAAAATTTGGTCTAGTTTTCAATAAGTTTGCCTTTAAAATAAGGTTAAAAAAAAAAAGTCACACTAGGCCTTCTTTCTACAGTTTCTGCAGAATAATTCACAATTTACTGCCCAGCCATTCATCAAGCAAAAGAAAATCATATGAGTGTAAATTTCTAAGATCTCCCTAAATGAAATCAGGTATAGGAGGCTGGAGAAAGGTCATTACTGCACGGACAGTGTGGAAAGAGGTATTCTGGTTCTTCATTTGCCAGTTGCCACACAGAGCTCCCTGAGAATGGGATCCACAAGCTATGCAGAAACATAATTAGAGGTGCCCAGTTCTTCTGTCAGCATTATCAGTCTGTTCCAGCAATGCATGGAAAGGAAGAGTGTTTCATCAAATCTTTCTCCATACTGCTTTTTATCTCTGCTTTTGACCACAGAAAGAAAGGTGGGCTCAGAGGATTCATTTAAAACAGGCAGCACTTTTTCCTGCTGCAGACATGACAGGTAACAGAGGTAAATGTATTGCACGTGAGATCAAAGGTGATCTCGTTTAGCTGGTCAGGAAGCACAAGCCTTGCAGTGAAGAGGCTGCACACAGATCATCGCTTGCAAGAGCACTGAAGGCTCCTCTGCACAGTAGCCAAAGGGAGGGAAGATTCACAGGGCAGCTTGTGACGTGTTCCCCATTTCCCAAGTACCACATTACACATCTTGACACCGATTCAGGTCACCAACAGAAAACTGCAGGCTGCAGGAGCCATCCTTAATTGGCTCCCTGCAGAGACCATGCCCTGTAATCAGCAGGATGAGCACTGAACTCTGCTAGCACTGAACAGAGCACAAGCCATGCCTGGCCAAAAGCCTGGCCTAGCTCATGAATGGCACTGAGTTGGAAGCTCTCAGCATCTGCTAACGAGCACATAGGGCAATTCTGGAGCGAGATTTTGGTTAGCTCAGGACATGCCCTTGGCAACCTGTGGGGAGCAGCTCCTCGTCCTATGTGTCTCCAGGCAGCACTGGATAGAGGAGACAGTAGGTTCTCTGTAGGCCCTCTAAGACAAGCCTTTAGATATTTCATGGCGTAGACCTTTGTGATGGGATTTTATTTACACTGAACCAGCATGAGCCTTGGCAACAGGGATAATACGTTGATAACTACCCTGCTGCAGATATTCACTCGGTTTAGGTGCCAGTCCACTGGGCATGCAGTCAAATTGGTACTTAGGAGAAATAAGGCCTGGCCAGCAGCCATGTCCAATTTAACACTGATCTTACCCACCATCATTTATTCCAACGAGTTGGACTTCTTACATTTTCTCAATATTTTATCAAACCTATGCATTGTGTGATGCTGAGTTTGTTCAGCACCCATTCAGAACAGGTAAACTTGCAATATCCATCACTGGAAAACTGTGGTGGATTGCTTGGACAGTCTTCTATTTCTAAACTTCTGCAGGGAGGGACTGTCCTGAAACTGTCCCTCCATGTCAGAAACTATCCTGAAAGAAAGGAATTTAATTTCTAGGGAAAGAAGCTGAGGCAATCTAATTCCAAAGAGTAAAATAATACACAACAGCCAAACAGATTATCTCAAACACAGCTATTTTCAGCAGCTGCTTTCTACTGCAACAGTCACATGATGCAAGCACTACCTTATACCACCGGGACTCACACTATGTAAAAAACTTCACATAAAATAATACATTTGTATGAAAATACTGTCTCTACCTGGAGACTACTGCACTGTGGCTAGAACAATGACTTGCACTCTAAATGTAAATGTTTGCAGTTTATACAATATCCTATTTCCTCTCTTATGTGTTAAAAGCAGTTGCAAAACCCATTACCAAGAAGTCATTACTACCAAGTTCCTGGAAAAAGTAATTTAATGAATCCCCAAAGATACAGCCGCTATTACATATAATGGATGCACTTAAGTCATTCCTGAAAAGGACCAGCAAGCTCAAATAACAGCCTCAAACTGCTGGGTAATATTTCTCCCTGCAGAACTTATATATCTGACCGCAGAGGGAAAAGGTTTTACAATTTTGGAGTCAAAATAAAATACTCTTTTTAAAAAATCTATATTCCAAAATCTGAGGTTGGTCATCGACAAGAAAACCTATTTTGACACACAAACACCAATGCCATGTAAGCCAAATACTGCAATTTATTAAGCTGCTTATCCCTCTCACACCCACTATATCCAATATATACACAATAAATCATGTGGAGCAGATCAACCCCTGCAGGAGACAGATTCAAAATTATTATGACCACCATCAACTGATCCATACTGATCATGTTTAATGGAAACAGTGAACTCATGAAGAAAACATTATATTACACAGATGCCAGTAAGATATCAAATGTACTTCTCCTATGCCTTCTGACATAAACTGCAACACTATCATTCTACATAAAGTGGAAAAAAAAAAAAAAGGAAATGTTGGATAACACAGATATTCTCAGTTGTAAGTTCAAGTCAGCACTTCAGAAAGTCAGGCCCAAGGACAGCGCATATTAGTTTATTGCATATTTGCACAGTGTAAGCCAAGCTACAAGCAATGACAAGTGCAGGGAAAGAAGAAAAGTTGGTTGTTGTTTTGTCAAAGAAAATGGTCAATAGCAGAAAAGTAGCACAAAGGAAATACCTTAAGATCTCGCCTTTCCAGATGTAAAAGCTCAGAGCCTCGGATGTCATGGCTGATGAAGATTTCTTTGTACTCTCCCAAACTGAGCAGATCCAGCCAAGCAGCAACTTCATCTGTGCCCCATTTTTGAACTACCAAAGTTAAGAGCAAAACCCCCTTAATTTCTACATGCTCAAATGCATCACAAGCAAAGGTTAGGCCAAAGAGAGTGGAAAACAGAGTAGAATTGCCGTGCTAGCAAAGGGAAAGGTTAGAGGTGTACTTTCCACAAAAACTGACAATTTCCTTTTTACATGCAGGTTACAGGTTAGCAGTTAACACAAGAAAGTATCTAAACAAAGTTGGGGCTCTTTGCTTTACAGCCATGCTTTCAGCTTTACTCCAGTTTCTTCAGTAAAGCCTTTAAAACCTCATGTCCCAACAAATTCACATTAAACCAGCTTAGGATCAGTGACGCAAAGTCTCATGTTGTTCTGCTTTATGCCATTAATTTATTAGTAGTCATCCAGGGAGAGGAGAAGCCTTCAAAAACTAATTAACATGTAAAATTAAAATAGAGACCATATCTCAAATGTAGCAATGGCAGCAAGCAAGTCCAGATTTAATGAACAGATTCTAGTATTCTTAATTAAGACAAAAAGTACTCTTTAAGCTACTGTGTTACACAGGCCATTAAGAAGCTCTCTGTAAAACATTGTTCTCTAAGGTTAGTTGCCCACATTAGTCCCATTAAGACCACATATATTAAAAAAATAGTTAAGCTACTTATTGCTATAATTTTGAAACTTCATTCAATGCTGATCATTTCATTTTATAATGAAGAGAAATCTGATGTCTAATCGGAAACTTAAACCTGATCAACAACTGCAAGATTTTGCAGATTGTGATCAACTGTTCATTTAAAAAATAAAGACATAGGAACAGTTTTAGGGCCATCTAATCACTGATTACATCCTGGACATAATCTTAAAGCAGTAATAAAAATGAATAAAAATGAGAAGAGAGGAGGGTGGAGTTTGTTCAGCTTCTAATTAAGAAATCAGTATTGACTATCATGATTTTTTGTTTGATCTGTCTCACTTACTGAACCTATAACCCACCCAAAATTTAAGAATAACTGGTCAATTAAACCAGTGTGATAAAAGTTATTTCACACCTAAAACTAACCTGAAAAACCTGAATTTGAGCTTCACAGGGAAACAATGCTTTTACCCATGGTTTGTACGGTTATGAGGAACTCAAATGTAACCACCAGCGAAGACACAGATCCTGTTGCATGATAAAACTTTTAAAGTAGTTTCACAGTAGTTCTTTGGTTCACTTGGCAGTATTGGGGTCCTATTGAATGCTTTCTAAATGCATACAAAGAAAGTAATTTATCCTAATGAAGGATATCCTTCATTTATCCTAATGAAGATGCCAGTTAGCTCAGGTGCTTTCCACTTTGACTTTAGTCTTAGGTAAATTGTGTCACCTCTTACCAAAAAAATCTCATTAAATCACATTTACTGCAAATTCTACTACTTTTCTTGCAATTTCAAAACACATACCAGGCTGAGGGCTGGTCTTATGCTTCTGAATTTTTTCTTTTTTAAACTTTGGCACTATACGAAACACTGTACTTCTATTGTTTCTTTTAGCATAATCCAGAGGGGGATCCTGCATGAGAAAAGAGGCATAGTTACCTTTAATTAAGAGAACACAACTGTTAAATTTCATGCTTGTGATGGCAATTCATAGTTAGTCTCAAAAAGTAAGACCCAGATTTACTTCGGTAAAGAATAATGTCAGGATTTAATTCTATACATGTTTGAATTATTAAATATAAATTAAATATATATGTTTCATTTACTTATTTATCAATCAAAACCTTTACATTCAAAGGGCATAAAACACCAAAAATCACTAAGTTTGGAAGGTTGTTTGCAGCAGACAGAAGTCATCCAGCATCACTACTGAAAGTGCCCCAAGAGATCATGAAAAGTTGTAATTTACTTTTCCCTATCAAAAGAAAATTAAGTTCTGTTAAAATCAGAACGTATTAATCAAACTTACCTCATCATCATTTGGTTGAAAAACGTAATAAAGCCAAGGAATCTCAGCAAGTTTTCTCAACTCTATTTCCACAGTGTGCAAAGCATCAGACAACAGTTCTTCGTGGGGAGCTTCTAACTGCTGTTTATAAACAGGCCAGAAAAACAGGACTTTTAGTTTTATGAGATTTAATGTTTAACTCTAGATATCTTGTTACCACACAAAAGCAGATGAGTACTTCATGGTAAGTGTCAACAAACAGTGAAGACAAATAACCTTCCAAAATTAGACTTTCCTTCAGAGAAGTGTGAGACCAGCCTCACACTACATTCAGTATGGTCCCAGTCACAAAGGGACGACTGAGACAGTTGAGACTTCTGGTGCAGACCAAAAGTTGGGCATAGCTGTCAATCACTGTCATCCTTCACTACACTCCTGAGTCCTTACAGAGCAAGAGTTATCTGATAACACCACTATGAGGACACACTAGAAATGGAAACTACCAATGCAAGGGAGAGAAAACCTGATGAGAAGAGCAAGCAGCTGAAAAATCTTTGTATGAAAAGTGATGTAAAAACATTGAGTAGATGCTAATAAGTTATTTCTTGCATATGTGTTCAGGTGGTAGATCACTCTCTCATGTTCAAATAAGAAGAAAGAGCTAAAGATTTCCAATCCCAAAGGTCTTCCAGTGGTGATATGATACCTCCACTACCTGTTCCAAATAGGTGAGACAGGGAGCAATAAGCACTGCTGCTGGCTGAGGGTGGAAAAAACTCCCTGGCAGGAGACAAAAAGACAAGGACATCAGTAAAGGCCAAAGGGAAAAAGAAAGTGATGCCTGTGTAAAACACTGGGACTTGATGACACATGTGAATTTGGCTCTATAAAGACTTTGAGAACCCCACAGAGATACCTGTTTCCTTTAAAACCTGTTTCCTTTTCCAGTCTGAAAACGTGAACACGTGTTGAAGAGGTAAGGCAGGCAGCTGATCCCTTGAAAAGCTCTTTTGAGCTCATCTGGGATTGCTGAAACACCATTTTGGGGCAGAGTTGAATCCTAGACCAAGTTGCTTGCAATCATTAATAAAGCAATCTGAACATCTATTTCTCTCTTTACAGTAAAAGTAGTCCTAAAGCAGTGCAGAATATCCTTCTGCAAAGATCTAATTCTGTTACATCCTAGTGAATGCATTCTTTAAATGCAGTTGTAAGAAAATCTTGGATCTCTCATGCTGGAAAAAGATTTTGACAATGTTGGAGTTTGGTGATAAATTACAAACCCCATTAATTTATCCTACATAACAAAAATGTCTTTCATTTGCTTCAGTAGTCTGCATATGTTCCCATCTTTCAAAGGAGAGACCATCTTTGGTAAGATCTTACTGTCTAGTATAGTGATAGTGGAAATACAAGCTCCCTTTGCTATCATGTTATTTTCTCTGCTAAAGCTCAGAGAATTCGGTGTCCATAAGCAGACTTTGATCTTTCTTTCGACTTATCTTTTTTTTTCTTGTCCATTAGATCAGTTCGGTTAATTTAGAGCACAGGAAAAGAGCAACTTTTCTTGTGTCTTCATTTCTGAGAAATTACTCAAGTTATCTATTTCTTATAAAAGAATGAAGCAAAGAATTCTGTCTTTCTCAACAAGTACTTTCTAATTGCTTGATTCTCAGGGGAAAACATTTTGCCTGGGGACAAAAAAATGCTCATCTGATGGTGTTCCTGAAATAAATGCAAAATAATAATTCTGGTACAGAAAGAATTAGCAATTCAGGGCAAATTCTCCTCCTACAGAATCTTGGAAAATCTTATTTCCAAGATAAAAATTCACACTATGAAGGAAGAAATAAAAAGAAAGGATTTTTCAACTCCTTCTCTATTTAAATTTTTGATATGAAAATATTTTATATCAGTGAGTTTTGATAATTTTATTCACTTGAAATTAAACAGTCCATCATACATTTTTCCTTAATGCATTTGAAAACTGTGCTCTTTTCCAGACTGGAAATGCTTTTTAAAATTAAAAAGTGGAAACAGTGCCTTTGAAAATATCTGGACAAAAGATAGCATTTTTAATTTTTTCCAAACTGTATTCCAGCCATAAGCATCTGAGAGATTCCACAAATCAGCTACATTGTCCTATCTTGAGCAGCCTGCTCTCGTAGAAGATGTCCCTGCTCATAGCAGGGGAGTTGGAACTAGAAGATCTTTAAGGTCACATCCACCTCAAATCATTCATTCTGTGATCCTATGTTATTATCATGTCACAAAAATTTGTATTTTACCATTTGTTGTGACTTAATGCTCCTACTGTTGTATGAACTTTGTTAATCATAGTTTTTACAGGAGGTGGAAGGAACCACAGACTTGTTTTATGTTAATTTACATTCTTTTTCTTTTCCTCAGGAGCTGTAAGAGCAAAACTCAATTACCAGTAAATGGCAACCAAAGAAGCAGCTTACCAAGTGTCCTAGTTTAGTTGCTGGCTGGGGTTAAACCAAGTTGTATAAGCACCAAAGACATGAGTTTACTGCTCTCAAGAGCTTTGATCACAGGAAAGAGGGATGTGGGAGAAATGAAGACACCAAAAAAACAGAGGAAGACATGAAAGAAAGAATGTCGTTGTCAAAGGTGAAAGATCCTTAGGAGAACAGTTTATGATGGGAGTTGCTGATGCATCAAGCAACATCTTACACTTCATGTCTATTTTAACAGAATGAGGGACCAACATACATGCAACTTCAGCATTTATAAAATACATGGCAATAAGGTTAACCAGGGTACCTTGTTACTGTGACTGTGAAATACTGTTCTAAGTGAGCACAATGTCAAATGAGCATAATGGACACCTCTGGAATATTATCTTGGTACTTTCCAACCAGCCTTTTTATTAAAAAAGGGGCCCGATGTAGCTGCATGAAGACATTTGCACAACATGCAAAAACTCAGAAACGGAAAAATTAGTCAAATAAGTTTGGAGCCTGAAGAAGGGCCCAGTTCAATGACACAATAAGATCCCAACCTGCTGCAGAAAAGGTAAAGTTTCAATGGGAAGGTTTCCATAATGATATTATTTCCAAACTGTCTCAATAATTTTCCCTAGTATAACTCCTAGTATGGCATCACCAACTTAAATGTTTTCTTCTAATTACTTTCGTAAAACTATTTAAATATTTTTTTAAAACAAATCTCTATTTTAATTCCCCACTCAATCTGAAATATATGGGATTAGCAATAGCAATTTGAAAAAAAGTAGCAGATATTTCTTCCCTCTTCTTGGACAAAAACATTTAATGAAATAACTTTCCCTTTGAAAACACTGTAAAACAAAATATATGAACCTAATCTTTGACTATTTCTATAACTTAAACAATTATTAGCCTTTAGACTATATTCACTTTTGGTCACTCTAAAACAGACTCATGTAATTTATCACTTGTTTAAAAGGGTATGTGAGCCTGCAGTAAGTTTTATACCCTAACTCAGCTAAATGAAAATATTCATATTAATATTCATTTTCAATTAAAACACTTAAATAAACAAATTAGTAATAAATCTGCTTTTGAATCTAAAGAAAATGTAACTGCCTCTACTGATTATCTTCTTAATGTTCTTTCTATGTTCTTAATGAGCATAGAAAACTTGACATCTTTCTTCTCTTCACAATGTCAATAGAGAAATTTTCTAATTATACATCCAGATACAATTGTTGAGAAATCTTCGTCATTTTAGGCACAACTGAATACTTACCAGTTAAAGATTATAAAATAACTCCTGATAGGTATTAGAACCAGAGTGATATTGACTTGCCCAGATTAGGTCTGTGGAAGTTGACTGTATGAGTCTAAACAGCTCTCACCCCAGGCTCTCCTTGAACTCTCCACTGACTATTAACAAGAAGAGTCCAAGCAATGACTTAGCTATCTGAAGTGAGGCAAGATGAGTGCCAGCCTAAGAGAAGATTTCAAAACTTATTCTGATCCAACCACAGATGCAGTGTAATCTTCTCCTATCAACCTTGCAGAGCTTCTTGCAGTGTGTCCTCACTGTGGCACCAATTTACAAAAATCAGCAAAGAACAAATCACGGGTCATCTGAATGAAGGAATAAAACCAAGTGCTTTGTGACCTTACCAAAGGAACTCTTCCTACTAGCAGAGATTCTGTTTCGTTGTGTAAGGCCTTCACATTGACAGCTATCTCCATGGCAGTGTTTCTGGTAAGGCTCTGGGGAATAAGAGGCATAAACATTCTTTGAAGTGATGCAATTCAGACTGAGAATAAGTACTTTCACCTTGCAGCACAGATCTTAAGTGCCTTCTCCTAGGAGAAATACATCAGTTTAGTTCTAAACTGACAACCTGTTCAGCACTGAGAACAGAAACCAAAAATGTAGTATCTATTTACTATCTTTTCCTCAACTTAATTTAGTATGACATTAATACAATCCTAAAGATCATCAGGTGATCAGCCACCATATCAATCCACGTACGACCAAGGCCAGCAGACAAGTTATGCATCTCATTTAACAATGACTATTGATCTCAATTTTTCACCTTATCCTCAGCAGAAGTAAGCTGCTAACCATACTTCAGGAAGCAAAGGTCAACTAACATATATACCATGTGTCAGCCTCTACCTAATTAATAATTTCTGGGTCCAATCCCTGAAAACACCCAGATTATCTAGTGTGAAAAGAGATACCAGGAAACTTATTTCCCCTCAGCCCCTTTCCCTTCTCTGTATAGCACTTGGATAGCAATTAAACATGAAAATTTCTGTGAAAGCATCCACAGAAATTGACCTTTATGTGGCAACAGATCTGGTTCAGCCTTTGTCATGCCTCCACCCTCTCTGAGGATGTGCCTGCATAGTACCAGGTAGGGAGGACACAAGTGAATGCAGAAACTGTATCTTCTGCCTTCTCATCCAGCTTGTTTTCAAATGGGGACAGGGAGTAAATACAGCCCCCATATGCACCCAGATGTTATAGCTTCTTTACATAAATCTCTGTTCTTCTTTACCTCGGGAAACCTTGGGTTGGCTTTATTTAATGCATGTGAACATGCATTAACAGCATGAGCAAGCTCCTGCTCCAAGAGGCCATGTACTTTTGCTGCTTCACAGATCCTACAAAAACATTTAAAAAGGAGAATAATATTTCTTATTAGTTTAAAGAATAATTCTTGAGTACACAACTTCATCAGATGAGAAAATACACAAGAACATGTTTCAAAAAACACTTAGAAAATTATAGTCCTTTATAACAAATATTGAAAGGCAAATATCTCTTCAAGCAATATAGAACCTTGTAGAAATTACATTCATCACACAGATTATTTAGGATGCTACAAAATACTGAGATACATTTATTTGTCTTAGAACACTCATGCTATACAAAAAAAAAAAAAAACCAAAAAATGTTGGTCCTATTCAAGTGAACTACAGAGGAAAACTCTAGCATATTGCAATAACTTACTTGAAATTATCTTTAAAACCCTATTTCACAAGGCATATCCTTCAGATGTGACATGAAAATTGGCTGCAATCATTTAAGATTATGGGAGGTCCAGCTGTAACTACAACCTCCAGACTATCTCTAGAACAGTAAAGTTTTTAAGATGTCTTGGCTAAACTTCACTTTGGGTAGTTGATAAACTAAATTATTTGTCTATGACTGCAGTATAAAGACTGTATGTAGCCCTTCCTGTCTTATTTATTGGTGATTTTGATGCTAAAGACAATTAGTTGTTATGATAAAATGAAGAGCAGCTTTATAAAATGTTCTGATTAAAAAAAAAAATTTTTCTTTATCTGAGCCCATATGAATGACTGAAGTGTCCATCCTGCTGACTTCTAGAGCTGACTTCTAAAGGGTTTCTTCCAATAATTCCAAATCATATTTTTGCTTTGACCTAAAAAGAGAAGCTTCAATTTTTGCAGAGAAGCTTTCCAGTTTTCCATTTCTGTTGCTACTTCAGAAAGTTGCAAGAAAAAAAAAACAAAACAAAACAAAAACACAAACCCACATAAATAAAATTTTTAAAAATACATAGAAAAAGCACACAAAAAGAAGCTGAGCCTTAAAAATAAAATAAAATTTTTAAATCAGAAAAAAAACCCGATATAGTGGCAGCAAAGCTTTAATCAAAAACCAGGGAAAATGTACCCTTCAAAATCTCTGTATGAGTTTGCATGAATAATTCAGTGTTGGTGTCTAGGCTGCCAATCCAACTTATTAATTTTACTGTACCTGGTAATAAGTTCTTCTGCAGCTTGTGAGCACAACTGGATCTGTGCAACTTCTTCTTCTGTAGCCAACTCAACAGCTTGCTGAGGGTACAACGGAGATCGAATGACAGGTTTGCAGGAATCATACTTCTGTTTGTCCTCCCAAGACTTCAGGGTGTTTTCAAAGGCCTAATCAAAATGAATTACACATTCAATTCACAGCACTTGGGAGTATTCTTATTCATTAAAAAAATTAATTTTACATTTTACATAAATTTAAATGATATATTATTTTAGTTAAAATTAATTTAACAAATAAACAAGTGGTTGGTTTAATTTTATATAAATAATACTACCTGATTAAATAATAATTTTACACCTAAAGTTTTTAAAACTTAGTATAGAGACTAAGTCACTTCTGAAAGCTTGTTCTCTGTTTCCTCCCCATGATCTTCAAAATGTGTCTTCCAAACCAGTAAGAACACAAAAACAGTGATAATGGTTGGACTCAATGATCTTAGAGGTATTTTCCAGCCAAAATAATTCTTGAATTTTGTGATTCTCTAATTTGTGTGGATAGCAAGATTGAAATTCAAAACTGATACAGAACTCAAACACTAAATATGGTGGAGAAAAAAACAAATTTACTAAAATAGAGTTCAAATAGAGTTAAAATTCCACCTTAACCCCACTCTAAATTCAGGATCCAGCTAGTGTATGGAGAACTGAGAGGCCGTTGTACCTTGCACACAATAGTCCTAGACAAGCATGAACTCCCCAGTGGCTTTGTGACTAAGTTGTACTTGTGTCTCTGTCTGAGACTGGCTCATGAGGGAGAGGGAGATTTAGTAGAACAGAAAGAGGAATCTGCAGAAACTATCCTGGAAAATGAACAGTATAGAACTTTGCTATTTATGCAACCATGCTAAAATTTCCAGTATGTGACTGATATAACACACCTAGAGAAAAAGAAAAAAGCAGTAGAAGGGGAGGGAGCGGGGAGGGAGGAATAGATAAAATGCTGACCATTCTTACTATATATTAATAAGAATATAGGAATAGCACTAATAAATAAAAGTTAGCAAAGCTTCATCACTTATACAAAATAATAAATCTCTATCTGGCTGATTATAGAAATTATATCACTTTAAGTAACTCCATGAATTATATAAATAGTTAAAAAACATTTTTATAAGTACTGTTTTGTTCACGTTATAACTGAAACAAATTATGACAGAAACCAATGTTAGCAGTGGTAGCTCTTTCTGCAACATACTCTGTCTCGTGTTAGCATCTGAGCTCTGTTTTTATGTATGATCTTAATAACTCCCGGGGGCTGGATCCATGCCTCTCCATCGACTTGCACTGGAACCCCTTCATCACCAAGTATGGTGATCTTTACTGACCGACACTGGAAAAGAACAAATACATTATTTTACAGGGCAATAAATACTGGTGACACTGACAGGCCACCTGTAGTCTGTTGATTACGAGGAGCTGTGGCTTCTCTCCAGAACTGTCTCAGGAATTAAGCTCTCCTATACTTCATTCATCATTGAAGACAATTTGTTACCCGCTAAAAGCAAAACAATGTCAGCGCTTTATTAATGTATAGGGGGGTGGCCGTCAAGAGTCCCGCTTCTTGCCAGAATCCCAAACTGCTGCCAACCATCCTGCGTGCTGGCAACTGAGCAACAAACCTGAGCTATCCTGTGGTGCTGCAGTTTGATGACTCTGGACACTGCCATCTGCATGCTGCCAAATACAGCAACAACTTCTAAGATTTTATCATCAAACGATGGAGCTCCAAATATCTGTGAGGAAAAGAAAGTATTCCATTTTTGATGGTAAATCCAGTGCTTAGATTGCAATGAAACACTGATTCATTTACAGATTTGTTTTCAACATTTAAATGCTCTAACTTCTTTACTGTAGAATAACTACACTGTTTTTCCAAAGTCACAGGAGTAAGATACCACAGACAACAGAAAAATATCATTTAAAACAGCAATGCTGATAACATTTGAAATACGTGAATGACAAGGCATATCCTTATATAGGAAGGATGGCATGTTTCAGTATGCAGATTAAAAAATTATGAAAGGCCACTTGAAATCTCTGCTTGGTTAATGCACTTAATATCTAAGAGGTTCTTGAAAGTAAGAGAAATAAATGCTTTCCTTTTCTTCTCAAAATAAATATTTATATTTATATTCTGAAGTCTCTGGAAACCAACATCTGAGTCCATGCTCTGCTTTGTTTAACACAGCTTTGCTACTGAAGACAATCTTGTTTGTGCTGTGTATAATTATCCACTGTAAACAGGAAAACCACTTCTGTATGGAACAAATGTCCTTCTGTGCAGCCAAGGTGCTGAATTTCCACACGCTCACAAGAAGCGCAGCAAGTCTCGCCACCTGGTGCGCTGCCGGGGAATTCAGCCACAGGACAGATCTCAGGCTGGACTTCAGCTGGGTCTGGCAGGTGATACCATGCTAAGGTCACCTGAAGCATGGCCATTTCATCTTGATATGTGATAGGGAGCAACGAGGGAGAAAAACCAGCAGGAGAAGTCACTCCGGTAAGAGTTTAATGGGTAGCGAGATCACCTCTCTGAGCAGTACTTGGACTCCCTCAATTGGCACCTTAGGCAGAGTAAACTGCATCAGTAACATCTGAAACCAGGCTGGAGAAAATCCCAGTGTCTCCATCTGATTTTTTTTTTTTTGAGTTTCCATGGAATTTCTTCCATTTTTCACAGGAATATGGGAACATCTTGAAAAGAACCAAGATGGCGATTATGCTGTTCCACAAAAAAAAGTGTGGAGAGTTCTTGATCCAGTAACTGACAATTACAGGACTAGTTCTGGCACATGTGTAAAAAGAAATAGTTGTAAAATTTCATGTATTTTGTGTTGCCATTTCAGCAAAAGGACAGGAAAAACTCAGCCCAGTCTTTCTGCGCTTTCTGCTGTGTTTCTCCCCCAGTAATATCTGTACTGAAAACCAATCTCTTTTTTTCCTTTTTTTTTTTTTTTTAAAAGGCAAATCAGTCTCTGTGGATCAACATTCAAATTGACTCCTGTCTTGTTGCAGGTCATGTTTCCAGCCTGTCTTCTGGACATCAAAATAACATGCCTTAACAAGCCATGCTCGAGCCAGTCAGGGTGCAGATGCCCTGCTTGGCTCACTGCTGATGTTTCAGCAATAGTCACAGCTGTCAAGGTAATGTCTCTCCTTTGTCCAGACAAGCAGAACCAGCAGCACTTCAGACCACCACCACCACCACCTCTTGATGAAGAGTCATTCAAGACTGCACTAAAACAGTGAATTATGCTCCTAACTTTGTCCAGAACAAACATGTCACTCTGCTGGCACATCTGCTCACTAGAAGATTAATAATATCAGTAAAACTGCTCCAGGACACACACATTTGCTGCACATCAGTATAAAAGTTGGGACAGATCTTCCCTCTCACTGAAGCAGTCCAGGGAGAAAAATAAACTCCTAAACGGGGGCTGAACAGATGTTAGAATACCTTTCAAGTTCTGACTATGAATATGGAATATATATAAAAGCTTTAGATATCCATTGCCAAATATAAACAGAATTTCCATCCTCTGACATATACTGAAAATAAGAAAAGGACACTAAAA
This sequence comes from Phainopepla nitens, assembly GCA_013400175.1. Taxonomy (NCBI): domain Eukaryota; kingdom Metazoa; phylum Chordata; class Aves; order Passeriformes; family Bombycillidae; genus Phainopepla; species Phainopepla nitens. Next base: position 3,680,101 of record VXBQ01006195.1, on the reverse strand, counting down.
CATGTCTAAATTTCTTTTTTCACTTTTATATGTGTGTATATATACACATTTATAAAACATATATATATCCAATTATATATGTATTCTATAATATAAACATATTCTCTAATATAAACAATATATATAATAGATATTATATTAAGTTACATATGTTGTAGATAGGCATGTTCGTATGCATGTATCATAAAATGTAAGGATAACATCTCACAAGAAACCTAAAACTTTATAGCAAAAAAGTCCTGGATTGTCTACATCAAAATCACAAGCCAGTTTGCAACTACAGTTTTAAGTGATTCAGACATCACACACTAAATCAGGACATGCAGATTAGGATAATCTGCTAGTAATTACAGTTGGTGCACTGTGAGTGAAGGGGATAGCACAGTAACACTGTTTCAGGTTGTAAGGCATGTAGGGATCCATGTGGTGAAATGTTTCTTAGGAGTTGAAAGGAAGAATGGGAAAAAGGTACCTTAAAGTATTTTAAAAGTTCATTGAAAATAATATTCAGTTTACTAAATACCAGATTACTACCCCCACTAAATTATCAGTCACTAAATGCATCAGTCTTCATTTTCTGCATCACCATCCCTCACAGCAAAGCTGTTTGAAGAATGGGAGGAAAACTAAGGTATAAACTTTGAGTGATTATCCTTCCTACCTTGCTTGTTGTTAGACTACAGCAAACAGAGGAATCTATGCTTTGAGACCTTACTTACAGGCATATGTAGAGAAACTACTTGTGCCTCTGTTTATAAAATTAATTTCTAAAAATACTCATTGAGCCATTTAAAAACCAAAATCATTATGGTTTATTATGAACATTTTGCTGGAATGGACATGACAGAAGACAATGGACAGTAAAAAAATCATGGAATATATTTTCATTAAAAAAACCAGCAAGACAATACAGTTTGAACTGAAACAGCCTCCTCAAATATGAGTTGTTATCCAAAGTATATGCTACTACTATTAAAATCAAGTGAGAAGAGCAGTTCATTATATTTATTGCTGGTTTTGCCCAAAAGGTTAAGTCTCTTTAATGCTACTTACATCATCTTCTTTGGTTCCACCCCAGAAATTAGTCCCACCAGCATAGCTGGGAATGTTTAACACAGCTATGCCCTGCAGGCTTGGAAGGGGGATGTACTGTCCGTCACACTGTAATGGATAAAAACTCTTTCAGTACATAAATAATATTATAAAAGTAATCAGTATAGAGCAATTTTTAGCACATGAAGCTTCAACAGAGCTGGCAGTGGAGGACAGAGTCCTTAAGATGTCTGGCACAAGACTACTCCCTCCATGCAATGAAGCACCTCTAAAACAAACCTCTTCTTTCCAATCCTAGCACTGACTTTTGCAAAGGTGAAAAATACGTATATCTATATGCTGTAGTAGCTACAGTAGTGGTGCTCCATGAGTCTTGAAAGAAACATTTTCACATGCCTTGTTATGAAATTTCTCATGCACTTAGACCATGGTCTGTCCATCAAGGATTAAAAATCTTTTTGCAGTAAGAAAACCAATCTCCCTGAGTGCACACAGTAAGATTGCCAAGGACATTATGAAAAGATTCTTTTATACATTCAGTAACTAGTCTTCCATCCTATATCAGCATTCCCAAAATTGCAACAGACTTGTTATTTAGTAAAATCCATTTAAGCCGGGGGCGGGGGTTGGAGGGGGTTATGTCAAGAATATCTAAGAATATTTCTGGCATAGCCACAAACGTGGTTAGCTGTCAGTGTTTCCATGTATTGTTGACTTCCTATAAAAATAACTTCACTCTCCTCCCAAAAGTGCAAAGACAAATCTAGGACTGACCCCACAGGTGTCACCCTGGCTGTAGATGGGAGCTGCTGATTTGGCAGGTAAGAGGTCGCTCTTATGTCTGAGCATTCAGTCCTTCCTTCTCACTGCTTCATCTCCCAAAACACATAAGCAACTGCATGTCCTGCTCAGCACCATCGTGCGGTGACATCAACCTCACTTTCGGCCAGGAGGAAATTTACAAACACCAGTGAAATCACTCTTGACTTAGAGCAGTACAACTGCCTGCAGGGGGGAGCCCAATGATCTCAAACCATTCCACTGGGAGTCAAAAGTGCAGTCCTGCAGCAGTGTCACAGGCATGGAACTGAAGCAAGTTGGAAACACAGGGTTGTAAATGCTGGACCCAGGTACCGCTTTATGGACCATAAAGTTGCCAGTCAAGCTGCCTTTAATGAAGATTGCTAGATGACTGCACATTACCAGTCCACAGAAGGATCTTAAAATTATACAAATGAAAAAGAAAATCTGAAGAGATAAGGGCAAAATCTATAGCATCTTTATCAGGAGGAGAAAGAGATGCAAATTATTTCCAGAATGTGCTTAGTGCTCTCTTTTTGTGATTTAATCTTAGCAGCAAGAGAGAATGTAACATTTTAATCAAGATGTGACAGTATCCAAAATATGGTGTGATATTAATAGATACTGCACAGCCATTTGTATTACAGTAGAAATCTGCCTCTAATGCCTGAATATGCAGGCATAATATATCTAATATTATGCAAGACAACAGTAAATGTGAAATTTTTACTTGCTGACTTACTTACAGGAATATTAAAAAAATAATTATGGAAAGGTCAGTAGTATTATTGAATCTTATTTGAATCCAAATCAAAAGATCCTTAAATTAGAATTCTATTTGCAGTATACATAACGTTCTCTCCTGACATTATATTTGCTAACTACTGCATAATTCCTTGATAATTACTCAATCCTTAGCTAACAGCAATCTGTTGCTACCAGACAAAATCCTCCTAAATCTCAGAGTGAGAAAGAGCTCCAGCAACCTAAAATTACTCTTTCAGCTTAAAAAGTTATCCTCATATAAATATCATAAACTTCTATATAGTTAGCATGAAATAAAAAGAGAAATTATATATGTTCTTTGCCAAAATCCACCTTAGATATTCTTTGGATGAACAGTAACCATCCTGTAGTCTTTTTCTGAATTTGGGAATCATTTATATCTCCTTTCAGTTCCCAGTACCATGTGGAAGATTTAGATTTTATGGTAGAACTTAAAAGCCAAAAAAACCCCACTTTGTTTAGACATGGAATTTGTTGTTGCTTTGACAATATCTTGCTTTTTTTGTGTGACTACTAGAGAAAATTTCTACTGGTGTAGCTGGGCTTCTTGTGATGCATATTCAGAATCTCCTCTCTTTTGTCAGGAATTTTTTACTATTTATGTGCTCTTCCTATATGTGTAGCTTTCAGATACTTTAAATTGAACCTGAAGGATTAAGAACCCTTATCTCTTTTTTTTCTCTGTATTTTATGGTCATTTCTGTGGTTGTCCTTAAAACCTGGTCTGTCTTTTGATACAGTGAACATTAAGAAATATATCCTACCTACACAATTTATTATCTTTTTTCAACCCAAGTTATTACAAGAAACATAATACTGGGTATTTTGTGATCTTAAAGTACTGACATTTTACTCCAAAACATGACTTGGAGTACCAACTTTTACATAGCACATCTTTACACAGTGCCTTTGAGGTCAGCTTGGTTTGACATAAGAACAAAAACAAGTTTCAAAAATAAGCACTAATTCTTCACTACACATTGTGCAAGCAACTCTCTCCATAAATAAAATTTACCTCAAGTTGAACTTTTTGTTCTAAGTTCTTGTAAGTTCTCTGCAATAGCTCTTTTGTGCCAAGAACTCCATACCACATCATGTTTTTCGTCCGACTTCTGGAAGCAGGCAAAACAAGATTCACATATTGACATACACACATTATTGTACCTTGTATTTTTAGAAAAAAAAAAGAAATTCATATAAAGAAAAGAATGGAAACATCTTGGCTCTGTCACTGACAGAGTAATTATATTACCTGCATTTTTCAGGGTGCTCTTCTCGCTTGTTATTAAATTCTAGTGAAATTTTTGCATCTAACCCAATTCCAAAATAGTTGTTCATGACACATTTTTCTGAATATCCCTCCCTGTTAGAGGAAAAGAGAAAATCAGGTGTACATTTGTACAGAACCTGGACATGCAAACATCTTTGACCAAGACTGTGATTAGTCACAGAACAGAATATGAACTAAGATACTTCAGGAGTCTTTCCTCTGAATCTTCCTGAGTAAACTGGTTTGGGCTGAAAAACCCAGCTCTGAAAGACTACTGTCCTCCTCCTCCAGGTGAGCAAGGGATAAGTGAGCAAGTGTCTCCCATTATTTTCAGCTGCTACAAAAAAATTTGCACTGCTCATAACTAAACCAGTACAATTCAGCTTGTTTTCAGACACTGAAGTCTACTGCCAAATGACGGCATACAAGAACTTCACAATGCAAAAAAATACGAGACTACAAAAATGTCAGAAGAATGCCCTTAAGGAAAGCAAAACAGTACATTTAGAAAAAAAATATTTCTTACAAGGAATCTGGATCCGGGTCAATAAACGGCGTAGCACCAAATGGATCGATGTTTGCTAGCAACATTTTGCTAATAATTGAACTTCCTGCAATGGAAGCAGCTAGACCAGCCCTTAAACCTGATTAAAAAAGAAAAAAAAAACGAAACAAAACAAAACAGAAAGAAAATAATAAAAAAAAATTTGTATTTCATAAATAGACAAACATATAATATAAGCCACATACTGGGAAACAAAATTCATTAAATCTGTACAGGTAAAGATTGTGATTCTATCTCAATTTTTACCAAAATTGGTTATCTTTTCAGGTCTCTGGCTCCCTTAAGCAGAAAGGCAGCTATGCTGCATTGTGGTGGCTTTCTTCAGGTACCACCATTGAGAAAGAAAAAAAACAAAGAAAATTTAGGGTTTCAGGCCAACACTCACTGGCTGGTAGAGTAACCAAATGGGTGACCTAACATCCAAAAAGTCTGCTAGAGCTTTTCATTCAGTTTAATCTTCATCTCCTGATTGTCCATGACTTTTCTTTTGTCCTATCCTTTGGAAGCATACCTAAGTAATATTCTTACCATTTTTACAACTGGCAGAGCCATAGTTTAACTTAATTTGTTGAAAAATCACGGCCTCAACATGCCTGTTTTGACTAATATATCCACTGTACCAAATACTCTGTAATGCATGCAAACAAAGCAAAATACTAACAGCTTTCACTTAAATTTGCCTAAAGAAAAAACATAAGCTTGGTTCCACTGTGTTTTAGATATACCAAAAAAAGTTAATTAAAACAGAGTTTTACTAATGCTCTCTAGTATTAATTGCATTTAGAGTAGAACAGTTATTTTTTCATCTGTCAATTGCATTTGGGTAAGAACAGATTGTTTTTCCAACTGCTTTACAGAGCAGCTTTGTGTGGTTTCAGTTATCCACTGCCAGAGAAATATCCACAGATAGTCCTTACTCAGAGGGTTGTTACACAGCTTTGTCCCTCAGCCTCTTCATCCTAATCCATTTATTAGGATAAATGATTGAAAGATTTGGGGGTACCTGTGGATGAAAAATTGGATGTGACCTGGCAATGTGAGCCAAAGGTGTCCTGGGCTGCATGCAAAGCAGTGTGGCCAGCAGGGTGAGGGAGGAGATTCTGCCCCTCTGCTCTGCTCTGGAGAGACCCCACCTGCAGTGCTGCATCCAGCTCTGGGCTCCCCAACATAAGAAGAACATGGACCTGCTGGAACAAGTCCACAGAGGGCCCTAAACATGATTAGAGGGCTGGAGCACCTCTCCTGTGAAGACAGGCCAAGAAAGTTGGGGTTGTTCAGCCTGCAGAGGAGAAGGCTCCAGGGAGAATTTTTTGTGCCATTTCAAAATATAGAGCAAGTTTACAAGAAAGATTGAGAGACTTTTCATCAGGGCCTGCAGTGACAGGAGAAAGGGAAGTGGTTTTAAACTCCAGTAGGGTAGGTTTAGATGAGACAAAAGGGGGAAAATGTTTGGGATGAGGGTAGTGAGACATGGGAAGAGGTTGCCCAGAGAAGCTGTACAAGCCCCACCACTGGAAGTGTCCAAGGTCAGGCTGAATGCTTTTCTGGGCAACCTGATCCAGTGAAAGTTGTCAATGCCCACTGTACTAGATTGTCTTTAGAGGTTTCTTCCCACCCAAACCACTCTGCAATTCTGTGATCCTGAATTTTACTTTTCACCCTCTGGAATCAAATGCAACACTTCTGCTGCTTCTGCTGTTGTGCCAAATTATCAGAAATATTCTACATTATTCTGCATTTCCTCCTATACAATACAACACAAAGATGTGTATGTCAGTTCCAACAAATTCAGGGTATGACGTAAAAGTCATTATTTGGCAGCAAGCAGGAGATTGGAAGACAATATTAAAGTAGTGTAGGAACAGCAGATTTCAAAATCATAATTACCTGGGCAGATAATCCTCGTGTTGAGTACTGGGAGGTTTTCCTTGCTTGCTGCCAAAGCTGGAGCAGAGAAAGAACCTGTCTGAGAATGGATACCTCGGCTTGTACGTCTGTCAGGAGATCTTGGTGCAGTCTTAGCTGTGCAGAATAAAACAAAAGTAAGAACACTAATTAGATCTATTATGACATTACCAATACATTGTTTTTACAGCCCCGAAAATACATCAGAAGCATTAATTTAATCTGTTACCACTCCATGACAGAAGTCCTTCCCCCTCACACCACAGTTTTTCTTCTAAATACAATAAGAAAACTCAGAAACAGATCAAGTGACAAACGCAAATTGAGCAAGTGTGCATGGCACTCAACATGATGAGCTCCCAACTCACACTTCAAGCTACCAGCAAAACCATTATATGAGTTAAATGTAAATATGTTCATAAAATGTATTATATCCACCTTAAAATGCAACAATATTTAACACTGCAATAAATTTCTGATAAATATATTACTGAAATAATTAAACTTAAACTTCATTTATGTTCCCTTATAAATATACGCATATTATACAGTATATTATCATTTATAACAATTTTAATATAGGTAGTTCCATGGCCTGTAGGTTAGAATATCTATCTCATCAACACCTACACTATTTTCTTCAAGCAGTTAAAATGGGCCCATGCCTGCTGCTGAAAAAAATCAGAGAAAACTCTGACATCTTTATTTACAGGCAGACTGAAAACTGCAAGGGAAGGGAAAAAGCCACGTTCACCTTTGTCTTCCGCACTTAGAGAGATTGTGGGGGGGCACCAGTTTTCCATCATCTTTTTCCACAGAAAAACTCAGAAAACAAACAAACCAGCAATTTCCCAAATAACTAACTTATTTATTAAAATTCTCCCAAAGATGGACCAATGAAGCCTTGACAGATATCAGTGTTTAGTAGCTGATGCAACTGTTATTGACAAAGGCTCAGAAAAAGGAAAGGGAAGAAAATGAAGGGGAAAGAGAAGATATCCACAAAGAGCAACTGGTAGCTCAGTGAGGCCAGTTATCCTTTGGCTGCCTCTGGAGGCAGTGAAGAAGGATCAGCTTTGCAGAGGGCTGACCTCAGCTGCTGTAATTTACTTTCCTGGCAGAACTTGTTTCATGCAGCCTGAGAGAATATGCCAATGCCTGCTTCAGCCTGGGGAATTTAATCTTTGTGCAATTCAGTCCCATCAGACATAACCCAGAAAGCGGTGCCCCAAAGAAAAAAATTTGGGTATTACCAAATGCTTTGTTATAGCATTTCCATGTGCATGTAGAAAACTCTTGCACAACAGATGGTCACAGACAGACACTTCTTGACTATCTCTGCTCCAAATTATCTCACATGTTAAAACTACTTCAGCTTAGGACAACTTCAAACTTTACCATCTGAAGCAGCTCAGAACAAAAAAACCAAAATTATTTCAAGATAATCTGATTTTTTTCCTCTCAAAACATGAAAACCAATCCAGCAAAAATAGAATTAGTAGGACCAGCACCAAGACAACAGCAGGGAAGTGGCACCAGGAATGTGGTGGGAAGGATAGAATGCATCCTTTTCACTGGCATAAGTGAGACAAATCCGGTCATGTCAATCATAACTTAGCTTGAGAGTAACATGGGTGTACTGTATGGAGAACTAATGGAAAGAAAATGTTGAGTGGGAAAATCTAGAGACAAAAGGAATAACTATACCAAGGATTTAGACATTGTGTTCACATCACTTCAGACCAGGATTTGCCCCTTCACAGGGTTTATTTTAAAGCTATGATAATCTAACATAGAACTGTAAATGGAATGACAAATTCTTTAATCGTCTTGTATCCCCAGAATAAGATTACACACCTTTCTGGATGACTTGCTGAAGTCAAACAAAAATTATTATACAGGACAAAGAAAAGTGGGTGAATTTTTCTGGATTGTTTTATATGAAAGGATTGACCAAATGGACTAACAGCTCCTCCTGAGTTTAACACCTGCATAACAGCCATAGCAGTTATCACAAAATGCTACAACATTGCATGGTAGCAATACAACACACTGATTTGTATTGAAGCATGACAAAACACTGTAATAATGTCAAAAAATAAAAAGGAATGAAAACGGCAAGTGATATCTGACAAGAGTCATTAAATATTTAGATGAAGGTATTAACATATGGAAAAATATTATCTTCATCAAATGATCAGGAAGATCCTCGGAGGGTAAAATATAATACTCAGAACAAAATTAACATTCATTTTTCATAATACTACTGAAAAATTCACAACACTATTCACACAGTCTGTTCTCTCTGTACTTGTGAACAAGGCAGTTGTATTAAACAGGAAAATCAGCAGAGCAGCTGCTCTTTATTTGACAGATGAGACTCATGGGAATAACTGCAATAAAGATAAACTTTTGCTGTGAATGCTCTGATAAAAACAACAGAGCCCTAATGAGTAAAACTGATGTTTCAGTGCAGATAATTGAATTCATGTTTCATGCTTTGTCCCTAAACATCTATTGTCCAGTGACAGCATTAATATGCACTCTATTCCATACACATAAGAATAATACAGCTCCCATTAGATGCAGAAATTATGCCATCAAGAAAACAAGGAGTTCAATAAATTTCTAGACCTGTATATTTTTATTATATAGTTATGACAGCAGGATTGGGTCATCTGTAGGGCCAGCATCCTCTATGAGCTACTATTGAAAAGGGACAACCAACATGCATTGATTCTTATAAACAAGAGAAAATAAAAGGGACTAGTGAAGAGACAATCACTGGAGAAAGCCTGACATGTTCCTGGAGAAAACGTGAGATCCTGGGTCAGTAGAAGCCCCAATAGCCCAATGTCTTCTCTCCAAAGTAGGAGCTACAGACACAGGCACCAGCCTCAGAGCAGAGCCTTGTGAGTACAACTTTTGAGGATTTTAGTGTGGGTTAGGGTGAAAAAAGGAGATGCAAATCCCAAAATACTTCTCTCATTTTGCCCCAAGAAATTGCTCACCAAGTATCTAGAGGATGGGCTTTGCTGCCTACCAGCCACCACTGTTTCCTATGACTCACAGATCATCTTGTGACCTCACCAGCAGTGCATCACTGTCCATTTTGATAACATGGAAAAGACTGAAATTTCCACTGCTAAGAAGCAGCTCTCCTAAAATTTCTACGTAGCTGGAGAATCTCAGTCTACAACAGAGACATTCTATTGCAATCATTGCCTAGGCTCTAGTCTTTGCTTAAGTTCATGTAGAAAGATGAGTGTAAACACTGGATTAAATTCAGACACTTCTCTCCCCCAACAAGTGCCTTCTCAGCTCTGTAAATACATTCCAAAAGACTATTAATCTATTATTTCCCTCATTTTCCCCTTAACTTTTATTTATTCAAATCTTTTAGAATTTGTGAGTAGTTTCCAGTGAAACAGGAGGCTAGTATTTTTTATCATGGAACCAATTATGCTCCAAATACAACTATAGGGAGGTGGAATATTTCTATTTTGTTCCTAATTTACTCACTTGATGGAGACTCAAGTTCCTTTGTATCTTCCTCTTTTTCCTCTTCTTTGGAGTCATCCAATTCTTTGCTGTATTCTACCGGAGACTGGTTCACTTGTTCTTCACTATGAGCATTCTGCTCATCCACAACTGTTATTAAGAGAAAAGATAAAGTTTCAAGGATTCTAAAAAAAAAACCTGCATACATCAAAATAAGCACTTTTTTTTTCTATCATCAATTCAGTGAAAGAGTCAGTCAATTCTTTACCAGTTGATAAAGATTTGCTGTCAGAAATTTTCATTTTGTGGAGGCTAATAGTTAAATGAAATGCACTTTTATATGTGCACACACATACATACATTTGTAAGTACTCACACCTGTAAAATCATCAACATTCAAACAAGCTGCATTTCTTTTCCTTGCAGCTCATAATAAGCACATAATTTTATCTATGTAAGAATATAGAAATCAAATTTTATAATGAAAATTTATTCCAGTTAGGCAAACAAACATCATTATTCTATCCTATTCTACCAGTCTGGATCAAAATGTTGCTGATGTGCACCTTTTTCTGCTTGTTCAATGATCTGCCTCACAGCCTTCTTCAAACTGTTTGCTCGGAGCATTAACTGTTCCCTTGGTTTGAAGAGCTTCTGGGAAGACTTTGAGACACACTCTGCTAATTGCTCTTTACTTTCAGACAAGGATTCTTCACTTGAGAATTCCTCTGGTTCCTCTTCCACAATGGGGGGAGCAATGCCTGGGAGAATGGGAGCAGCCTGGGCTTCTGTGTGAAGAGCCTGGAGCAATAGGTCCAGCTTTTCATTTAACTCTGAGCACTAAGAAAAAGTGGAAAAGACAGACACGTATTAAAAAAAAAATATTCAGCAGCGAACATGCAAATATTTTCAGGAAATACAGTACCAGATTATATTTGAAACTGCAGGTATCTTTCATGTCTATGTAATTCCTTATGTAAAATCCAAACCAATGTTCAACAATTCAGAATATCAGATTATGAGTAGGTCTGCATGGGCCTTTTGCAGACCCTGTGACACTCCAACCAGATTAGAGCAGTTATAATACAAACCCTCTACACTTAGACTTGAATTACACTCCATGCTAAACTCAGCCTGCCCCATAACTGTATGGATTACATCCTACCCTCTCCCAGTGACTTGCAGCACAGAAAACCACTAGAGGTTTGCCCATATGTGGGTGTTCAGTACCCCAATTCTGAGAGGTACCTATGCAGACAAACCCAGCTGTTAGACTGAGACACATGGTTTTTGGCTTTTTTTTTTTTTGCAATACGGCTGTATATTTAAGCAAGTGAATTGTCACAGAGCAAGCAGCTCAAGCCAGACACTGTCAAATGCCTCTCCCCAACACTAAGCAATTGTTCTCTCTAGGTACACAGGACAAGAAAGGATTTTCTATATCTAAGAGAAAGAAAACACTCTCTGGCCCTGGAACAGTTAAGAAGAAAAACTAATTTTCTGAAATGTGCACAGGATAGAAACGTGAACCACAAATTGCCACTTAGCAAATAACATTTCCTTACTCTGGGATTGTCAAGGATTTTGTTTTCTTCTTTTTTTTCAGCTCATGTAAATTTTGTGTCTCATACCAAATCCTTCTGTTGTTTTCTTTCCCAATGTTTTTGCAACATGATCTCTGTATTTTGCAGCTTAAACCACTATTTTTAACATTGTGGTCTGTCTCCTCTTCATTCTCACAGCATACTCTTCATTATCCCATTGTTTTCCTGTAGCTAACTTAATCCCTACAAGTATAACTAATGCAAAAAAAAAATCCTTTTATCTCTATGTATGCTACCATGAACTTTATCCTTTATGAAGAAAGAGAGTATAAACAGTTTAAAGAGATCTCAGAGTTTAAAGACGGTTTGGAAATAATTAACTCTATGCAACAAGAAGAGAAGAATTTTGAAGTCACTGATTGAAATGAAACCCAAACTGGGCATTTTGAGCAATGTGAAAATTAAACATCCATGAGCTATAAACTTTAAGAACCAAACAACTTTAAAACTGAACGTAGTCATAGTCTTACTTTAAGGGCCATGGCATCAGCTTCCTCTGCATTTTCCATTGGTTTTTCATAAGTCTTCCCTATTTTAGCAACAAAGTCCTTTACAGTTTCACATAATATTCTTAAAAAAAAAAAAAAAAAAGGAGAGGAAAGAAATCAAATTTAAATAAAACAGATATGTTTTGAATATTAAATTCCGATGGAAATTTATTTATATGTACACTACTATAAATAATTCGTACTGGAAAACTGAACTCCGTGATGATGCTTGCAAATCAGATGACACTCTTTTCCATAGCTTCCAAAATTGAAGTTGCTAAGCTTTAAAACAAAAACTCTTTCACTTAAGCCTTGGCATACATTGTATCTTAGGCTCTTATCTGAAATAAACAGGACTGATTTTATCCACTGCCTTGCTTTTACACCTTCCCTACCAGAGGACTGAGCAAACCTGCATTCACTGTGGTAACTTCGAACACACTCACGCAAATTCCCATGCCAAGTTGGAGCTTAAAAACCATGGAGAAAATCTACTAAATTTAAGGGAGCACTTCTCAGACGAAAGCACATGGATGGCTACACACATCCCATCGCACAGCTCGTGCTTTTGAACCAACCCTGAAGCTCATCTGTGCAAACTACAGCGGCTGCAACGGAATTTCACTGTGTAAATCAGAAAAAGACTTGGTTCCTGTTACCTGCACTGCAGACAGGCAGCAAACTTACTAATGAGGTGAGGATAATTGCTTAGTACTGTTCATTTGGTTGACATTTTTCTGATAGAACTTAAACAGATTTAACAAGGCACAGAACCAATTTAGAATCTGGAGTTAATAATATCCTGCAGATTAATCTTCTACATGTGCTATGTATAGTTTAAACATGAAATTTTGTTAACTTGCTTTTACAAGAAAAAAAAAAAGATGTAATGATATTCAGATGTATTTTTAAAGATTCTATGACTGGTCTTTTGCATATTGCAAAACATAAGACATTTTTTCATCTAGAAGGCATACACAGAACAGTTCTGATTTCAGATGCTGTCCATGATTTGCCACATTTCTCTCATTTCAAAATGTTTCAGTTTGGGGAAAACGTCCCATTAATGTTGTAGATCAGTACTGATTGAACTGATATAGAGAGGGCTACAACAAAACTACCGAAGCTGAAGTTCTGCTTCACACTGGTGAAATTGTTGGTTCTCTAAACATATGCATTACAAAAAATAGCCAGAAGAAATGCAGTGTGAAATAGATCACATCTCTGCATTAATAACAGTAAGTTTCATATTTAAGCCATTCACTGATTTGGAATGATTTAACATCATTTTATATAGATCTTGTGTGATTATTTTTCTAATTTAGTGTTTAGCCATCCATTACAACTGTACCATCTAAAAATTTTGCAGAAAAGAATATCCACTCCAAAAGATATAAATCAAGATATATTAAGCCAAGCCAGTTGGTCATCCATAAGAAAAGCAGACTTAGGCAGAATGCTATTATGGTGATGATGTTACACAAGGAATTTATCCCCCATGTTGTACATAAAACTGATTGACTCACTTGGCAGATGATATGACAACTGAATGCTGATCAGAATTGAGAATTTTTGCAAGATGAGCAGCAACTGAATCCTCATAAGCAGATATCTGAAAATAGAGAAAAAAAAGACTTCAATTTCCACACATTCCAGCAGTTTTAACACTGAGCAGTGAGTTTAAATACATCAAAAATAGCAGGATTTCCATTTCAGATCTAATACAAGGCCAACTGTCTGGCAACAAAGATTCTATGTGCATACTGTATTTTATGTACCAGAGTTTTAATATTCAAAGTTAGACTGCATCTGAGAACTTGATCCACAGTTCTTTTCCTTCTGTAAAGAAAACAGTAGGTTATTTCTAGGCTAAAATCAGTCTGTGAGGCAGAAAAGACTTTACCTTCTCAGCTTTATCACAACCTACAGTATTATAATATAATATCTTTTACTATTATAATATAATATCTTTTACTTCTAAAATAAGCAAAGCTTTCCTCAAACAAATTGCTCAATAAGATTAAGAACAAATCTAAAGTCTGCAGTTATAATTTGGAATTTTCACTTTACTGTCAAGTGGGTTCTCACCTCCCAAGAACCACAGCTGGCAAAGGCTGCCAAACTGGTATAATGTTATCAAAACAAATCCTCAAGGAGTAAACCATTTAAGGCTCCGTCTTTACAAGAACACTAAAAATTACAAATTACAAAATACTCAGGAAAATATTTGGACTGGATCAAAATTTCATCCTCACACACCACATCCTATCTCAAAATACCTCTGGGTCCTGACCTCAATTTTCAAAGAAAATTCTAACAAAATCCCAAATCCAAAGCTAAAAAATAAATCTTCTGACTTAAAAGTTTTTAAGAATCTCTTGAAAATCTCTTAGCACGCTTCTGTCTTTGATTTTCAGCAGGCAGATATACCACTTAAGCTTTTTCTCCTAAAATCCAGCCTTCATTGTAGGACTCTGACATTGAATCAGTTTTCATTTCAAAGGCAAAAACAAATCAAACTTCTGATCTGTAAGAATGAATTACTGTTTTTCAAACATCAGAACAAGATTTTTGGAAACCAGGTGGAATTAGTTTCCTGAAAATGCAGGAGTAAGGAAGGGGAAAAAGAAAAGAATCAAATATGTACTTCCATTTGCTTTTCAGACTGTAGTATAATCCATCACCTACTATAAGGTTAATTATTATTTTTTTCTGAAATAGCCTAACTCAGTAAACAATGTAAAAGAACCCATTAAAATAGAGATTGAATAGGGTACTCAAAAGCAAATGGTTTTGTCCAATGCAAGTAATGACAGGTAATATAGCCTACAGAATACATTTTCTAAAAGAGAAGTTTATATGAGCAAGCATTTCCTTCCATTTTCAGAAGAGACTAAAAAAAAGTTTCAAAGCCAGAAATAACTAGAACAAAATGATGATGAAGACACATTTGAAAATTTTAACTGACTGGAAAAATTAGAGGTGATAAAGCCTTGATCTGCATTGCTGACACCAGAAGCAGAGCTGTGTGCAGAGCAACCCCCTTAAAATCCCAGCCTTTTTGCATCTCTATATCCATCAATCCATCGAAGGTTATAACCTCCTTGCCAATTAAAAGAGCCTGAATTATTAAATTGTTCAAGAGACTGCTGATTAATTACGACTTCTCAAGTACTTTTGAGCTACAGCTGATATGCATTAACTTTCTTGGGAAAATATTATTTTCTCATTTTCAGTCAGACTTTTCATGCCAATTAATTTGATTAAAGTATCTCCCTTTCTCAAAATTGAACCTTCATCAGCTAGTACAAGCACAAATCCAGTCTGGAAGACAGACTAAACTTTTCTTTGAAGATGCTTAGGGTTTTAAGCTCCCTCAAAGAACAAAGAGAAAGTTGGGTGATACCACCTGATCAAACTCAAGCTGCAAAATGCTTCTCTCTTTCTTTGGGAATATAACCCTTGCCTCCAAAATACTGGGGGCTTTTTTTCAATGCTTAATCCAAACTCAACATAGCAGACATTTGCTTTTATATATTAAAAAAAAGAATTTTAAATATTTATGTATAGTATCATAGTATATATATTATTATACAGTAACATAGCACTAAATTATACTACTATATACAAAATTATATACAATAAATACTCATATATAAGAATTATCTAAAATATATAGTATTATTGCATTACATAATTATATGACACCAGATTACATTCTTGTCTAACATGCTATATAAATACACTTTCTAATACATATTAAAATATACATATATATTCAAAAAGAAATTTTTCAGACAGCTTTGCTGGAGACTCCTTACCTTCATTCCTTCTAGGCAAGTAATATACAACTGGAAACCTTACTTGAGATACACAGCAAGAAAAGGCCTTAATTCTGTTCAGTTAGCAGATCACAAAACATCTACTTTTCACACAAATGCTTCAATTATGGCTATTGTCATCCCAGAAGCTCCAAGTAGAGTACCCAAAACAACAAAAGTAAAAGTGCACCTGGCACTCCTCTGACTCTTCTGCAGTCACTGGAAGAATAGAAGGCTTTGCTGGTAATTTCAGTTCATATGACATTATACTCCACCTGAAAGAAATATAAGTTTCCAGATTGTTAGTTATACACTCTCTTTACTATATTAACAAAAAGAAAATTCATTGTCATACCACAGAATAGCTACGTATAAAATAAAAGCAGCTTAATTTGTAGTTGTAAACTCTATGGGTGAAATAATTGAGATTAAAGGTAACAATTTGTTTTATTGCTTGGATTATTTTTTAGTGATTTGATTATCAGTCTCATTTCTGAAAAAATCATGGGACATTCAATATAGGCAATACAGATTTTCTGGAAGAAAACATTCACATTATAAAAGAATTTGTGCAAACATACTGCAGAAGTCAAAGGAAACGAGGCATCTTCCTAAAGAAAAATCTTAAAGGTGACATTAGCTTTCCATCTCAACTAGAGGAGGCAGGCATGAAAACAAAGCAAATGATAAAGTGTCTTCCTTGACGTATATATATTTTTTTTTTGTCTGGTACAGGACAGCACTTGACTGCACAGATAGTATGAAACCACTAATAGCAACAACATCCTTCAAAGCCTGCTGAAAAGAGCAAGTAATCACTGCAGATGGGCCTTGGGAGCAAGTCTACTGAAATTAGACCAAAAAATGAAACAGGGAATTTTTTCACTACAGTAAAAGAGAAACATGATTTAATCTACAAGTCGCTCAGAATCTGAGGATCAGTAACGAGCATTTCTCTACATACTTTGCTGTAAAGCAATCAAGTAGTCTGCAGAAAAGCTTAAAATAAAAAAGGCTTTTTTCTCTATTTCATAAAAATAACCTAAAGTAAAATCCCTTATGATGACATTCAAGTGTTTGTAACTAAAGCAAGAAAAGAAACACTCATGAGAGACAGGAATAGCATAAGAGATACTCCTCTCAAAAGCAGTGCTAGACTGCCAGTGGAACAACACGACCATCGTCACCTCTGAACTTTTTTTATGGGGATTGCTGCTTTACTTTATGGATGAAAATTACATGAAGCTAGGAGTGGGAAGATCTCATTTTTTTGACTAAGAAAATGCCTCAAACAGAAATATTAGTCATGGATCCAATTAGCCCAGCATCTTGTCCACAGCTGATGTCTCAGGAAAGGGTGAAAAGCACACAAGGCGAGTTTTCCCCATATCCAAGGACAGAGAGCTCAGGTGCTTTCTAAATAAAGATGCTACCATTAATGGTGTTTAATAAGCATGCATGAAGTCCATAAAATGGCTCAAATCAGTTTTGAATCTACACAATTTCTTAATGCTCACAACTTCTTGTAACAGGCAGTTATGCAGCTCCTTCAGCCATGCAAGAAGCTTTCAACTTTTGAATATGTTTGGACAGCACACTTCCCAGTCCCACCAACCACTCATCCCTCTGACTCTTTAGCTTAAAGGGCAGGCTAAAGAGCTGTCCCCATTACAACTGCAGCTGCCTTCATGATGAAGATCTGCACTCAAAAAACAAACCCACTGAACACCAAGTCTCCAAGATGGGTTTTAGGCTATGAGAAACCCAAATAAATACAATTTAAATCTCATGGTAAGTGATATACATATGCACATTTAGGTTTACCTGTCTAACATTTTCGTGCTGGCTCGTTCTAGTTTTTCCAAAATCTGAGGAAGTTGCGTATCATCATCACAGGATCCTCCCCAACCAAGGACACGAGCAAGGTCATTTCCAGTACCAAGGGGTAACACTCCTAACTGACACTGAAACACAACACAGGGACAGATGAACTATTGAAAACTAGAAAGAAGATACAAGTGGTTACAAACCCTTGTTATTTCACTCAACAAATGTTAATTTCATAGCTGATGTCTAAAGCCTGTAAGTCAAATTGTACTATTCTGCTACAACTCATCCTGTTTATAACAGTGAAAACTGTCATTAAACACTAACTATTGAGTTGGCCCCTCACACAGAGATACAACAGAGAACTAAGTCAAGGAAAAGGTAAGCACACAAAATTAAGCCTCGTCAGTCTCAGCAAGGAAAGTAAATATGCACACTTGCCTGCTTGTGCAAGCTGAGCTTATCAATTTCTGACAAGACCCAACCCACGCTTCCATCGCCACCACACACAAGAATCCTGAAGTTGTCAAACTTCTGAAATAACCGCAAACTGCAGAAAAAATGCAGAGCTAGTTACATCCATTAGCAAGAGAGCAGTGACATTCATTAGCAATTGTTACAAGAAAATATTGTGCACAGCATTTTCATGACCCTTTTATTGTTGTGGGGTATGGGGATACAACCGTCTACTTAATTAACCTATCTGCAGCCCATCTGTCACTGTATATTCCACTTATACTGACATTTCTGATAAATAACATGCCAAGTTGTTCTTTAAAAAAATCCCTTGGTATTGTTTTCAGGATTTTATAAGTCTGATTTTATTAATTTTACTAATGTTAAAAAAAATATTTAAGTGATAACAATTGCAACTGCTCCATGCTTCTCCCTTCAGCCAGAAGCATAATGCACCACTGGGGATTTTTCACGAGAAGAGGTTAAGACACAATGGCAGGATGTGCTCCACAATACGAGTGGGCTTTTGTCGGCGTGGGGCTGACTAAATGTAAGGGCCACTAAGGGCAATTCTTAAAGATAAGGTGATCACAACAATATAAGACAAATAATACAAGTATTTGATATTATATCCTTAAAGCCATATGCTGCTTTCACTTCCTATTGCTCTTCCTCCTGTTCTCTGACTTTTAACACCTCCACAATACAACACTTGGACAGTACAGAAAAGGAGCACAAGAGAGACAGAAAATGCATAAAGGTGAGACACAGAGGAAACAGGAATGAGATGTGAAGAAACAGCCAAGAGGTAAAAGCAACAGGGACTTAAAATTGAAAAAAATAAAATAAATTGGAAAGTATAAACTCTTAAAATAACAACAAAGGTATTTATTTTTAATGCATGTTATTTTCCAGAATATGTATAATTTCTGAACCATTTCTAAAAAGCAACATATCAAGATCACAAATTTTTGAAGCATTTATATTTTTTCTAGAGAAAATAATGTCACTTGAATACGATGGGCACATACTTATTCAGAACAGAAGAATAAAACAGGATATTTAAGGGGAAAAAATGTTGATACCAGAGCAATTTATCCTATCCTGAGAAAAAGGAGAAAACCCCTAGAAATACACTGCCTCATAGAATGCATCTCTGGTCTTTAAATCAACTGGAAAAAAGAAAACATCAGTACGAGCTGATGGAATAACTGCTAATGACCTCTCCTTGGAAACTATTAGGGAGAAGTACTTAAAAGCAACCAACATGAACTGCAATTTCTGTGCAAAATCAAATTGAGCTGCCTCAGCCATGGTAGAGCTATACGAAGGAAGAGAACTTGCAAACGTATTTTTCAGACTGTCTCCTTTCAAAGACTGTCTAATCAATTAAGACAAATGTTATAAGTCATTACAATTACATGTACAAAATGCTAGCTAAAAGTGACTCAGATTCATCTCAGATTATCAGGATTATAATGAAAAGAATATTACAACTCAAAGAGTTAAAATGACATGTCCATAACACAGTACTAATTATTATAATCCACAGCTGTAATAAATTATATTTTGCATTATTTACACACTGCTTGAACTGAATTTTTGTGGATTTGCTTCATATTCTTTTTATCATTAAGTATAATTTTGCATCTTTAAGAGTACAAAACAGTGCTTGTAGTTGCTATAAATGATACTGTTAGGCCATTTAACCACATCACTATATCTGAGTGGAAATGAGTTAGGCAACAGAAACATGGGCATGAATTTAATCTTCATGAATGTTCAAAGATGCTTGAGTTGTGGCCACCACTATGCAAATTTCATCACTATCTCTCCAACAACCAACTCTTAGATTTTGGGGAGAAATGCCTGGTGGTTTTGTGTTCTTGCTCCAAATTCAGTGGGATGATAATTTTCTATTTGCATATGTTGCATAAACCAGCTTTGGGACATGCTTTTCAGATGAAAAATTTTTCCTGTACTTGTCCATTACCCACTGCAGACCTCCCTGATGACACTTGTGTTCAGAATTTTAAAAAATACAGAGCACATATAGACAATAGTTTTTATTACATAACTACACACAAAAAGGTCAGAGGAATATCAGTATGATGCACGTAAATGGAAGAAAAACACCTGGGCAACTGTGCATAAAGGCAAAATCAAAGTTCTTGTGATACAGGAGAACATCTGAACATTTGTAACACTTTTGAGCCTTACCAGTTAACAGAAGTCAAAGCTAGCCAAGAGATTTTGGTTTTGAATTTTCGAGCTTTTCTAGAAAGAAAATGTTACCCTACTATCCCTTCATGCACCGGAATTTATCTTGAAATTGTTGTCTCTTAAATTTTAATTAGGAAGTCAGAGTAGATATTGGTGATAGAATAATAGCAACAAGGGGATATAATGCTATAAAACAAGGGGAACACAACACTATATTTTGCACCTAATTCCCTTGTGGAAAGGCTTGCTCAAGATTTCCAAGGTCATTACCCTAAGTGAGGTCCTCCATTCATTAAATCGAAGACCTGAGCTGGATTTAACGACTGTTTGAATCGACGAAGAAACTTTACTCCCTGATTGTCTCCACTCTTTGAGTTAACAAAAACTAAAAGAGGACTGGCACAGGATGGCGGGCATGTGGCTTTCCAGAAACCTGTAAACATAGTTAGAAAGAATGAAATAAATAAGGTTTCCTAAAATGAATAACATAAAAAGAAATCATGGGAAAGAGGAAAATAGGGATGAAGGACAAAAGGAGTACATTTTATCATGCATAATGTAAATGCTAACCTGAGTGTTAGTCCCGCAAGGAAAACTTAATTGCACGAGATTTACCAGCTGTTTTGTTTGTTTGTTTGTTTCTGGTATTTTCAGTGCCTTGATTTAGTAAAATCCTGAAGACAATAACTTTATTGTTTTTCAACTGCTATTAACCTTTTTGAATACTTCTTAAATCTCATATTCAGAGATTATTATCATGTAATTGAATATATATTTCAGTTATGAGTATTTGGTTTTCAATCTTATTTTGCTTTAACTTTACTGGGCTGAACTGGATCATTCATGTCTGTATGAGGTTTTTAAGAGTACTCACAGATTTTAGAAGTTACTTGTACTCAGTTCCTCCCAAGTGAGACTTTGTGTAAGAGCCTTTTTCTCAGAGTAAGGTTATACTAGCAAGTATAACAGAATCACTGAACAACAGAAGACTTTCAGCTGTGATTCAAAGCTTATTAAAGCCAGTGCAGGTCTTAACTAATTACAGCAGGCTCTCTACAAGGTCCTTAGTCAGAAGCACTAATGGACACTGTTGTCGCTAACATGACCAGTCCATGGAGGTAATGGTTTCCCAGCAACACTTCTAAATCAGACATCACATGTATAGGTTTTGACATTTGTCTCCAGCAGTATTAAAATGGTTATGTTGTTTTCAATTAATAAAAAAATACTAAAGCTACAAATAAAAATTTTCATTAAGGAATGCTAATTTAATTCCACATTATCATAATATCTAATTTCAAATAAGGTTTGATTAATTAATTTAAATGCCAAGAAAACTAATTTCACATATTGAACAATCTTCCTAGCATAAGTAATAAATGGCAGCCTGATGTCTAAGACACCACAAAGCAAATAAATAGAGTGAATATATACAGCATACACAATCACTTTCACTAACTTCATGTAACAAAATTCATTGAATTGAGTTCAAGTTGTTGGTCTACTTTGCCATCGACACAAATTATAAAATTAAAGCAGCTAAGATTTTGTGATACTTCTTTTTTAAATCCACTCTCTGCCTTGAAGTGCAGTCTCCCACTGTTGATGTATTTCTCTCCTGAAACACCAAAAGCTTCTCTGAATTTCGAGCATTTCCTGGGTTTTTATCTGTGTGCTGCAGGATTTTTACACTGCTTATATTTAAAAGAAATAAATTAGAGAAACTATGGAAGTAGTTCCTCTCTTAAGTCTGGTAAAGTAGTTGTTGGATCTTAGCTGTTCAGCTAGCTTATCTCTGCATAATGCAAAATTATCCAAAATTTGAGAACTCACAGAAGGCGTGGTGCATGCGAGGCAGGCCTCAGCCCACTTCATCTGAGGACTCTGATCATTCACTTGAAATGTTTCTAAGGATCATCAGTAAAATGGAAGAAAATTTCTGCTGGGGCAACTTTAAAAAAAATGACAGTGTAATAATTCTCTAAAAACCTACACAGAAAATTATACTTCTCTCTAAATTTGCAGACTGCATTCACCTGCTCAGCAGAAGGATTTAGGCTTGTTTATTTGCATGGATCTCAATAGGCACTGGAAGCCCAGAGGTAGCACTGGACACACTACAGTACTACGTACCATCAGAGTCTATACTGTTTAGAGCTGTTGGAGGGATGATGGATACCTTACATTGGCCCAGCGGACATTTACGAGGGTACAGATCTTTACAGGATGTGTGAACCTATAAAAGAAACAAAAAATTATTTTCCTTCAGCAGAATTTTGAGGTGAAAATACAACTGATACTATGTTATCTATGTAACAAAAATGGACTCATATATAACATTTAAGTGTAGAGGGAAAAGGAGTGAGACTAGGAAAAAAATCCCAATGTTCAAACACAAAGCCTTGTTACTAATTCAACAAAACATTATTTTGGAGAACTTCAGCTACCTCTATAGAAGATAAGAATCATCCTCTCAAGGGAATCACTTGCCCCCATCCACAAGGAAGGAAGAAGCAAGCTCCCAGAATCTGCGCTGGTGGCAGCAGGCAAAACAATAGCTCTGTACCTGCCTGGTCCACTGGGGCCATTCTAGAAGACATATCTGCATTAAAGCTAGCACACCTACCAAGCAAGACCCATCTCCCAAAGCTGGTCCCAGAAACTCCATATTGTAAAGGTCTCTTCCACATATATTGGAAAGAGAGGCACATGCAGAGGTGGCTGCATTTCACCTAAACTTCAAGTCACCTCTGGAGATGCCGATCATTTCCTACTGCTCACACACAGAGCCTTGGACACCTATATGCCAGAATCTTCAACAATAAATAAACTGTCGAATAAGAAACCCATCTTTTTAGACAAGTCAATAAAATTAAGAGAAAACTATCTACTGGGGAAACAGCAGTAGTGAGTTAAAGAATTTCAATCAGCAACCTACAGATTGCCCTGAAGGAGAGAAAGTCAAGATTTTGCAGAACAAACATGTTACTACATTAGAATTAATAAATATTAATATAATATATTACTAAAATATTAATAGAGCAATAGCTACAATAAAAAAATACAAGAAAATAACATGTGGTTATTAGGCATAAGGAACAGGCACCTGAACATTCAGTTAACAGCTAGAAGAACGCAGAGAAAACACACTGGATGACAACACCTATTAAAGAAAAGCTGCATCTGTGGGTGTATTAAAAATTAACAGTCCAAGAAGAACAGTCATCAGAAATTCTGAATGCTAGAGGGACCTGAGTTTGCAGAAGCTGCCTGCTCCTACTTAATCCAAAAACAGGTTGTGAAATGGCAAAACAAAAATAATGGCAAGGAATAAAGCTGTCCAACTGGGAGATGCTGGGGTGTGGCTGAGCGCACCTACCATAGCTTTACACCAAAGGCACTTCCAATCCTGCAGGCGTAGGACGCTGCCACAAGTCTTGTCGCAGACGGCGCATTTGGCACTGACGGGCAGGTTCCCCTCTAACCACTGGTGAGGCATAGCTATCTGTGGAGAATGAGTCATTAGAGTTAAATACCCAGACAGAGAAATTAAAGGCTTTTTTCACCCAAATATAAGTGGATTTAAACTATTTCTCACAGCTGCACCCTTTCATCAAAGAAGCAGGAATGCTGGTCAGCCAGGGTAAGGGACAATGATGCTCAGAAGGCAACGGCATTGAATGGACTACTGTAGTGTTCCACATGCTAGGCAGAAAACATGACACCTGAAGAAGGGAGACATGTCACTCATGGTAGCAACTAACCATAACACAATGGGGCAGTTAAGTCCAGAGACTCCGTCATACAAACTAGTTCCCACTCGGTTATGTTGACTACAAAACACAAACCAATTAAAATACCTCAAATTCATAAGAATAGGCAGGACAGCAGAATTCCTCTGTTGCTTCACTTACCCACTCACCATGGCTGGTAAGTCACAGCTCTATAAAGCAGTCCCAAATGCAGTGCAAAGCTTTACTCAGTGCACTCTTTGTCCCATTAATATCATGGGCAACTCAGGACACTCAGGTGTTCAACTTAGTACCAGCCTTCTAGGAAGAAGCTTCACACCAGCGGTTCATACACAGCTATGTTTGTAAAAATAGTCCATTTATCACAATCAACCTCTCAAAAGCTTTTGTTGTTTCTCCTGCTAATTTTAAAATTCCTGCTTTCATCACCAAAACCCCCTCCCAATTCGGTGAATTCCAAACAGGCCTCATGGGGAACTGCTCCAGGTAAAGAAGACAAAAAATGGATTGCCAAAATAGCACGGTAACAGTGTAAAATACCACCTTTGCTTAAGAGCAATAGGAACTTCTGGGAGCAATTTTCCAGCTGCAGAGCTTCTCCACATGTGGCCTTTAAAGCCTTGTAATACATCTGCAATCTAGTGCCCACAGTTGCTAGACTTGTCTTGTTAGATAGGAATACAACTTTCGTTCTAAGGACCACTTTAATCTTCGAACAGTGTTCAGGAAAATAGCCACCTACCATTAACTTCAGTGGATCACATGGCAATATTTCTGTGGTTGGGCTTTTTTTATCCCCCCTAAAGAAGAAATAGCTTTGGAAAATACTGTAAATATGAACAGTACTTACACCATCTTCATCTTCAATGATGTCTTTTCCAATTGAGGCTAATGTAGTCCATTTGCAGTTATTTGTTGCTCGGACAGCACATCTTTTATGTGCTTTAAACTTACACACTG
The DNA here is from genome assembly GCA_013400175.1 of Phainopepla nitens. Classification (NCBI taxonomy): domain Eukaryota; kingdom Metazoa; phylum Chordata; class Aves; order Passeriformes; family Bombycillidae; genus Phainopepla; species Phainopepla nitens. The sequence goes on along the minus strand of VXBQ01006195.1, from coordinate 3,655,089 downwards.
CAAGACACAGATAAACATATATATCCTATGTTATTTGGTGTATTTCATTGATACACACCTTTTAAAAAATTAAACACAGATATCCCATAAAATAGCCAAGTACTTGTCGCTTAGTGTTGCACACCTGACACAAAACAACTAAAAGAAAATTCAGTTCATAATCACTCCAGCTTTAACTCTCTAAACCAGGTTTAATTGCTTAGCTGTAGCCCATGCTAAGTGTGCCCTGAAATCCACACTGGGCTCCATTTTTTTCAGGTGCAAGACACAATATATCTTTTACTATGGGTTTGCCTTTTCTATTCCTCTGGTTACTCAGATATCTGACTTAAATTTGCAGGAAGTCATGGGAGAGTGTTTTATCAAAGTATTTTGAATCAGGAGCTCTGTTTCTTTGCTCAAAAGATGCCGTTGGGGCACCATGCTGGGACTATTTTGCCCAGAATGTGAGAAAGTGAAGGGTTCACGTGGTGATATTTTTATTGAGGATACCAGGGATTACAAAATTTTCCAAGAGCCTATATCAAATCAGGAAGAACCTTACTTTTTACTGCATTCTTTATTAAAAGTCTGCTAATTGGAATACCCAGCACAAGCGTGTAGTTAGGCAGATATTCTGACAACCTAACAACTATTTGAATTTTGTTCAACTCAATTAATATGCCTAGCTAATGATACCATATTAGACCAAACAGACTGACGCACCCTAACTGTGGGTATTTCTTCTACTGGAAGTGCATGATGTAATTCTATTTAGAATGCATTATATAAATTATTTTGGCAAAGACCATTAAGGGTTTATGAGAACTAGCCAGCAGATCAGAAGTAGTAGTCTCTTTTCAAACAAATATTTGACAGGAAATTATCAAGGCTTTGGCCCATTGCTTAACTACCATTAAAAAACATTAAGCCGTGGTACAAAATGTCTTGTGAATAATAAATTTCCCACTTTAATTCCACTGATTCCATTGCCAGATCAATTTAAAAAGTGAATTTAGACTACATAAGCAATATCTGAGTTTGAGAGCAATCCTCACTGTTCCAGGAGATGTGTGAAAGTAAGTGCTCAGCTCTTACTTTCTTACTTTCTAGAAAGAAAGAGAAGGAAAGAAAACAAAGTTTCATTGCTTTTACAGTAACTCCCTCAGACATTTCAAAAAGCAGCATTCATATAATCATAGAATTATTTGGGTTGAAAGAGATATTTAAAGATCATTTAGTTGCAAACCCCCCCCGCTGCTGCAGACGGGGACATCTTTTACTAGACCAGGTTGCTCAGAGCTCCATCCAGCCTGGCCTTGAACACTTCCAGGGATGGAGTGCTCATGACTTCTCTGGGCAACCTGTGTCTCACCATTGTCACAGGAAAGAATCTTTTCCTACTATCTAATCTCAACCTACTCTCAGTTTGAAGCCATTTCCCCTTGTCCTGTCCCTATATATCATTGTAAAAATTCTCTCTCCATCTTTCTTGCAGGCTCCCTCCAATTACTGGAAGGCTGCAATTACATCACCCCGAAGCCTTCTTTTTTCCAGGCTGAATAATCCCAACTCTCTCAACCTTTCCTCACTGGAGAGGTGCTCCAGCCTTCTGATCATCTCCATGGTACTCCTATGGACTCACTCAAATAGGTCAGTGGCTCCCAACCTAAGAAGAGACCTGTTGGAGCAAGACCAGCACAGACTCAAAGCATGCAAACATCCCATAACTGTCAATGAACAGGGTAGACTCACTTTTTCTAAACAGCTCGGCATCACATTGTGTACTTGCCAACCTAAGCTGGTTCCAAGTATCTAATGAAGCCAGTTCTCACAGAAGCACAGGAATAAAGGCTGTATTATCAAGTGCCGGACCACAAGAGTTTTCACCACTTGAATATTTCAGAGAAGATATGCCACTGAATTCAGCTCCCTACTCATTAATGATAGGCATTTGCCTTGCCACACAGATCAAAATACAACAAATCAGGGATGAGGGGGAATAGAAAGTTACAGATTATAAAGTAATAGAATGTTCAAATCCTACTGAGCCATGATTGAACTTGATCTTAGGAACCCTGTATTCAGCTTCTTTCTCAACAAGGCAAGGACAAAATCAATCCCAGGCGCTGAAGAGTTGCAGCAAGCTACTCTATAGATGGAAAGTGACAGGTAATGTTTACTTGTAAGTACTATAAATTACCTATCAACCAAATCTCAAATTAGACTCTTTGAATCACCCCCCTGCAACCTCAGAATCATGAAACAACAATTTATGTTAGTCTGAACATTAAATATTACTAACAACAACACCTTAAGACACAGATGTAACTTGCAAGCAAAGAAAGGAAAATTTTAAATCAAACTTCAGTATTAGTTACCACTATGACCTAACTTATTTTGTCTCAGGTTACACTGAATCCCACTCGTGAATCAATCTCATATCTGAAATCTTTTGGAAAACATACAGACATATGGCTAGACATCAACTGCCATTACTTCGCCAATGAAAGATAAAATACGAGAAAAGTTAAGTTCCTCAGGAAACTGAACATTGAAATATAGTTTCTGAATGCAGGTGGGCAGTCATTGGTTGTATGATCATAAACTTTTAGAGAACAGGACCCTCAGTCACTGCATGTAATGGGTGGTTCTCAATAAGTTTGGGGTTGCACCATATTCTGCTTCATAGTAACTTTCAACAGATTCACCAAAAGCTAATGTAATACTGTTTTTTACCCATAGATATTAATTTCTTCCTGGTCTTTTAAAATTATCATTATTATTATCATTGTTGTTGTTGTTGTTACACCCAGTAATACTACTACTGCAATTAAGACTTTTTTTTCAACACTGTGTATCTTCAAAGCATCAGAGACTTCTGAACAGCTTCAACTGATTTTTGCAGTTATAGAAAACAGCATTTCTGTGACACAGGTTGCAAGTTATAAACAATGCACAATTACTGATTTGATCAAAAATCTTATTCAAATGTTTTCCCCAGCATCACAGAAGGGTACATGTGATATAGAGTCACAGAAAAGTTTTCTACTACTCCTTCATTCTTTAACAACAAACACCCCTTCACTTACTTGCTGCTTCATTCACTATTCACTGTCCAGACTGTGCAGAAAATGTGGCAGAAGTATCAGAGACAATGACTGTGCAAGTAGTGCCTGTACAATTCCCTGGGCAATGGGTAAAAACAACAGGGTTTTGTGGGCAAAATCCCACAATCATAATGGAAAAAGACAAAGTGCACAAAGTGCATTTGCAGAGGTAATTTAATCCCAGTATTTTCTTACTGATTTCTTACTCATTATCCTAAAGTGTTCTTACAACACTGTTTGTGCAATTTGTCACAGGAGAATGCAGTTTAAGAGAGAGGTTTCTCCCACTTACTAGCTATACTTGATATTCAACAATCAAGATTCTGTCATGATAAACAAAATGCTACATGAAAAATTAAATTCTGAGAAATATCATAAAGGCAGGTTCCACCGGCAATGACTTAGATAGAAATGCAGTATTGATACAGAGTAACAGGTTACAGAGCTCCAGAAGAGTTTCTGTAATGATATATCATTCTTTAAGCTTCTTTGCCTAAGTATTCCATATTGAATGGAATATTGAAGCTAAACTCTGAGCCAAAATTCTTTCTTGATTCAGTTAGTTTGGAATAATTTCTAAAGCAAGGCACAGAGATTGTAATTACTCTGTCCTAGTAAAGACTGGATGAACATTGCAGAGAGCCATTCTTTAGCTAGAGCAACACAACACACAGACAACATTGGAAAAGTAGATAATCTTTTGAAAAGATACAAAAGAAAGAACCTGTAGGAAGAACAGCATTGCATCTCAAAGGTGAGTCTGATGAATTTTTTTTAGAGGTCAATTGTTGAGCAGTAGCATGAATGAAGCCTGGTTTGTTTTAACTTACATCTTCAGATTGATATACATATCAATTCTGTGACTTCTAAAAAGGTGCAAGCTCACACTAGTCTTTCAACTAGCTAAGGCATTAACCTACCATCTTTTTCTATAGTGGTTTCCACAAGACTTAGAGTATCTTCAGGGTGGCCTGCAATTAATTTGGCCAACCTTTGCCAAAGTGTGCTGGGATGGAAGCTGCCCTTAAGAAAAAGGTCCCCATCATCTCCAAAAGAAATGCAGCTTGGTTTGTGGTCAGACTTAAAAAAAGCCAGTTGTGCAGGGTTGCATGAAAACACCAATTTTAAGAGAATAAAGTATTACAGGACAACTAAACTAGGAAAAGCTGCAAGATATCAGCAATGGGGTTTATTTTTACCTATAGTTAAGAGTCAAGAATCAGACCTCAAAGACTCTAAGCTACTTTCAGGACAACTTGGTGTGCCAGTAACCCAAACCATTAACAGGAGGAAGAGCTCAATTATCTCTTGAAAGAGCCTCTCATGCTTTTCAATACAAGTCATAATAGAGCAGCCTGGGATCAATGACCCCACAAATAATTGAATTTAGTATAGATATAAATGGATTCCCAGTATAAAGCAGTGCTGGAGGTTTGAGAAGCAAGACATGAATATTTAAACAGGTTTTTTAAATTATGTAATATGGAAAAGCAGCACAGAACAAGTCTGAGGAATTTCAAGACTCCAAACTTTCCAGATTGTCCTCTCAAACCATATAAACTGCTAATACAGGTAAGCTAAAGAAAAAAACAGATTATTAAATACATTAGAAGTGCATATAGCAGAAGCAAGTGTCAAACAAAAATGATGAAATTAAGGATGATGGGTTTTAAAATGTATACATAATTGTGGAGAAAGTATGAAGTATTACAGTAAAAGAGTCAAATGTCAAATGATTTAGATTAGATCTTATTTTATTCAAAAAAAAAAGAAGAAAACAGATATAAAATAGAAGCTGCAGAGTAAGAGAAGGAAAACTTATTAACAGACAAAAGAATATCATAGAATCTACATATAAAACATTCCAGGTGATACACAACTATGAAACTGTGGAACAGTAAAATGAAATCCAAATCACTTTCACAAGCTATTTGTGAAAACTGGCATAAGAAATGTGGATAAATGTAGCATTAGTTTGTCATAAATAATACAGAAAGATGACAAACTCCAAATCTGGAAATTATGGGAGCTTTCCTAATGTAAAGTTAATGCCAACACCCTGTATATAAAAAACATACTTACATGCAAAATTAGACACTGAAAAATGTAAAATGCTGAACTACAGACATTAACATTGATAATCTTAAAGTAGTAATTCTTGCTAAACAGCCTTTTAAAATAGCTAAAACATTAACTTAGGAATGGATAAATTCTTTAAGAAAGTCATTCCTTTCCTTTGCCTGAGCAAATATAACTGTATTTGTACACAGAGGCAATAGAACTGCATTTTAGTTAAGCACATGATACTTCCATCTGCCAATATCAGACATTGAGAACACCATAATTGCCTTTAAACTGTCCAAAAGACTTAGACACAGTGGAAAACATACACCAGAAAAGCTGGAATTAACCATGCTACTTCTCATTTCTACGAAAAGGGTTTGTCCTGTTCCTTGGCAACTGCACCATTAGCTACATTAAAAGCATGGACAATTCAGGACAGTGGGTTAATGTTTCCTTTGTAAGATTTCCTTAATATATATTATTATCCTCAAGTATTGTAACAGCATCAATAACAGAAATGCATTTGCAGTTGGGTTACATACATCAAAAGAAATCAGACTATGAATGGTGTAACTGTAACTCTTTCCTGGGCAGTCAGCTATTTTAGTAATTAAATAGCTCTACATTTCATATATCTCATGAGGTCACACATGCTTTATTTTCTGCTGGCTCCTAACACAAGCTGACTTGTTACCACTTTTCCATTGAACTTGCAGGAAAACATAAATAAGCTGTTTCAGGCATATTATAATTATTTGTTCATTAATATAATTTCTAGCCAAATGCTGAAGTCTTAGCCACACTTCCTTTTTCTTTGGGCTGGATTTCCCCTGTTGAACCATCAAATGCAGTCATCTACATCTCTATCCCCTCACAGCATGAGAGGATTTTTAAAGCAGTAAATTAGTATGTACTGCAGGATCATGCAGCAGCAATAGAGCAAGCAAGAATTGGAGGGGAAGGGTCATAACACTGTTCAGTGTTAAGAATGTTTTTTAGATTTGGGCAGAAAACACTATCACGATTTTTTTTTTTTCCCTGAGAAATGCTGATTCTGGAAACCAGTAGACTATTTTGTCCCACATTTTTGATGTGCAAATCAAATAAATCCTATCTTTTCTTGCAATCCCTCCACCTTGTACACTCCAAACTGGCTGCTGCAACAGAAAGAAGTCTTCTATGGAAAAAGGCACCGGGAGCAGCAGGAGTGTGAGGCAGATCATTAGCAGTCCCTCTGCCCGGAGGAGGGTGGCTCTCACTTAGGCTCTTTTGTTACTGATTATTTTCAGGATCATTACTCACACTGAACTTGCAGCCATCTGTCTACACACCTAGCATGATAACCAAGGGGCAGTAAGCATTATTTTACCTTCACAAGACAGGCCGTGAGAAGTGACTCCAGAGAGGCTCTCTCTGCACACGTTGCAGAAGGTGGGTCGGGCATGGGAGCAGGCGTACCAGTTATGCATCCCTGAGAAATGTTCCACATTAAACTGTGCGGTCTAGTAAAGGAGAAGTTAAGACAAATTTGCAAGTACAGAACACAGCTACGGTGACTGACATTATGCGCGGTTCCATATTACAGGGGATGGCAGTGAAATGCTCACCAAAAGGATTTTCCAAAGGGTATTTAGCCTCCTCTCCCTCCAAAATTCTAAACCAAAGTGTGATAATAAGCTCTTATTTTGCTAGTGAAGTGCTTAACGTGAAGCTTCTCTCTGACATTAGACACAGTTTTCACAGTAAGGAGGGTGAGTACTCCAGGTCTGTGTCCTGTAGCTGGATCTGTTGAGCTAGAACAGGTTGCACCAAGAGGGATGTCAGCTTACCTCATAGTGTTCTCTGGACTGAACTGACTTCAGAGAGCTTATCCAGTCCTCCATTTCTTTTCTGTTCTCAGCACACAATATTAGCCTCCTAAACGGAGTGATTATCTGAAAAAGAAAATACATCCTGAGTAATCCAGATAGTAAAAATCATGGTAGACTATGATATTTAATGTACTCTTCCCTGTGAGATGATGCAAAATGATGACACACCCTACAAGGAAAGATACTAAACACTTAAAAAATATTTTATTTAATGCACTACCAACAAGAGAGTTTGCTTCTCACTGTACAGTTCCCAAGATTCAAATCAAGCTTTGGTACAGGTCTCTGGAATCTACATTGATCATTACCCCTTCTCAGCTCTTTGTAAATGCACTGAGATTTAAATGCTCAAATGGCAGGCACTGAAATGCTAAAACAACCATTCTGGAAATTACTAATTGACTAAGACTGCAATCCTATTTCATAACTGCATCATAGCAACTGCAAGGTCCATTCCAATTGCTAGAGACAAAAACATATCAAAATCAAAAGCCTGGAAGTCTTAAACAACCACAAAAGCTGTCATCATATTTCACTATCTTTTATCTTGATAATATATTTACACCAATTTATACACAGAAAAATTTAAACCAGCACTTTTTTATATCCAACTATATCAAACCAGAATAAGAACACATACAAATCTTTATAAAAAAGCACAGAGAACAAAAGCAAACAGTTGAAATCATATCCTACTAGGACAATTGAATGAATTCCTGGAACAAGTTGATGCTGGGAATTTTTCAGTGCTCTGAAGTTGAATTCTAGAAATCTGAAAATACTGTACCAAGGAGATTCAGAGTACAAGCTGCTCTCCCCTCTCCCCAAACAGTAGAAAAATAATCAAAATAACAGGAAGGCAGCAGAAACTATCAGCTAACTCCCACTGAAATTATTTTGAGCACTGCATTAAAATAGACAAAGCAGCTACTTATATGGCAAAGAATTTAAAACAAGTACTAGAAAATAAGGAAAGTTATTTGTTTTTTTTCTAGAAAGTCTGAAAAATAAAATTGAATCCTTTATCAGTATTATGCATTAATCTGTTGCATATTATGTACCACCAACACTTGCAAATTACTTCAATAAAACAGAGAAAGGACCACCAAAAAATGGTAATTCTGACAATTCTTTTAAATGCTACAAGCTAGGCATTACAACACTTGCACAATATTAGTAAACACTTATCTACAGCTGCAGGTACTTACCCAATCCCTGCCGTAAATTGTCTCTAGCCTTGACTTGTCCTATCCACTCCTTCATTAAACTGAGCTGCACTTTAACATATCTCAGAGCCGACGTAACTGAAGTGCAGCAGGCTGCAAGTCACATGGAGGGGAGGCAAAACCCTTTGGGCTTGCCTTTTTTTTTTTTTTTTTTTTTTTTATGTACTCACTTCACATGGAAGGGAATAGTTTCTTTGTTTTCTGTTTCCTTCAATCTCGCTTAAGCTATTTAATAAGGTTTATTAGTAGCTCTCCATGGCTTTTCCTAAAGAACAGTTTATGCAAAGAGCAATGCTTCTCTCATTAGTTTGGAGCTAAACAGACACTTTATTGCTTCAAAATGTTTTTCTAGGCCAGGTCATCCAATGAAGCCAAGAAAAGTCATTAAATCATAATATAACCCGGGCTCCAACAACAGTCAGCCTTCTGCTTAAAGTTCCAGGTTTCAGTGGGCACAGAAATCTTATTTGGGCAAATACAAACCACAGATTATTTCCTACTATATATCATGAGATTGTAATACAGATTAAATAATGATAAATCCACCCAAGACTCAGCATGTTACGTCCATCCTTCTGCCACAGTAATTACTGATTCTGACCAGTAACCAGACATTGTGAAATGCCATTAAGCAACAACAGCTGCACTTATTGCTGAAAATTCCTGACTAGCCTTGATCTTTTCTAGTAATATTTATATATATTACTTCTGTCTCAAAATGCACTGCACACCCATTTATTGGCAATCGAATCACATCACCAAACACTGCTAGCCAATGGATGTAAACACACCAGAAATTCATATATTCCATCTTCTGACTAAAATCAGAGCGCAAAAAAACTTAATAAAGTTTACAGCACTGCAACAGTCTAACAACTCAATAGGATACCATCAATCACATGAATATAGGATCAATTATTACTAGTGCTATTATTCCAAAAACAAAGTGGGAAGTGGGAAGACATTTGTGAATACAATGAAACTACATATTCTCTTTGATGTACATATTTGCAACAACAAACTTCAAGAAGGTATCTGGTAACATGAGAAAAAGACAAAATGCATTATTGGCAAGAAGCATCAACAATGCTTGGAATATTTGAAACAAAATAAAATAAAATAGGAACTAAGAAACCCATTTAGCTCCTCATCTATTTCAGTCTACAAAATCATGGAGAAAGTGTACTCTAATTATTTTTTAGATATTTCATGTAACATAAGAACTCAGGGAACCAAGGAAACTATTAGCAAACAAGAAGTGTTCTTTCCCTAAATGCAAAGCATTCTTTAGATTTGAAAAATATTCCCAAAGGATGCTGAGGAGATGACGAGTAAAAATGTCCAAAAAGGCATTTGAAAAATTAATCACAAATGAATGCATCATATACTATAAAAGACAGTATCTGAAATCTTCAACTTATCAGGTTCTCAAAAATCCAACAATGAGTCAATGCTGGGAAGTGACTCAAGGGTAAGAAGCACTGTATAGGCTCTGCTGTTTTTACTTCATTCTTTAGTACCTGCTACTAGTATTATTATACTTTGATTCCACATGATTTTATGAGCTTAACACTAACTACTAAAGTATAGCTTTACTTGTTTATCCTAAATTGATATTGACTTCCTAAACCTTCTTATTTGCATTTATACAGATGGCATGCTTTCTTCTGAATGCTTGCACAATGCTATGATTAACTAAGTGGGATGTTTGAAGTTCATTCACTAAAGACAGCTGAACCTGTATACACGCATAATCAAAATTAAATGGATGTAATTGACCTCAAAACAATTTTCCTGCCATGGAAATTTGAATTTAACTAGTAATCTTATCTCATTGCATGTACTCATAATCAGAGTCCTGTATATTCTCTTCTACTGACCCAAGTCAGCGTCTTCTCTTCATTTACATATTACCTTTTTGATCTTTGCTGCTCCAAATATTACCTTTTGTATATTGCTCTGAATATATATGAGTTCATGCTGAACTCTCGAGAGGAGAGGAAAAGGAAAAGGAAAAGGAAAAGGAAAAGGAAAAGGAAAAGGAAAAGGAAAAGGAAAAGGAAAAGGAAAAGGAAAAGGAAAAGGAAAAGGAAAAGGAAAAGGAAAAGGAAAAGGAAAAAGAAAAGGAAAAAGAAAAAGAAAAGGAAAAGGAAAAGGAAAAGGAAAAGGAAAAGGAAAAGGAAAAGGAAAAGGAAAAGGAAAAGGAAAAGGAAAAGGAAAAGGAAAAGGAAAAGGAAAAGGAAAAGGAAAAGGAAGCTCTATAATACAATGCAAAGGAAGTGTTACAGGAAGCACTGGAAGACCACTGAGGTAACATAAGAACAAGAAAACTCTTAAGTCTTGAAGGAACTCAGGTGCCAACAGTTCACATGCTGACAAAGCAGGAGACAAATCACGAAAGATGAAGACAGTCAAAAGGTCTTAAAAAATAAATAAAATTACATTCCTTTGAAAATTTTCACCATTGTCAAGTCGCCAAGAAGTCATTGCTGATTTTGGAAAAGAAACTTACCAAAAGCAGATACTGCAGTATATGGGAGAGTAATAAAATATAGGTAGTTGGAATAAAAAACACTTTTAATGCAGTAGGCATTGGGAAAGAGTGAGCAAATACAGTCTTAAAAGTTGAAGACAACCAACACAAACCCTAAAATATCCCAGGAAATAAAGAATATCTGAATGGGAAGTAAAACTACCCATTACTGCAACAAGGTTCCTGTTCTGTTCAGCAAGGGGGATTTTTTGAGTGGGGAATGAGGGAGAGAAAAACAGATCACCGTTCCCTCTGCTACCACATAGGTCTTGCCTTAAATTGGGATTTTCACACAAACATTATAATAATTTGGCTTCTAAATATATATATATTTATATGTACATACATATCTTGAAATTACTTGGATAACATTTCCACAGTCAAGTTTGGGGCCACTACTGCAACTTTTCTTTCAGACAACACTTATTAGGAGCAAGCTTAACATCTTGAAAGGAAATAAAATTGTCATCAAATTCAGAGTAAATTTCAAAGTCGTTTCTTCTTTCAGTGGGAATAACCTAACCAGTAACATTCTATATGCCTTCAGCCCAGTGGGTTTAGATTTACCATCTATAAAATAAAATTATAGAGAATTTGATTAAAGCCTATTGTGTAATTTTTAATCTATTTTTTTACTATCAGCAATATATAAGAAAATACAGTTCCCAAAGCTTGATGGCTCAATTTCTGTATTCTTTTACTAATTCAAAATGCAAACACAGTGTTTGCTAATCAAGAGAACAGTGCTCTATACCTAAGTAGCAACAAAGCAGCCATTGTAAAGCACTCTGCTTCCTGCAACATGATATTTGCATTAAAGCACCTTCTGCCACTCTGAACTATTATCAGGCATTACACTAATAGCACTTTGTATGGCTGATCTTGAATTAAATTACTAATGTAGAAATATCACTTAGCATCCAAAAGCGGTGCGGAAACAGTTTTCCTGTTCTCTGGACAGATACTTTTAAAATATCTTTCCAGAAATAATGAAGAGAGGATGATACAGAGAGAGAGCACCCCAACTCTCTTCTTAGGGACCTTATTCAATGCCTGGGACAGGAGTGTAACATTAAATGCTTCTTACTTCTCCGTGCTCACAGATATTGGTGAGTCAGTATGGGCAAATACTAGGATAACATGCTCTGCCTTGTTTTTTGTCTGCCCCTCCATTGCCCTGTCCTTGAGCAGGTAGGTCTGTATTAGTGTGGCAGGTGAATGCACCTCCATCAATGGTGGAAGTAGACTGCTGGGGTCATTGATGCTCCTAGACCTTCCAGAACTTGTCTGCAAAAATCACAGTGCTAACAGTTGGACATCTTTCTACAGTATTCATAATTTCTTGGTTTCTGGATACTAAATAAATTATAACAGTACTGTCACTGTCAAAGGTGTTTCAAAAGTGAAATTGGTGCTTCACTGGTGAATCGTCACTGTTATTTTTCATGGTAAGTCAAGCCAGGCAATAGTATAAATTACAGTGACAGGGTAGGAGTTAAAAGCAAGGTGGAGAATAAATGGTTATTATATTTGCCTGAGTACAATACAGAATTTATAACCAGAACAATTAGCTCTGTCTTCTCCACTAAAATGTTGCTTCCCTCTTTTTCCTGGCCTTCTCCTATTTCACTGCTCCCAAGCTCACAAATATTGATGTAATGTGTGGTTTTGGCTCCCACAGTAAAAACTCTTAGGAGGAAAAAGAATAGAGTTAGTCCCACACAGCATCTCCTGCACCAGCACAACATCACAACAAGTGAGCTTAACTAAGAGACAGGACAAAAATGGTTACATCATTGAAAAAGGTAAAAGGACTTCATTATGCAGTAGAATCCAGCCTGGATAATTTAGGTGGTTTATCTACTACATTGAGCAAAAATAAAGGAGCATCTCCCAGAATACAATCAGGCAGACGGACAAGAAAGCAGTCGGGAATAGTCAGCATGGATTCATTCAGCAAGGGGAAGTCATGTTTGATCAACCTGTGATGAAATGACTGGCCTGGTAGATGAGGAGACAAAGGCACATATCGTCCACCTTGCCTTCAGCAAGAGTTTCAGCACTGTCCCTGAAGATCCTCCTAGAGAAGCTGATGAAATATAGACTGGATGAGCAGACTGTGAGATGTGTTGCATGGCCAGGCTCAAAGGGTGGTGATCAGCAGCACGGAGCATGGCTGGAGGCCAGTAATTATCAGTGTACCTCCTGGGACAATACTGTGTCCAGGTCTGTTTAACATCTTCATTAATGATCTGGATTATGAGGTAGAGTATGTCCTCTGCAGGTTTACTGATGACAGAAAACTGGGAAGGAGTGGCTGATACACCCCAGGGTTACACTGCCATCCAGAGGAACGTCAACAGGCTAGAGAAATGAACTGGCAGTAACTCATTAAGTTCAACAAGAAGTCACAAGTCCTGTGCCTGGGAAGGAACAAGCCCAGACATCAGTGTACCCTGAGGGCCACCCAGCTGGAAAGCAATTTGGCAGAAGAGAATCTGGGGTACTGTTGCACACAAATGGAGCATAAACCAGCTACATGTCCTTGCAGCAAAACAAGCCAGTGGTATCCTAAGCTGCAGGTCCAGGGAGTGATTCTGCCCCTCTACTCAGCCCAGGTGAGGCCTCACCTGCAGTGCTGTGTCCAGTTCTGGGCTGCTCAGTACAAGACATACATGGACATGCTGCAGACATTCCAGTGGAGGGACTGGAGTATGTAGTATGAGGAAAGGCTGAGGGACCTACAACTGTTAAGCCTGGAGAAGGTTCAGGGGCATCTTATATATGTAAATCCCTGAAGGGAAGATGCAGAGATGACAGAGCCAGGCTCTTTCAAGTGGTGCCCAGTGAAAAGTTAGGAGATAATGGGCATAAACTGAAACATCAGAGGCTCTCTGTGAATATCAGGAAACAAGGTTTTACAGTGAGAGTGACTGAGCACTGGCACCCGTTGCTCAAGGCACTTGTGAAGTCTCCACCCTTGGAGACACTAAAAAGCCACCTAGACATTGCCCTGGGCAGCCTGGACTAGGTGGCTCTGCTTCAGCAAAGGGGATGGACCACATGACCTTCAGAGACCACATCCAGCTCCCAAATTACTCCATGATTCTGTGAAAACAGAATCCAGGTAAATCAAGTCATCCAGTTATGTGTCCAGTCTTGAACTGCAAAAGTATCTAGCAAAGATAGCTTTGTCAGAAATCCAGTTTCCCAAATCGACCTCATGTATTCAACTTCAACCAACTGCTAACAGAAAAACATTATTCCTGCAGAAGTATAACTTTATAAAGAGACAGTTACAAGAAGCAGGGTAGGAAAGTTCCATGGATTTGGACCGAAGAATTAGAAATTTATTTTAAATCAGCATTTAAATACAGCAAAACCAATAAACCATTCTTGAAAATGTCAACTGGAAACTGCTAAATATAGTTCAAGGCCTGCATATCTCTTTAAAGTCCTAACAAAAAGATTTGTTAAGCATATTAACTTTGCACTGCTGTGCCCGTAGCTCTGGTTTCACCAGCTCACTTACACATCTATCAGATGGGATGGCTTCTCTACTTTAAGGAAAACATGTAGTTATATATTTAATGGCACTAGGTACAAATTTATACAAAATAAACCAGCAAAGGACATTTTTTTTTTTCTGTCTGTAATAACAGATTCCTGTTTAAACATCGTTCAGCTGCCTGAAGCCAGGGATACTTGTTCACTAGAAACAGGAAATTTTTTCAAAGTTTACACCAATGAACTTTATTTATAAAATTATTTGGTAAACAGGAACTGCAGTGAGGGATATTTTCTGAGGTTTACCCAGGTATTTTAACCATTTTTAAAGCATGAATAGTAAGAAACATCAGAGAATAGGTTACATGTAAAAGTGCAAGAAGAATGAAATCTAGCAGTCCTCAGTGCTTATTCTCCACACATCCCAAGTGCTTTACCAGTGAAAAAGGGAAATTTTCTGCAAGGTATTTTTGAAAAATTTCTGCCAAGCATGAAATGTGTGGAAAACAAGCTCCAGGCAAATGCAACTAAAATCAAAAAGTACAAAATAGACCAGAATAGTCACATTTTTAAGTATCCCCTTTTTTCTCTCTGAAAAGTGTTCAGCTTCCTTCTAACAGATCAATCTCAAGCAATTTATCTATGGATTTTTAGCATCACAGCTGAAATGCTTTATTGCTTTTTCACAATGAAACTTAAAGCTTCAACATCTCCAGACACTCTAGGGAAAGGGACAGTGCATCAAGTCAGAGATAAGGAGCTTCAAACTTGGAAGTCCCACCCAAAGAGCTCTCAGCTTCATTACATTTTTTTATCCCTGTAAGAGAATGGGAGGAGAGGGGGAGGGAAAATGGGCAAGTGCTAAATGGAAGAAAAAACCCTAAATGCATCACAAGTGCACACTAATTGCTTTTGTATAATTTTTCTTTTCCTAAGCATATTAATTTGCTATTTCAGTTTTTGTCTTACTTCTAAACTGCCTGAATATAGGGGGAAAAAAAAACCCAACCCTGAGTAGAAAATTGAACATAATGGAATCCAAAGCACTTCCCCTCTCTTTCTGTGGTTTGGGTGTTGCTCAGGCTGCGAGCATCAAAAAGCCTTCATCACTCAAAGGCTAATCACCATCTGTATGAAACAGCATATAGTTTACAACCAGGGAAAAACTAAATCCACTCCAAGAGTTAGCTACTCGTGCAAAGCTGAGTCATGCTAGTGAAGCCAGCAGAGAAACTCGAGCCATTTCCAGCCATGTTCTACCTCCTGGAGACAAGAAGAGGCCCCAGCACCCTTGCAGATGTCACTGCAGGACCTGTCAGCCCTGCTCTACACTGCCAACAGGGCATGGGAATGTCTGGATATGCCATTACCCCATCTTTAAACAGTGCCACGCACTGACCCTTCTGATAATCCCAAGGGCAAAATTTAAAATACAATGACTCTGAGACTGGGATTCAGCTCACGAGAGGACAGTACTTAAAGTAGACTTCTGCAAATGTGTCTGAACTCCCAGCATCATCAGTACATACTGTTAACAACATCAACATGCAACTGGAATGCACAGGAAATTTCAAAACTTACCCAGATCCAGGAGATTATTGCAGATCTAAATGATAAAAAACAGAAACATGTTTCCAAACACAAACCCATTCCTTTCATGTCCCTGTGGTTTATTAAAGGGCGAAGTCAAGCAAGAGTGTCTCCCTTCAAGGGAACATCAACACAGACTATATATAGACATTTACTCAAAATAGATTTTTACGAAGAAAAAAAATCGCGGATAGCTGTGCTCCAGAGTATTCTTACAGAGTAAACCAGAAAGATTAATCAATCCAGGCTACAAAAAAGGCAATGTTTGCTTAGCAATAGCTGAAATCAAGGGAATTCACCTCAAGTTTGGAACTTTGAGGGCAGTTGCTGACCCCATGACCTTAGGAGCCTGCCAACACAGTAGCAGCAAGATGATTTCACCAAACCAAAGAAGTAAGAAAGACAGTGAAAGAAAAGCAGCAGAAAGACCAGAGGAGGCTTGTATAACCTTCAGGTGAGCAGCCCTTTGAAAAAAAACAAACCAGACTGAGGTAGAAGAGCATCTGAAAGAGGTTTGAGGCTATCAGTAAAGAAACCATCTCCTGATGCCCATTGAGATAGAACTGCAGTAAATTGGATTTCGTAAACATGCAGGAAACATGCAGAGAAACACCTCCACTAGAATCCATAAGCTTTCTGCACTTAAATAAAGCTCAAGGGCCTGAACTTTGGGCAAATCAAGAGTCAGTAATAAAATGGAACTGATGTTAGCATATTTAAATTAAAAAAAGACAAGTTTTTGGATAAATATTCCCAGCTTTAAGAAGATATCTCTTTGTCTCTAATATCTGAAAAGACAGAATGGAGTGTCCAAACCCAAAGATGAAAGGTTTTAAACTCCTTGGGAAAGGGCTCTTCTTATTTCTTCCTGACGTGGCTTTGGGGAGGTTAAGCAGTTCTCACATTCCCTTAAGTTTTTGTAGTCCCTGAAGAAAAGTCTCAACAGCAACTCTGAAAAAATCTCAGTGGCAAGAAAGAAGCAAAATATGTCCAAGTACAGAGAAATTAACACTCTCTCTGAAACATACTGCAAAACTCTGGCAATACATTCTGTCTCTCAAGCCCAGAGTGAATATTAAAAGTTAGTTCTCTAAAATCAATTAGAAGCAGCTAATCCCCATGATGAAAACAGAGCTGACTGATGTCAGAAGAAACAGGTCTGAAATAAAGTGCTAAAAGCACTATGCCTTTCAGGACTGGTTGCAGTATTCAACTTGAAATCCTGACAAATTGCAAGAATTGGGCTTCCAGTACAACTGGGCCATCTCCCCTTGAAAATAGCAGCTGTACAGGACGATTCAAAGATAAAAAGAATTACTTTATCCTTTAAGCTGGTTCTACATAAGTCATATACCAATTAACTTTACACCCCTAACCAAGACAAAGGATATGCTACATTCAGAAATATTGACAGGAAATAAGGTAATCAGAGGTCTGTAAGTAACAATATCAACTAGAAGAAGACAATATAAATTTTAACCACACTCGAAGCACAGTTGCTCCAATACAATATTTGGTTTCACAAACCTACACAAAAACCCTAATCATCTAAAAATAATATATCAAAGGAAAATCAGCATATATAAATATTTCATTTTTTCAAAATCTATCCAGACTTACAGAATACCAAGAAAACCATAGATAGCTGCATAAAGATTTTTTGTTGTTGTTGTTTAAAAACATATTAAGCCAAATTCTCTACTTTTCAGTCTAAGTGAACTGGTATGTCTGACCAAAAAAAGTGGAAATCAGAGGAAAAAAAAAAAACTTTTATTTTTTGTAACGAAGTTACATTCAGGGACTAACAATGAGATGCCATTCATGTTTTGTTTGGGTCTCTTTTAATATAATATGAAAAAATACATTAAAAAAAATAACCCATAAAGGGATTAATTAATTAAAGGGAACAATTTGAACAAAATTAAGTACTTCTGCTCAGAAAAGTTAAAATATCAGGCTGATCCATAATCACGTTTAATTCAGTCAGTAAACTGAAAAGACCAATTTTATTCACCATCATGCAATGAGATGAAAAGCTAAGGGATGAAAAAAAGTTAGAAGGAATAATATGAATTTTTAATATGAAAAAAGATTAATAGATAATAAGCAGCTTATTATTCTTCAACAAAATTTTGTGGTATGATTCTGAAACTGGAAGAGAAGTGTAAAGTAGCAATACAGAAATATTTGCAGACAGTACAAAATTTTGATTACTTAGTTCCCTCTCTTGATCTCCAAGGCACGTCAAAGTGAGCCAAGCAATGTATTAAGTAGAGAGTACAGTGACTTGAAAAATTTCAGCGTTAGTAAAAACAAAGAAATACACACCACAGAAGCACAGATTAAATATTTATGAATTACAGACAGCTCCAAATTAACAGAAGAAGGATCCTAGTATCAGTATAGGGGACACAAAAATGCACACTATGCCACTGCAGAAAAGAGACAAAACTTGGGATCCATAAGGAATGTAAATGAGTGTTAACTTATAAAATAATCCCAAATGTCTGGCACTTGGGCTTCCCTGAGTGTCAAGCAAGTGACTTCACTTACAATACAATGCTGCAAAACTACAATCAGGAGAACAGCAAGAATAGATAAGAGTATACAAGAGTGTTGATACAGATTACTTGCCTTGGAAAATAGTCAAATCAAATGGAGGTAATAAAAAAAATATAAAATAAAAAAAGCAAGATACTTTATAAGTTTCTACTGCCTTTGCATCATAACCCTAGGAGAGAAAACTTTCTTAAAGCCCAGCACTTTAAAAGTTCTCCAAGGAAGTATTTTTTTCACTGAATAAATAATCAGGACTCTATGGTCTATATGGTCTAAAGCACTGCTAAAACCAATACATCAGCAAAAGTATATTATGTTAGACATTTCTGCAAGCATACCCAAAATCCTAGTAATCAGTGTTATTAGCTGGAGCAAAAAGACTTCTTTCCAGCCAGTTTCTAATTACTAAAAATCACAGTAGGCTTCCCAGGATAGCAGATCTGCCTACTGCAGCTCCCTCCCCCTCAAGATGAAAACTTTCAGAAGACGCATATTCAACAAAAAGCACTTGATTCAGCACCTGATTCAGAGAGCTGAAAGCAAGGGCCTACATTTTAGGTGCCCTGGATGACAAAGCTGCTCTTGTAGCTAAGGGAGAATCAGTTAATAAATCACTGGAGTCTAAACTGAACTGAGCAATTACAGAATTCTGCTTTAAAGATCTACTAATTTTCTTTTAGATACCTAAATTTAGGGGCCCATAAATGCATCATCAAGTCCCACACAGAAGTTAGGACAAGCTGAATCCTCATCCTGAGTATCATAATTATGTTAACTCTCATATTTCTGGAGGAGACCGTCCAGAATGACAGAGCAATTATTTCCTCTGTTACTCTTAGATCCAATTAGATAAAGCCAGCTATACAAAGTAGTGCCTCAAAACCAGTATTATTTTCCATCGCATTTACCATCAAAAAACCCATAACTGAATTAAAAGTTTCAAACAAAAGTTTGGATGGATTAAAATACAGATGCTGCCACATGAAGCCCATGAACTTAACATGAGACTCTAGCACAGATTTACAGTAACCCAGAGAATTTATACAACTGTGTGGCTCAACTACCGAGGGGCAGCATGCTTAACATCTACAGATTTTTTTTTTCCTCAGCAATGTGCATCAGTTCTTCAGCATCAAAAGCGAGGTAGAGGTAGAAACAAAGTTCACATAATATAATTTCCTTTTCCATAATCACCTTTGTTGCCTTGAGGAACTTCATTATCTGAATATGCCTGTTCAAGAACCCTTTTAGTATTTAAAAGTCCCATTCCTTATACCTGTTAGAACAAAAGCACACCACCACTGCTCTACAAGCCCACACTTGCATGCCAGAGAGCACTCTTCAGTCTCATTTGATCTCAAGTCTCGTTTTGAGAACAATAAAGAGGCTTTTCCTAAATGCACTCAAGGTATCAACAAGCCAACTTCCATCCCTGCAAACCAAAATGCACAAGGAATTACAGCTCTCAGCAGAATTGGTCACTGCCCCATCTGCTTCTGTGCAATAAGGGTGGGAGACTGATTCATCTCAGGAGCCTCCCCAGAGAGGTAACATGCTGAGCAACTACACTCCTCTGGCTGTGCTGAGACAACATAAACCACCCTCCAAGGCAGAAGCAAAGTTCTGAGGAAAAACATGTTCTGCAGAGTACCCAATATCATTATGAGGACTCAGCACTCCCTCACGCCACTGAAGTGGGCGTGGGCTGAGCAAAATCCCCCCTGAGCTCCTGATGTGGCTGATGGAGAGGGTGAGGCTTGAACCTCTTCTCTCTCTTCCCACAGACTTGGGACACTGGTAACCTAACCACGCAGTAGGAACAACCCAGCCTTAAGTGTCTTACACAAAGGCTCTGAAGTCAAGGGACACCCTTCCTTCCAGGTCACCTATTAATCCCAAGGTGAGGATGTTCAGAACAACAAAACACTTATAAAGCCTTAAAAGGCAAAGTTGTGCACTAGAAACTAATTGCTAAAAGTGAGTTGATCATTCACTGAAAGGAAATATCATCAGCAATAAGGGAAAAAATTAAACAAATGAGCTGATTTATCAGCTCTGCATTTTAATTAGCAGATATTATGTATCTCAACTTTCCCTTTAACCTCAACTAGTTTGCAGAAAGATAGCAAAAGTAATTCTGGTGAACAAACAGTGGTATTTAGTTACATAAAATATTCTGCAAGCTTGTGCATTACAAATAAACCCAACCTCAAATCTGTGTGTAATGACTAATTTTAGGACTTGAGTTTTATCCAAAAAAAGAGCATGGAAAAACTTGACACACACACCTCTGCCTTCAAACAGACAAACTAGAAAGGGCAAAAGAAGGCAAAAGAGTAACTTCTACAAGCTGTGGGTAGGAAATTGAGGGGAGAGGGCAGGATTTAAGTGAAATTACAAAACTATTTTTAAACAAAAAACTTTAATAATTTTTAAATTTAAATTTTTAAAGGTGTGTTTTCCTGGAAAAATTGTCATTTGATGCATATTCATCTACATCAGCTTGTGTTAAAAATATTATCTACTGGGACAAAAAAACAAGACTTAACTAGAATTCTTAACAAGAATTAACTAGAGAAGGCTAAAGTTAAGGATTTAATTATTGCTTTTTTTTAACAAAGAGAATGCTAACACATCACATAACTAAAAAGACCCATAATTTTAAGAAAGACAGAATTATCTTTTTAAGATGGAAGTAAATAAAAAGGCAAAAAGAAAAGTTTCTTTTTATTTATAAGGAGTATTGCTGGAGAGCTAACCACCCACTCCACCCTCAGCCCCTGAATCCAGCCCAGTGCAGGCGAGGTCAGAGATGTCTCACTTCACAGAGCTGTGTTGCTGGGAGACTGGGTTAGGCAAACACAAAGGAAGAAGCCAAAAGATTAAGCAAGATGACGACTATTACCATATTTCACAGTCAAATCAGACAACTCTTCAATCCAGGAGAGCTTTACATCCAAATAATTTTTCAAAATTACTTTGAGGACTCCTTAGAGAAAATACTGTTTGTCCTAAAGTACCCAGGACATGAAAATAAACAGTGTCTCTGAAGCTGTTAAAGCTGTAGGCAGAGATTTCTTTTTTTTTGCTACTGTCTTCCCAAAAAGACTTGATACCAGAAGCAAAACGTTTTTGGTGAAGAATGAGATGCTGAATGGCCCTAAAGGATTACAGAGGATACCTAAGCACCAAATATTGAACAAGGTAAAAAAAAAAAAAAAAGGAAAAAGGCCAAGCATCCCACTTTTCTGAAGAAGCAGAGCTTGCAGGCAACAGAAAGAACTTTTCCAAAAGACAAGCTGGTACCTTATACAGCCACCACCTCATCTGAAACCTTCCATCAGAGTAGTCCTTTTAATTGCATTCTTAGTCAATAAAGCAGCTTAGATTGACACAACACACTGGGCTGTCAAGGCCAGCTCAAGGACGTCTTTGAAGGGCTCTGACTGCCTCAGCAGCTGCCTGGGAGGTACCACAGCAAGGAAGAACTATGAACCTCTCATGAGCCTTGCATTTGACTGCTTTGGAGAAGAAAAACCAAGACTGGTAATACAGACTAATATGGATCACCTGAGAAATTAAAAACATCAGGAAAATGAAAAAGCAACATTTTAATAGAGAATAAAGGGACATGCAGTTAAGGAAAATGAAGCCATTACAGTCAGTGGGACATCTCAAGATGTCCTTCAAAAGGACAACTTCACCAATGGTATTCCTCATAACTAGCTCATGTTCAAGATCTTTTTGTCCAGAGGTTAAGAATCAGCAGAGGAACTGTGTCAGATATTATCACCTAGTTCTAACAGACAGTTGAACAATAAATGAAGGATCACTTGTGTAAAAAAACACCTGTGAACTTACAGAAATGGGAATTTATGAAATTTATGTTTGTTAAAGCAGTATCAGAATCAAGCTACAACTGTAGGCATAGCTTTTCCATGTGACTTGGAAACATGTATGGGTATGATTGGCAGTAAAAAAAATAAAATACATTTCAATATGGCAAGAAACCAAAAATGTTATGTTAAGAAAATTCAAAACACAATTACATTTGACTTAATTCAGCATGTCACCTCAAAGAGAAACTACAGCACAAACCCATATTAAGTACTAATGCTGAATCTTGTTGTATTTTTAAGGCCTTCTATCATGATCTTTTGAAAGAACTATCATCTGACATTTCTGCTCACTGAAATGTTCTATAGCTGATCTGGTATTGTTCGCATAAATTAAACCATTTCCAAAAAAAGATATTTTATTTCCAAACACAGGAAAATAAGCAATTGAGAGGATTCTTGATTTTCTTAGTTACAGTCTATCCACAGCCTTCAAAAACAGTGATAAAATTGTTCCATACCGTGAAGCTGTTGTTGACATTTTTTGTGCTTGATTCAGCTACACTGGCATCTGACAGGTCAACTTCATCAAATATTAGAGACTGTGAAGGGAAAAGAACATAGAAGCATTAAATTAAGTCTGAGTCCACTTTCAGGTATGCTTACAAAATGTCCTTTAATATTATTGTGTCTATTCCGATTAGAAAATAAAAATAGAAAATAAAAGTAGTGAGAAAAATAGAACATACTGATGATGTGATAAAATTTCATAGCTGGCCCCTAAACATCGTCCTACTTGCTATCTAAGTGGTACATAAGAGCATAAAAAAATAGGACTCAATAGATATATTGCTTTAAAATCTATTTTAAAAGAAGGGGGTTTTCTTACACAGATGAAGCTTTAGACTGTCTTCTGTGTAGCATAAATGTGGTGTTAGAGGAAAGAGATTCACACACGGTAAAATTTAAATTAATTATTTAGTTTTAGGATGGAACTCTAAAGTCATGTAGGAAGCTATGATAAAGTATCCATATGAGAAGATGTATCTCAAAGGGCTGAAGAGATCCTCTCCCCTCCTTTGTCTGATGTTCCAACAAAAGAAACATATGTCTTCTCTGAACACTCCAGCCTCTGCCCTCCTTTACGCTCATGATGGGTTTTGTAGCGCAGAAGAACAGTCCAACAAAATTGCCTATTTTTTTAGCCCTACCATGTTTTTCCTCTTCCATGCCACAGGGAGGCGAATCGATATTGGGAGAGTTTCAGCATGTCTGGATTCAGCATTAAATTACTGGCACAATTGCCTACTCATAACACCTTCTTTACCCATCTCACAGAATCACAGAATGCTTTTAGTTGGATGGGACCTTAAAGATCATCTGCCTCAAAACCCCCTGCCATGATCCAGGTTGCTCAAAGCCTCATCCCACCTAGCCTGGAACATTTCCAGGGATGGAGCATCCACAGCTTCTCTGAGCAAGCTGTGCCAGTGTCTCACCACCCTCACAGTAAAGAGTATCTTCCTACCTCATATGCAAATCTCTCCTTTTTCAGTTTAAAGTCATTCCCCCTTGTCCTATGACCACATGCCCTTGTAAAAAGCCCCTCTCCAGCTCCCTTGTACCCTTTCTAGGTACTAGAAGGCTGCTAAAAGGTCCCAGATCCCTCAGTCTGTCTTCGTAAGAGAGGTGCTCCAGCCCTCTGCTCATCTTTTTTGGTGTCTCTTATTTGGACATGCTGCAACAGTTCCATGGCTCCCAAGACAGCAAGGGCACAGACCTGTTGGAGTGAGACCAACAGAGACCTAAAATATCCCATATTCCTCATCCAAGAGGGTAGGCTCACATTTTCAAAACATCTCAGTATCATACTGTGATTTGAGGTTGCCCTTCTCAGAGCTCTTATCTGCCATGCTTATCCTTTATATAAACTGCTCGTGGTCGCAGCAAGTGCTGAGAGGTTTGACAACAGAGGTACTGCAGGGCTGGGCTCCCTGGAGCAAGGGTGCTTTCCTTGGTTCATTATAGCCACACAACTGTGCACCGTGCAGCTGCAGCCCTGCAGTCCCACAAGCAGTGATCTCTGTGCCTTTACTAAGAGTTTTGTTGAGAAAACAAGGCTACAGAAGATGATGGAGACCTGAAGCACCTCACCTGCAGCTCCCAGGAGATGCTGCAATCCCACAGGGTAAAGGAGAGTAACACCTACAGCTATGAAACAGCACAATCTGAGTCAGCCAAAATGCTCTTGGCACCAGCCTTGGGAAGGAGGAAGGAAATGCCTTTCAAGGAGAAGATAAGTATTCCCCTCTGCCCACCCCCAATTCTCCCACCAAAAAAATTCAATACATGGGAAACAGCTTTTTCTCTTATATATCAGTTTTGGCAGAAAAATCAGCCTATCTTGATTTCACATAACTATTTATGTGGGCATCAGAGTAGAACAGTTTTAATAGAATGTAGCCTTAGTGATAACTTCTAAGAATTATCCAGTTTTTACTTTTTTTGACTGACTGAGAGCTACAAAAAACCTCACAACTCCTTAAAATGACTTTGTTTGTCTGAATAGCCAAAAAGGTTAAAATAACTGTGATAAACTTCATTAAAAACAAATCAAGAGAAATTACCCATCTTCCTTAAAGTTAATTTAACACACTACATCCTATATATCACAGTTTTAATATAAAATAACTGTAAACAAATAATTAAATTATTACTATTAAATGTATTAAACTCACAAACAAAAAAAACCTGAAGTCACAAGTAAATGGCATTAAACACTAATAGCAAAGAATTACCTTTGAATCCTTAGCATAATAAAGTGTACGACCTCGAAGTTTGAAATAACGCTTTTTCCACCTCTGAAAAGAGCTGGTTTGCTTCAGTAGTAATCCTTCTTTTATACTTGTCTGAAAAATATTAAAATACAGAAACCAAGGTAAATAGAAACATATAGAAACAGCTGCACATATAAAGTTATGCTTTTTAAAATTCATGCTACACCTCATATAACTGAATTTAAACTTTATTTATTCACATTAAATAGAGACTAATTCTTTGGACCACCAGATTTTGCATTGCTATTTTTTAGACATGACAATGTTAGCAAAATGCTAATTTTACACACAAACTGAAAAGGCAGTCAAGAGGCATATAATTATTCTGAAGATACACACAAAATAATTCAATTGTCTGGATAGCTGCAAAGCCACAAATATTAAAGTGAGCAACAACTGATGGTGGCACAACTTGGGAAAAAAACAAACTAAAACCATCAACAGAAAGTGATTTCCAGTTCCAAAATTGATTGTGTTGAGGAAAGAAACAATTTCCACATGGATACTAATTCAACAGGGTACTTAAATGTGTCTGATTCAAGCACAAGAATTACTTTAAAATAGAGGGAATAATTCAGTTTGATGCAAGTCACGCAAGACTTTGAGTGTGTTGCGAAACTGAAGCCTTCAGCATGAAATCAGCTAACCATTAGAGATAATTATTATCTGGAGAGTGTGAGAACACTAACAGATAGGAATATTTTTACCATGCAAATATTTTTAGGGAAAAAAATGACTTGCTGATCCAAACCTTTCCACTGCACACTGAATCCTGTCTATATAAAGCCCATTTTTTGAAATTAGTAAGAGACAAATTAGTATATTTTAAAGGTGTATGCTGTTTGCACCAGTGTGTGTGGGATTCATCCAATTACAGAAACTGTCCACTTAATCAGACAAAACAACATGAACTCAGTACACTAATTGCACGAGTCTCAAATCTTCTTCAGTGTTGAAGCACACAAACTGTATGAGAAAAATTGAGTATTGGATATTTGGGTATTATATTGCAAAATTACTATTTCCAGAGTATTTCTTATTTGTAATGTAATAACATGATAAGGATCTTCTAACACAATTTCCAGACAACATGGGACAAACACTACTTGAAGTTATTCTAGAGCTTCTGGAAACTTAACCAAGACCTGACCTAAAGTTCATAAACATCTTCTATTATCAGACATGAAATTCTCCTGAACTTTAATGCAAGTAATAAAAATGCAGAAAAAGCAAAAAGCACTTTACTGTTCCTACCATCTCCTTGCAATGAGAAACATTGCTGCCATGTACAGAGATCACACCCTTCATTTAGACAGCCCTAATGTCACAAACCAAAAATGAGGTCCAGTGATCACAAAGCAATTGAATTAGTGCTCTCCAAAAACCAACCCTCTCTGATCAAACACTGTAGCTGAACATTTAGATTTGTCACAATTTCCTTCACATGCCAACAGCCTGGACCAGTGGATTCAGTGTCAGTGCTCCTGCTCTAGCTAAGGGGCAGCAATTCCCAGTGGAAAGGGTCTGCTCACCACACACCATTTTAAGACACTTTGCAATTTTCTGATCAGACTCCAAGATAAGCTAGTTTTCTGTGATATAAATAGATTTAATCAGTTAGCAAATACAAGCACTTCATTAAAGCTGTCTGTTGCAGCCACGCAGCACCTGTGGTTTGTATCACGCTCGGAGATTTTGGAAGCTCCTCACAAGGACTAGAGTAGATGACTTGTGTGTTTATCAAGGGTCAGAAGTCGTTAAGACTGCAGAAATTCAGTTCCAAGGAAATGGTACCCCACATTCATGACAGACACTGACTTACTGGGAAAATTTCCAAAATGGAAGGAAATCCACACTCCCTAAAGTGCACTAGGTACACTAGGAGACACAGAACATATATTATGCTTAAAAATTTTGGGAATTTTAAACTCTGTTAAAAAAAAAAAAAAGCTCCCTAAACCTTGACATATTACTCACTAAAGAATTACTTAACTCTTTCTTATCATTTTTATGCCCACTAAACCATTGTCTCCTATTTCTACTCACTCCTTAAACACCAATATCCCTAATACCAAACCAATACCTTCAAAATTAAATCTATTTTGCATGTCGGCCATTTGAAATTAGCTTCCTAAAGCTAGCAGTAAATAACCTTGCAGGCTCTACAGAATTTATTTTTGCATCAAAATTTTCCAAAAATCTGGTAAACATTTACCCAAGAAGTAGAAGCATTTAATGAACTACACACATGAAAGTTACATTTTACCACAAATAACTACATTGGGCTAAGGTTTCACCATCCTAAATAGAAAAATCCATGGCTGCAGGCATCAAAACTGAGCATGAAGATTTAGCCCAATACCCTTAATTAACTTTATTTAGACTCTGAAATGTTTAAAATTCAATCTGCCAATTGAGTCATTAAGTAATCTGCTAATAATGCTTTCTGGAGTCTATACCAAGTTAGAGTATTTCCAGTAATTTGAGATTGGAAGGGACCTCCTAGGTTGTTGAATTTGGGTCCTCATTATTGCCTACACACAGGTCATGTTAAGTTTTTCAAAAGCAAGGATCAGGCTGTAACTACACTTTAAGAAAATAGTTCTTTATCTTCTCCCCATGGCAATTAAGACAGTGCTCCAAGATCTCACTGTTCTGAGAAGACTTTTTATAATTAATCTCAGCTGGACATTAAATCTGAAGCATAAGCAGTAATCACTCCAATTATATTAACTTCTTTCCTACTGTAATTTAAGAGAAACAAGAAGTACAGATCCCACAATCCCACACTACTTCTCACTTTTTCAGAACTACCTCTCATCAGCTTGCCAAAACCTCTGAACCTCCCCACCCTGCATCTCATGTCATCTAGTAATACAATGTCCCTCCAGAGATATGGGACTGTAATTAGAACTGAACAGAATCCCTAATAATCTTTACTATTCTAGCCATTAGTAAAGAAAATGATTGACAATATTACAATCACAACATCATAGTGTTCCACTGTGGTATGTTTTCCAGAAGAAAACTAATTATAAAAATCACAGCCATTTTTCATAAAATTAATGAGTACATATGGGTTCAATTATCCAAGAATGTCAAATGCAACTCTGCATCTCCAATATCTCAATGACAAAAAAATAAATTGGATGTGTGGGTATTCAAGTCATTAAAAATGAGAAACATCCTCTTTTGTATCAGCAGATTTAAGAATGTCCAGTATATAACACCTGCAAAGTCAAACTAACAGTTTTTATTTCAAAAGAAACCAACCACGTTGCCTTACTTCTAATTCGTTCCCTTTGTAAAGCCCCACATTTCTGCAAAGGTAATTTTTTTTTTCACTTCTGCTGCTTCCAGAAACAGAGAAAGAAAGGAGAAAAATATTCTGAATTTAGAAAATAATAAACTAATTATGGACCCATTATTAGCAACTGCAAACTAAAACACTAAAGATTAAAGTCTACCCTCTACTTCTTTTCATGTAAATAAGCGGACGTGCTGCTCAAAATGTGTCAGGAGAATGAATAAAAGATCATGAGGAAATTTCTGAAAGTGAGGAGGATGAAAATGAGAACGGGAATATCCATAAAACAGAGCAGTCAAATGCAAACAGGAAATTAGCAGCATGAAGAAGAATTTTCAGATAACCTTCCAACAGATGCTCATGCTGAGACTAAAACGTTCATAAAATGCCAAAAGATGAAACACAGCTATCAGGTTGGCAGGATCATTTTCCAACAGAAGTATAAAAAGGGTACCCAAGGATAAGAAGGTCATAGGAAATAAACTCATCAAATCCTCAGCATTTGTCTTTACCAATGAAGATGACAAGATGGTATCTCACACAGCATGATCTCCACAACATCAGAACAGCTGCATCGACATGGAGGGCATATATGGGAAACACAAGACCAGCCAAATTGTTAAGTCATGTGGGCCAGGTGCCACTGACCTGGGAGCCTTGAAGGTCCCAAAAGGACCACTGATACTAACATCCACTCCTGGTAGGACAGTAGAGTCCATACAAAAGAACATTGCTGAGCCCATATATATCCAACCAGAAAAAGTCAACAGAGCTTTTGTAAAGGAAAATACTGCCCTGCTACCTACCATGTGTTCAGGAGGTGTAGAGGAAAGCAGATAGATAAATTAAGACCCCGTACACCTGGATTTTCAGAAAGTCTTTGACAAAGCTTCTCACCAACATTGAAAAACACTGAAGAAATATTCTTAGAACTAAATTGGGAAAAGGGGCATGTTATGAACTGAAAGTTATTTCAAGGAAAAATCTAAAACTCATTAACATTCTCACATCAACTCTGAGTAAAGAGGAGATCTGTGAGTCACAGTTCACAGTTCTCCAAGCTCAATCACAGCCAGAAATGCCATACAATTTTGCCTATCACTAAGAAAAGCAACGAACTCAAGACAGAATATAATTTTGCTGCTCTATAACACTGTTGTATCAGACAGTTTCTGTTCTCTTGAACTCAAGAAATGGGGTTAAGAAAAGGTACAGAGAAGGGCATCACAAATGATTCACAGAACAGTAGTTGCCTCACAACAAGAGAGACTGAAGATAGAAGACCAAGGGGGTGATATGAACAATGTTTAAAAAAGCATTAAGGAAAAGTAAGGTGACTGCAGAACTACAGCTCACCAAAGCCCACGTTATAACAAGGAGGAATGTGACAAAACTATATTGAGATCAGCTTAACAAAGACAAAAAGTAGCACGTCTTTACATAGCAGGTAGTGATTTTATGAAGCTTGCTGTCACAAGAGATTGTACAGGCAGGCAGCATCATCAAGTACAAAATAAAGAATAGACAAATTCAAGAACAGTGTAGCTGTACATGGTTCCTTTAATTTGCCACAAGGAAGTACCATGGGAATGGACAGCCACCAGACTCACGTGCTGCTCCTGAACAGTCTTTTCTACTCCACTGATAAAAGTGGATCATTGTATAACCAAGAAACACAATTCACAGGTTGAATTTTTCCTGCTATGTAGATGCATCTCTTTTGCTTTCAAGTCTGATGTTTGGATTTGCAAGTGGGCCTAGGCCCTCATTTACCAAAACAATTATTCAGATTCTTGACAGACCAGGCAATTAAAGAAAAGAAAATAGAGAGAGAGAGAGAGAGAGAGAGAGATGATATACTGATGTTCTTTGATACTAACTCTGTCCTGTAATACTTTCTATTCCTGTGACTTTGCCAAGTTGAGTACCAAAGTAAAACCGACTCTCTTCAGTATTGGAACATTTTCACCATCTGCACAGGTATGGCTTTAGGCAGACAGTGCCTTCATTACTTTACAAGGTAAAATCTCACAGCTCATATTAACTCAGAACCCCTCAAAAAATTCTGTGTGTTTGGTGGATTAAAAATTATTTTTATTATTAAAAATGTGACAATCAAACACTTGATTTATATTAAAATTATGACTCGGGAACTCCAAGCCTGTGATTTTCTTGACAATCTCTGTACAGCACCTTCCATTACTGTCACTTAGGCTGACAGATTTTTCATTAGTTATGTCAAAATAAAAATAGATTTTATCTATCAAGAATAAAAACTTCAGCAGCAGCTTACTGCAAGGTTAAATTTTTATTGAAGATTCCTGTTCACAGTGAAGGGAGCCTAACATTGAAAAATTAAAATCAAACAAAGAATCTATGAATTTATACAGCTAAAAAGCATCTAAATAAATTTGAAAATCAGAATGTTGACTAAGTAACATTGTTTTAATATCAAGAAAATCCTAATAAAACAAGTGCCACCAAGAACTGGTAGCTCAGTGGAGCAAGTGGAGCTGTATCATGGGGTGCCTAAAGCACAACTCTTGCATCCGCTGAGATGCCCCAGGCTGCTGCTAACACATCCTCCAGGTTACATCAGTGACAGAAATCACAAAATGCAGCAAGCTGCACTTGCTCAGTCTGTCACTGTTGATGACAGTTATCCCTCTCCTATTAAAAAAGAAAAAAAACAGACCAGATAGCTGTGAGAAAACAGTTTCCACAATCTCAGAATGAAAGCCAGTCTCACATCCCACCAAAACACTAACTTGTGATTAAGCACCACCATTTCTGTGTCATAATAAATATTATGTTTCTTCAAAGTTATTCTTATACTCCATATTTTGGGGTCATTTATGTGGATGGACTCTAGCCTAAGTGAAACTCTAATACAAATAAATGCAATTATACAGCTATGCAGTGCCCTTCTTCCTCAACCTTGCTTTCCCTTCATTATTCCTTCCAGCTTATGCTAAGGAAACAAATTTTTGCACTACTATTGTTAAAATAAATAATAATTTTTAAAAAGTTTTCAGCTTCCTCTAATTTGAACACATGATAATGCAGTAAGACATGAAGTAAAATATGAAATTACAGAGAAATTACTATAGTAAAAATATCTTAGTAGCAATGCAATTAGCAGACTGATTTAAAAACAGAGGTTGTAGCACATAACAAATATGACTAAGATATTGCCCTATTAGGATAAAATGTTACACTTGGAATTAAAAAAAAGAGAGAGAAACAAATACCCTATTTTAGATATAAAGTTGATACTAGATTGAGAATGGAAAAGAAACTTTATCTGCAGTTCAAGTATTTAAACTCCTAATTTCCCCTCATGTACAGCATGTTGCTCTCACTCTCTGTTCTCATTAATCAGGGCACGAAACAGCTGCAATCCTCTGAAAAAAGATAAAACACTTCATAGGACTGCAACTTGGTGCCAAAGATTTAAGAGTTTTGTTGCTGTAACACAGCTAACTTTGAGCAGTACTTCACAGCTACCATGTGGAGCTTCAGTAGTTGTTCCTTTTGAATTACACATGTTCTGAGCAGAGAGATTTAAGGCAATTAAGTCTAACTGGTTTTGAGACAGAAGAATATAGATGGTACATATCTCAGAAAGAAAAAATATAAAAAATAAAACTCAAGACAAAGAGTCAAAGCATTCAGATGGAAAGATTTTTTCCTTTACCACAATAATCTAGACTTTTCTCACCTGCAGTGCCCAACACATTTGCCAATCAGTAAAGTATATGCAGTGAAGGTCCAAAGAAACTACTTTGTCACCTGACACAGTAAGATACAGAAAAAATCCCAATGCACTTCCACAGAAAAGTGCAAACTTCCTCTAGTTCTGTCCAGTGTTAATATGCAAGTAACAGTTGATCAATTACTTGAGGATATTACAAAAGCATCATATAATTAAAAAATCTAAACACTGCTACAAACTTCCAAATGATCCCTTCTTGAAAACAAACCTGAAGTTAAGCTTGTTATATCAAACCTTCTGTGTTTTAATTCTTGCAGTTTTCATTTTTGTCATTTTGGTAATCTTTAAACAAATTCCAGTTATGCTGTCAGACTCCTAGGAGCTACACTCAGTAGAGAGGAGCCTACACAGTCACTTAGAGTTCGCGGTTCTTCAGGGACAGCTGGGGAACAACTCATTTCCTTCTTGCAGGCTTTTTCCACACCTCTATCTGACTTTTGCTGATCAAGTAAGGAAAGATAAAAAGCTTTTAACAAGAGAAAGCCCACAAGGCCAAGAAAAGCTGTAGAATAGAGCAGAGCTGCCAAGTTGGAAGGGACCTAGAGGCTTTATTTAGTCCAAAAAATACACGTTGTAAAGATACAATTCCAGGAAATTTCAGTATCACACAAATGTGGTTTTAAGAAGCAAGTTTTTAGCATCTTTATCACTTCTTTGAAGAGATGAAAAATGAAACAATACCATCCTATCCATTCACTCCTTAACCTCTGCTAAAATATCAGTCATTGTTATACAGATATTGGTCATTGCAGTTGCTATCTTGCTCAATACTCAAGTCCACAAAGACACCAGTTTCACAGATGCTGTAGCCCTGCGATCTACAAAATCCTGTTATGTCTAGAATAAGAGAAGTTTATTAACTAAATAGCCAAGCACTCCTGAATTTTTATAGTTTCTGATGTCCACAGATACAGAGACTATATACTTTAATCCAATTCAGCAGCTGCACTCCAGTGGAAGTCTATACTGTCCCTAATTTTGGTTTACTCTATGGCAGATAAAATCCTGCACACACATTAATCATGTTTTGAGTTACATTTTCTAGTATTCTGCTAATAATAGTCTTAACACTCTACTTCTAGAATAGCTAAGTCAACAAAACATTTAATTACATAATAACCCAAATGTAAGGCTCTCTCACTTACCTGTATGTATGGAGACAAGTACTAATATACTTCGCACTATCCAAAAAGTCATCCTTAGGTGAGAAAGCTGGAAATCTGAGTGATGACAGTAAAACTATAGTAGTGAGTTATGCCACACAGAAAAGACTGATAATGTCCAGCAACAAGCACTTAAAAGAGCTAATCTATTGCAGATAGTGAAAAATCTTTTTGATTATCATCAAAATTATTTAGAGAAAGCAGAAATACAAGATAGCTACTCCAGAGA
Source organism: Phainopepla nitens (assembly GCA_013400175.1). Taxonomy (NCBI): domain Eukaryota; kingdom Metazoa; phylum Chordata; class Aves; order Passeriformes; family Bombycillidae; genus Phainopepla; species Phainopepla nitens. The sequence goes on along the minus strand of VXBQ01006195.1, from coordinate 3,621,503 downwards.
CTGGAAATCTATTCCCAGTTTGACTATAGATTTTATGTGTGACTTGGGGCAAATCAGTTACTGTGTGTTCTGTGATCTCCATACTGAAAAAAATACCTTCTTTTTTCTTATCTACATGAGTCTTGTGATTTCTTATCGTTTTATTAAGCATCTCACTAGAGGCGGCATTTCATTTTAATCAAAAATGTTCATAAATGACTTTTTTAAACATAGGGACTTCAGAAGTAATAAAAGTGAAACTATAAAGTCATTAACAATTCCTATTCTTACAGATGAGAATTATAGGAAAGAATGTTGAAAAACAGATTTGTAAACAAATCTGCAGGACAAAAAATTGCATTTTGAGACATGACGTAGCACAGATCTTTATAAATACTTGTACTCTATAACTAATTCTGGTACTGTAGGTTCAGGTTCAATATATTTACAATTAAGGAGCATAGCTGTTGCAGATTCACAGAACAATTGAGGCTGGAAAGGATCTTTGGAGATCCATATAGTCCAGCCCACCTCACAAAGCAGTCATCTGGAGCAGTTCACCCAAGGATGTCTATCTATCTCCATACATATATCTGAGTATCTCCAAGGACAGAGATTCCACAACTTTCCCAGGCAAATGTTCAACCTGTTTGAGTGCTCAATCACCCTCAAAAAAGGGAGGGTTAAAAAAAAAGTCAAAAATAGGGGTTTTTTTTGTGTTTAAATGTTCTGGTTTCTGTATTTCTGTGCCCATTGCCTCTTGTCCTGCCACTAGGCACCACAGAGTCTAACTGTTTGCCTTACACTCCTCAGATATTTGTATATATTCATAGGTTCCCTTTCAGCCTCCTCTTCTTCAGGAAAAGCAGTCACAGATCTCTCAGCCTCTAGTCATATCAAAGATGCTCCAGCCTCTTAATCATCGCTGTGGCGTGCCACTGGACTCTCTCCAGTCTGACTTGTACTGAGAAGCCCAAGACTGGGCCCAGCACTCTGGATGTATCTTCACCAGGGATGAGTAGATCACCTCCCTTGACTTGCTGGCAATTCTCCCAAACACAGCCCAGCATCCTGTTGGTCTTCATCGTCCCACGACCCTCCTCTGCCATACTGCTTTCCAATCAGTCAGCCCCCAGCCTGTCCCCTGCTACAGTGAGATAGGATTCTTCCTCCTCAAACATAAGACATTGCCTTTGTTGAACTTCATGGGGTTTCTGTTCACCCATTCCTGCAGCATGTCCCTCTCTGAATGGCAGCAAGCTATATGGCACATCGGAAATTTCTCCTCATTTGTTATTGTCCGTACACTCCGCAGATACACTCTGCATTATCATCCAGGCCTTAATGGAGATGTTACACAGCACTGACCCCAGTAACAACCCCAGGGGTAAACCAGCAGTGACTGACCTCTAACCAGACTTTGTGCCACTAATCACCAAATGTTTTGTTCCATCACCTTCCAAGGAATAGATATGAGGCAGCTGGTCTGTACTCTCCCAGATCCTCCTTCTTCCTCTTCGTGAATATGAGTGACCTTTGCTTTTTTTGAAGCTCTCCTAGTGGCTACAACCTTGGAAAGGTAATAGAGAATGGCCTTGCAATGCCATCAAGCACTGAGATGTGTGGCCCAGAAGGACCAGTGGACTTGTGGTCATGCAGTTTAAGTGTTCCCAAACTTGATGTTCCTTCACCTTCCACCACTTCCCAACTGTCACAGGCACCTGGGATTGCAGAGGGCTGGTGTGAACAGTAAAGACCAAGGTAAAGAAGGCACTGAGTATCTTGGCCTCTTTCATGTCTTCTATCACCTGGTCCCGTGCCTCATTCAGGAACAGCCATGAGTTTGCCCCACTCTTCCTCCTCCTGCTGATGGACCTGTAGAAGACCTTCTTGCTGGCCTTCACATCCCTTGCTAGATTCTACTGCAGCGGGGCCCTGGCATTCCTAATCCCACCCCCACATGGCTGTTTCTGTAAATTCCTTCTGGATCACCTGTCATTGCTTCCAGTTTTCATACGCTTCCTTTTTATATAAATTTTTTCATAAATGTCCTGTTCACCCATGCAGTACACACCGCTTTTAAGACTGTAGGACTATATCAAACTCATTCTCTCCATCTTTAGTCTCTGTTAGTTCTAAATGTGAAAGCCCTTGCAGCAAAACTGCACCTTTTTTCTAAGATTGCTTTTCCTAGAAATCCTTACAAATATTACTAGGAACCAGCACCTTGCACAATTTTCTCCCAATGCAGATTTTCTTCAGTGAAAATCTGGGAGTTCTAGACAATGTCTGGAGGCCAAATTGGCACCAGAAATTCCATTCCCAGTTACTGTACTTTAATTCTTTGGGAGTTATTAAATTTAGTACGTATTTTATAACTTGGTATATTCTGGAGAAAATGAAAGTTTGTGAAGTAGTACTGAGTTAGTACCAAACAGATCTGAAGTTCACTTCCAGGCCACTAACAGCCTTCTGTAACCAGAGACATTATGCTGATACATCCACTTGTTTATGCAGCTACATAAAAACATTACACATGTACCTACTGAACCATTATAAATTTAGGAAACAGCTTATTACCTGTGCTGATGAGTTTCAGTATTTAAAGGGAGCTTATGAAAGGGGGACTTTTTACAAGAGCATGTAGTGTCAGGACATGGCAGAGAAGAGGGAATGGCTTGAAACTGAAACAGGGTAGCTTTAGATTGCATACAAGGAAGAAATTCTATACCGTGAGGGTGCTGAGACACTGGAACAGTTTGCACAAAGAAGTTGTAGCTTCCCCACCCCTGGCAGTGTTCAAGGCCAGGCTGGATGGGGCTTTGAGCAACCTGGCCTAGTGAAAGGTGTCCCTGTCCATGGCAGGGGGGTTGGAACTGGATGATCTTTACGGTCCCGTTGAACACACCATTCTGTGATTCCATGCAACAGGAACTGGAGAGCACAGAAGTGACACAGCTGGACACGGCATCTCATAAGCCTGCATTCATTGCTTCTGTAAGGATAAACTTCACATGTTCAGTTTCCAGTCACAGAATCCCTAGACAGAATAATGGAGGCTCTAAAATCTGAGTTTTCACATGATCTGTCATTACAGAAATACACCATCTTTCTTTTCTTTCTATTTGAATGAAGTCTTCATCTGTCTTTGTCAGCCATCCTTGAAAAATTCTCAGAAGACATTTTCCTAAGATGTTCGTAAAGCCCTCAGTTACAGAGATTCTTTACCACTAAAATGGATTCTCTCGTGTAAACTTTTCTTGTTGCACCTTAAACTCAAAGTGCTTTGGTAGGACAATGATGCAGATGTAAAACATCAATAAATTAACTCAAAGACTGTTACTAACTCACAGTACTTTTTAATGACAAAGCACTTGATAAGGACAATTGTTATGGTTCTTTACTTGGTACACTCCAACTCTGTTTTGTTAAAATCACACTGACTTTTTAGCAGGAGAAAATAATATGAACACGCAGCTGTTAAATGAGTAGTAAGGTCGTTATGCTTTTTGACCAAAGTAACTCACAATCAACCAATCAATGCCCAAACCAAATTTACATGCAGAAGTATTTTTAGACAGAACAAAGACGGAAAATTGTTTTCCACAGAGGATGTTTGTTATGGAAGTCTTCTATCCTGTTATGTACTAAGATTAAGCGTAACATGCAGCCCTAGAAGTAAACATGATTATGCTCTGAAACTTCTCAATGAAGTTTCTCACACCATCTTCAACAGCACTTATGAGTGAGAAGCTCTACTCTCCTCTGGAATGTGGATCAAGTGTCCTATTTATTTTACTGGCCTTTCACATAAATGCGAAAAGCATGGAAAATATTTTTTAAAAATAGATATGGTTAATCAGATTTTCTCTTAGATTTCCTGATCATGTTTCTTTGGTATCTACTCTATTCTGCTTACAATACTTTTATCCTCATAATTGCTTACTTGTGTATAATACAGGTACAATAAACTTCTGAGATTCATCCCATTTCTAAGCATTAAGTACTTAAGGAACATCTGGAGTTGCTGTCTTTTCCCGTGACAAGAGCTGGAGGACTTTGTGAGATACACCCTAGAAAATCTTCCTGTCTCCTATGCTCTGACAGCCATGGAAGGGAGGGTGCACCCACTGTGGAGGGCTTCAGGTCAAGCAGCCAACAATGGTTAAGTCTGCACTGAGACAATACCCCTAGATGCTGCAATGATTGATGCACACATGCCTTGGGACCAGTAATTTGGAGCAGAAAGGCAGGGGAGGTCTCCCAAGCATTAAACCCACCAACACTTCTGAGCCAGAGCATCTTTGCCCTGGAGGCTGAGATGCATTAGAACCTTCTCCACATGCAGAGAAAGCCATAGAAAACCAGCTAAAAATAATTTAAAATATATTAATCAGATCTAAGCTGTATGATAAAAATTTTAAAACTACAGGATGATCTTCAGTTTCCGTTAAATTAGCCAGGCTCCAAAGACTAGGCTAGGTAACTGTGGTCTTATGCTATCTTAATTCCAAGAAAAATAATTCTAGCTACTTTTTATAATGCTTTTTTTGTTAGAAAACCCCTTAAAGTGGAATATTTTAGGAAAAAAAGACTACTTGAGATATCCTTTGCACAGAGTTACTGTGAGTTTAATAATTGGTTTCAGACAATAGACAGAGCTGCTGATCACAAAGACCTGGATGAAAGAAACGTGACAACAAAGTCAAAGCACCTATATCAAGAGTCAATTTCTGAGTCACCTGAGTAATCACCTGAACTCATCACTCAATTCTTCCAACCAGATTCCTGATACAGTCTTATACCATCAAGAAGTCTGGGAATTAATGTGATTAATACTCCTTTATTTTTTCTTTTCCCCATTTTTTTTTTCATCTCACCAAAGATGCTTCTCAAACAATTAAGCCATCTGTACACTTTGTAACTTGCTAGTTAGCCAGTTATTGTTGCAATTTTTACAGTTCTAATATAGACCATTTTTAAAATTTTTATTACTTATAATCCTCTATTAAAGACTCAACTTTAATGGGATGATAGGTTAATGAAAAACATAACTAAAAATTAATATTTTGATACATAAATCACAGTGACTGAAGGCAGGGAACTGTTTTCTTTGCATGTTAGTTTTTTTTAAAGAATATAGTAGTTTTACTTTCTGCTGCCTTAAACACCAAAGATGAAGGCAAGATGCTTCTGCTGTGACTTGGAGCATCCTTTTGATGCCATTTATATTTTAACCAAAAATGGGCTGAATCTGGTCCACAAAACAAGGAATCACCACTCCAAAGAGCAGCTTTAAACAATCCAGATATGAAAAGGATTTACTAAAACACCCTGAGGAAGGAATATGTCAGCTTTAAACTAAGGCCCAGTGAAAGTTATTACTGTTTGAATGCCAGAAGTAGATCAGTTAAATGGCGAGAGAAAGGTGGCGTGATAAGACTGAAATGAGAAAGAGGATTTTTGGGCAGAACTGGCATAAAAGGGCAAGGAATAAAGAGATTATTAAGTTGAGCATCATTGATAATAATGGGAAAAGTCATGCAGATCAGCAAGGGTCTCCTGCAGGGTGAGATTACATCCTCCAATTCCAGCAGCCATTCAGACATGCTACGAATAATCAAGAGCTATTCATATGAACAACAGCATTTATTATGAATAACCAATGATTGAGAAAACCTATACTTTGGAGTCTCTGTGTGAATTTGTTATTGGATACATGGTGTCCCAGAACTGTACAATTCAGTTGGGCTGTTTAACTCACCTACCTAGAAACATTTCCAATAAGCAAACAGGACCAATATTGAACCACAGAGAGAAAGTGCACTATCAAGAGTAGGGACGTCTTTCTGGATAAGCAAGTCCCACCAGTATAAACAGGAGACTGCTTACCAGCAGTGAGGAGATGTACTTTAGATCAAAGTAGAACATTCCTGTTCTAAGGATAGCTGGAAGCTGGTTCTAAGCAGTTGTCTGAAGAAGTTTCACCAAAAAAAAGTAAAAATACAACCAACTTTAAAATTCTTCTAACCTTCCTCTAGTATGAAAAATAAGAACCTATCAGCTGAGTCCAATTAGAATATAAATGGATATATTAATAGTAAAATCTGGGGGGAAAAATGAAGAAGTGGAAGGAGCTATTCATTTCAGAACAATTGTTGGATAATATTAATTAGAGAATTTTTTTACACTTCTTAAGAATGATTCATATATTCTTATCTACACACCAGGATTTGAATAATAAATTATGACCACTGACCACCTTTTTGCATTTAATGAAGATGGAGACAGGTTTTTGAAACTGACAGCAGAAAAATCCCTCTCCACAAACTGCCCTGGCATAGTACGTGATGCTAATTTCTACATGAAAAATGCAACAGATTCAGTCCAGGTCTCAATGGTTGGCAAAGACTACAATTAATCCTGGAAAGTACCTTCTATAATTGCACTAATAGTGAGGATGGAGATGGCATGGAAAGAGTACATAGGAATAAACAAAATATAACCTTTCCATGGGACCCACATATAGGTGAAGAATATACACCTCTCAATAACCAAAGGAGTTCGCTTACAATGCAAGACACAAAGACAGCTTCACTACCAAAATTAGCACTACTTGTAAGGAATTTTGATAAGATTGAAATTTATATATGACAGTGATGATTTGGACTTTAAAGGAACATCATTAACGTGCACAAAAATTATTTAATCTTTGATATGTTCTAAAATATATTATTATGAAGCAACAAATCACAAGCAAAAGTTTTCTGCAGTGCTTCAAAAAAAAACATTGTAATGATTTCAAAATTTATTACATGTTGTGACAGCAAGAAATTACTAGGAAATAATGAGCATTTTTGAAGTCTCTTTCTGAGTACGCTTGTTCTTTACTCCACTCTTTTACATAGTAGAATGTCATGGACACTTCCAATGCATACACTGTTTCTGCACATAAAAACTACTTTGAGAATAAATGCTGTGCCTAGTACTTTAATACAGAACAGCTGATACCAATGAAATCTCATGTCAATGTTGTTTGTATACATCCTGGTTTATGTTTTACAGCTTTCTAAAATTACTTTAGAATCTATGCCTGACATTTCCAGGTGTTGTTTCTCTAATGAAGTCATAAAAAACTGTTGGAAAAGATAGTTCTAGCAACTTCGTAAGCAATATTTTGTCACACTATTATGTGAAAAGGAGAGAACATGCTGAGTTTTGCAGTTTCCCAATACTCTCCATAAAATTTCTTGAAATATTAAGATGAAACACAAATACGGTGTCCCTCTAAAAATTACCCCTGCCTTTTAAGTTGAAGTGATTGACAAATTTCATCTTTCCATGAAAACTGTTCTACAGCAAATGACCACGCGGGGGTAGTGGTGTGATGCAATGCTCCAGTGCAGCCCAGCAGCACAGCAGTGCAAGCACTCAGGCTGGCTGAAATAAGTGCATTTCTGCAGTAGGTTTTTGAGTCTTTATACTGCATAAATACTTTAACTACGGAACGTGCATATGCGTGGACAACTGCAGCATCAAAATCTGAAATTTCTGAGAATCAAGGAAGAAGTGTTGTAAGTTATCCTTTCATTCCACACGGGTTTTGTTGTAGAAAACCAGAACAGTCTCAAATAACATTTAGTGAGAACATACACAGAAGAGCTTTGGCAGTCATTTACTGAAAGCTGACATTTTCAAATACTAAATTAAAGAAGTGTAAAGATTTTTGCTCAGGCAAGTTGCTAAGTTGCATGTGGTTAATAGCTTCTGTTCTTACATATATTTTTGAATTTTCTGTACATGAAAGAGGATGCTCAGGCATTACTGTTATTAAAAGACAAATTAATTCCTGGTCAATCTTTTTTTCCCTTAGTTACATCAGCCAGTATCATAAATAACTCAAAAAAAGTAGGTCTTGTAGAAGTCACTTGCCTTTTTTAAGTTAAGTATATGAATATTTATTAGATTTGTACTGTACACAACATAATAGAGGAGAAAAAAGGTGAAAGTGGTTCCTTGCTGTATAAATAGCTCTAAGTACATAGAAAATACAGCTCAGCTAAGCATTATAACAAATTGGTTGTGCCATATCTTTTGTTGTTATTCAGCTACATTGATTCTCAGACTTGCTATTCTTTTACTCTCATATATTCTATTTTTGATATATAATAGAATACATTGCAAATATGTATTCTTTTTACACATATAAGGGTCCCAAATGCATTTGATATCGCTGCTATACAGTCAGAGCTTGCCAAGAGAATACAGCCAGGAAAAGAAAGGCGTCTTGAAGTTGCCAAGCCAAGCTGAACTATAGCCCACTGACTTGTTCCTCTCCAACCATTTTTCCCCTCAGTGCTTTCGCAAGTAATATGTTACCAAGTCAAACTCCTGCCTTCCCACAATCTGTGAACAGCACTAAAACTGAAAGAAGTATTGTTAAGGGCTTGCCCAGACTTGAAAGTTGGTGCACATGATGGGAGTGTTTGACACGAAAGCGTAACAGCCGAGCAGTAACCCAATGTGCAGTTACTCTTATCCCCAAGCAAAAGCATCACATTCCTCTTTGCCTTAATCCCCAACTAACAAACTTCTTTGCTGTCAGGATGATTCATTAAATCAACAGTGGAAGAAATAAAAAAGCTCCAAATGGGGCACGGTATCTCATGACAAAAAACGATGCTGTTGAGGGTAGCAGCAGCAGTTACTAACAAAATTCAAGAGCAGGAAACTTATTTGCCACATTAACTCTCTCTGAAAAAGGAGATGATTTTAACCAGGAATTTCAACTACCTGTTTAAATACAATGTTATCTCACTTTATCTGAATGATTTTACATTTTAATAATAAAATATTAATTAATATTAAATAATATATTATCACTTAGAAACTAATTTGTTAAGTCAATACCCTCCCCTTAAGCCAGATGAGGCTGAGTAGTTTGTTCTGGCACAAATAACATGGTAACTAAAATGCCGCTGTTTATCCTTATCAAAGGGGATTAGAAAAGCTATTAATGTTTTTAGTTTGTATGTTTGCTAATTATTTTACAAAATAGTTGCTTTAATTGTAAAATAAGGTAAAGAGACAATTCTTTCCATTATAAAACTCTCCACAGTGCAGCAGGAAGAGATTGCAAAACAGTAATAAAACAGGAAAATGCAACTTAGGGAAATGAGAGAGTGTTTTAAGAACAAGATTCAAAAATTTCTTATAATTTTTTTAGGCACTTCTGCCCTGTCATTTGCAACAGTGAAAGCTTGCAGGCAAAGGTGAGAGGAACAGAATATTTTTAGGCTGAGTCGCTGATATGTAGAAAACTTCACTGCCTTGCGTAAGGTCACAGTGAGTCAGCACCAACAGAACAGTCGATCGAAATCCTAATCCCATTCTCAAACTACTGAATTGACTCACTTCCCACATCCAGTTACTCTGCCTGTATTTTATGCAATAACCCACTCAAATCATAAAGCTGCTTTTGTAAGTGGAATTTTTCATGTTACAGCCCATTCTTGTAAATCAACCAAGGAGACATTTCATTACTTTTTAATGAACCTCTGTGATCTCACTTCCCATGTCATGTTGGATATCCTTGGTTAATGCTAAATAAATGAGTCAAGTTGGGCATTCCCGATGACTGATATGAAATAGTTTTAATACATCTTCATAGGAATATATTTCTACAAAAAAAGACCCTGATCACAAAATACATAAGCTAAAGCATAGACATCATTACATATGTAAATCAATATACAATATTGTTCAGGAATCCTCTGTTCTGGCTCAGGGGAAAAACATAAAGTATCTTATTTTTTTCATACAAAATTACCATTTCACATCCCAAAAGATCCCAATAAATGATGCAACAGATCCTGTTCGTTCTCCCAACTTCATGAGAGGTCCCATGCAAAAAAAATAAAAAAAATAAAATAAAAAAAAAAAAAACCAAACAAAAAAAACAAAAAAAAAAAAAAAAAAAAACAACTAAAAAAATAAAAAANCACTGAAAGCTCCAGTGTTACCTGCTGAAAGTAGGGTAGTGTCTTACTCTGCCTCCAACTGTTATAGACAACTCAGATCAAGAAACTACACAAATGCCAAGGACTTCCCTTCTACACTGTATCTAAATCTGTCAACCTTCAGCTTCAAACCTCACTGAGAGTGGTAAGAGTTTCCTCCCTGGGGTGTCATAAATGCAGCAAAGCCATCCCTGCACTGCAGAAGCCATGCAGGTCTTAGGGCTGGGAGAAGGCAATTCCATTTGGTTGGTAGGTAAACTAAGGACAAGCCAAGTCAAAAAAGAACTTAATTCTTAAGGGCTCTAGGGCACATAGCCTTTTCTGACATTGTCTTAAATGCAGGCATTTGCCAACTTTGCTCCAATTACAAAATTCTCCTTCATATCTTCATTCACAAATGAACCCAAGAGAAGGGACAAAATACTCAGTTGTTAATATATTTAACTGCTGCATGTGGGAAACAGTTGAATTTCTTGTCTTTCTGTTGCAATTTCCTCATACCTCCCAAGGCTACAGCAGCATAGACTATCAGTCACATTACGAGAAGTAGGAAAGATGTGAAATTCTGCCTGGAAATAGTCATCACACAAGGGCTTCTTAAGCCATATTTTACATTGCTAGAGCAAAAATCAGGCATGATACACCTGTTTGTGCTAAGCACTCTGGAGACCCTGAAATGGTTACCATACTGTTTAAAGAACATCCTCATGAGTCTGAAGCCCTCTTAAAATACCTGAAAATACTATAATCAAATAATTAATAGATATATGTATGTATTTTAAAGTATTTAAAACAAACCTAGGATGTGAGGAAATTAAAATTTATAAAACCAAGGAAAGGTAAAGATAACAAAATTCAGAGCAGTAGAGAACAGGCAGTGGTTATGGGGCCACAGCACCTCTTTACTCTTCTAAAGATACCAGTGTGAAACTTCGTTACCAATTGCTCAAGAGCTGAACATTAGCTGCCAGATGGGAGCACATGAGGGCTGTGAACTCGTAGGTGCTATACCGGAAAACATTGAAAACCCACAAGAAAGAAAAGAGACAGAAGAAAAATCTACTGACAACTTACCCCACGGTTTTTAAAATAGCACTTTTAAAACCATTCAAGTTTAGTTGCACTGGAAAGAGGTAGAGCTGTAATGACACGTCTGTATGACAACAGACTTTCACAGATGCTGTGAAAGTCACACATATACTAAGAAACTGAATTTTTGCCAGTGTAAGCTACATCAGTTGTCTGAAGAATTATAAACTGTACTAGGAAGTAATTTTAACAAACTGTACTAGAAAGTTTTTGGTGATTTTTGGTTGTTTAGGTTCCTGATGAAAATATTAATCATACTCTGATTCCTTCCTCACAAAGACAGAAGTTTCTCTTGGGTTTCACAGATCCCAAACCTTAGTGCAGATGCACAAGCACTTGGCTGAAGAATTCCCTAAGAGCACTTGTCTAACCCTAATCCTTCCCCTGAAGGGTCCAAAATGGTTTTTTGAACAGCTAAATTTGACAAATTAAAGTCAAATCAATGGTAAAGAATTATGAGACTGTATACTCCATTCACTTGATAATTATAAATAGCCAGAATGGTTTCAGTTATAAATAGCCTGAAACGGTTTCAATTACTTTGAGCCAGTATCCAATTTAAAGACCTTCATGTTCCATTTCCGGGAGAACCACTCCAATACCAACTGTCCACGAATCTTTAAGAAATGCAATGCATTTAATGTGAGAAAACTGAAATAAGCCCCATAAAATGCTAGTGCAGAGTGTACTCTTCCACAGAAAATATTTCTGAATTAAAGACTACATTACTTAATATACTGGTAAAAGCAATCCTCTTGCTCAGAAATAAAATATCTGTTTTAAAAAAATAAACTGACTCAGAGCACAGAGTACGCTAGACCAGCAAACTGAGCACTGATGTGATTATGCTACTCAGTGGTTGGGCAGTTGCAATTTCGAAACAAGTCTAAAAAACTTAGGCATTTCCAATTATGTATCTCAGTGTACAGAAATGTTGGGGTTTTTCTTTAGAAAAAAAATACTGGGATCAATTTTCAAAAATCAAAACCCCTCCCTACTGATGCCTTTAGTAATTCTGGAATGCCTTTAACATCTTCCAGCACCCATGTTTCCCACGACATGTACTGTAGGCGTTGTGGAGAAGACAATGCCTCCACCATCAGAGACGGCAAGGAAGTCATTATTTAGCCTTTGTACACAGCCTTTGATCTCCTTGTGTTTTACAGTGTGCCAGGTTATTTTCAGTGCATCCTGCAATGGATATAAACTAAATTATCATAACTTATAGAGAAAGCACTACTTTTTGCTCATTAGAAGACCCAGCTATATAGTCATGATCTCCAAATTATTCTTACACCTCCTTCTGTGTTTTTCTAACACACAACACTACTACTGTGTATTTAAAAAAGAATGCTAAAAGATCCATAGTTTACCAAAACAAATTATTTTTCATTGCTGGTTCAAAATATTTTATGATCAATTGTTCTAAAAAGGGACTACTCATATCACAAGAAAATCATGTCTGACAAAGTCTAATGGAAGATAAATTTTGTAATCCAAAAATAATCTGCAGACATCATGAGAAGTGTGTGAGGTTTGTAACAGAAACATCACAATTTCAGAGAGAAGTAGAGGTGTGATACAGCCATCAATGTGTAATTTTAGTTCTTGTTTGTGCATAGTTTCCATAATCTGGGTCATCTAACGAAACAAGGGTCTGTGCAATCTTTCTGGTCTTGTTTCGCAGTTACCCCAATAACGTAGATTCCTGCACTATTTAATAAAAGCCTTCAAACGTGTAGAGAACAGGGTTTTTTCCCCCTGATGTGTCATATGTCTAACTGTGGAATTAAAAAAAAAAAAATCAGTATATTCCATTTACTGCCAGAAATTTGCATCTCTATCTACACAACAAAATTAGGGGTTCGACAGCTGCTTTGCTAAATCCCTTCCTCCATTTCTGTTTGATCCACAAGAGAGCTAGATCTACCTTTCACAGCTGAAAGAATATATTCCTAGGTTATACATCTTCCCACGCTACAAAAGAAATGCTGATTCCAAGGGAAGGGCAGAAGACAACTCCAAGTACATCCCCTCTTGCAGAGGACCTCACATGACGTTTACTGAAAGTATTACAGCCAAGACAAGAGATAGGACTGAACTACATTTGAAGAATTATCACTTCCTCAAATTACTACATTACTTGTAACAAAATATGTGGAACAGCAAGTACCTAAAACTGCTTCTGCAAATTCCATAAAACTATGTGCCTATGGCACTACAGGAACCTAAAGACAGATATTGTAGGTGCCTATAAATGAAAGTCATACTGCAATGCAAAAGACAGTAAATAACCTGATTCACTGAGCCTTCTAGTTGCCTTAGAAAAGAGAAATATAGATGCAAGTAGTTCCTCTCCTCATGCAAAAACTAACACAGAACCACTCCCTGCTTTACAAACATTTTTTTTCTGATTAGTTCAGCCAGAGCACACCCAAACTGCAGCCACGCTCTCCCCGGCAGCATGACCTCTCACAACCTTCCTGGTAGGCTTGTGCAACCAGGAAACCAATAGCAATTCTGTGTAACTTGGCTAATTTCAACCCATCAGGCCATCTTAAATTAAAAACAAATAACCGACCCCTAATTTAGAATCAGTGAGAAAAAAATTATTTGGAAAATGAGTAGGAAAGCACATTGAAAATTCTGAAGGCGCTAACGCTTCTTCCTCTTTTTCATTCAATAACACAAAAGTGTTTCGCTTCAGTTAATTGCTCCTTTCCAGTTGTGACTTAGAGCACATTAGAAATTCAATAATCTTTTAAAAACTGGGAAAGTTTGGATGCTATGTGTGCATTTCTGTCACAATTGCAAATGATACTTTCACCCCATGCTTACGGTAATAGGATTCTTTATGACAGATTATTATTTAAATAGATCTTCAGAAATTGTACTTAATTGTTTTTACTTCAACTCAACAAAATCCTTCATCAGAAGACCATTTAAAAATTAATGTAATGATAGCTTCCTAAGGAAATACAACCTTTTTGAACATTTACATCCAGACTAAAAGTAAAATTCATATACGGTAAACACGGTAAATAGTTTACGTTATTGCTGAACTATGGAAAAAAAGTTTTCATATGGGCACATGAGTGTGAGCTGGTGAGCAGCAGTGATACACTTAATGCTTACAAAAATCCTCTATGCTGCAAGTGTGTATCTGCACACAGAGAAGCCACATCTCCTCTGTAAGTGGCATTGGAAGACCAGATGGTTTTTTTTTTCACAACCAAAGAATATCTTCTCTTTGTAGCATTTGTCTCCATCTAGGATCAGTAGGTTCAAACCACTCAACAAAAATATTCTAAGTGGCGACTGGGACAAAAATCACCACCTGTAGAAAACTTCATGGGAAGTTTGAGGAACTTCCTGCAAATTTAAAGAAGTTGTAGACAATTTCATGGCAAGTTTAATGAACTGCACACTACATACATCCTACTGCGGCAAAAAGCAGGGAAATTCTGGTTTTGGGAGGGGATGAGAGGAAAAATCAGAGCAAGAACATTCTTCATTGTATATCATGCATATTGATCCTTCTTCAAAACAGCAGATGAACAGGAGAGGACAGGGAATTTTCTGCACAGCACAAGAGGGGGAACATGAAAAGCGAAAGAAAGGCCATCATCTCATTGATTCCACCTAAGCGATCTTACACAGGAAGAGAGAAAATCTCTGGCAAACACCTAAATTTTACTATATTTTGCTAAAAATAGCAGCTTATCTGAAGCATTAGACAGCTGAAAATGAAAATATACTGTTCTTTTAAGTGGAGGGGACTGCAATCTGGTTTACTTTCTGTCTCCATCTGCTGGTAAGTCACACTGCCAAGTTATATCATTCAGTATTTTAAAACTCTGATAAAAAATCTTTAAAATATAATAGGCTGATATACCTTCCATTAAAATCAGCAGAATTACAGCTGAAAGTTTAGGGGTAAAAAAGCCCATTAAAAGTTTTGCCTCTTCAACTTCCTTCAACATCACTTCAAATAGAACAGTCAATGGTGGATGCCTGGAGCTGAAACAACTGTACAGTCTCCAAATGGCTCATTTTTATCACATTCAAGTAATGATTTACTTTAGAAAGGGTAATTAACATTATTTCTTTTGGCCTTAAGAAAATTTTTCACTTTTGCCATAATTTTTAGTCTACTGTTATTTTCTCACATAGCTAAAAATAATTCAGAGAAAATCCTCAAGTTTATACACTGAATTATCAAATAATAACAAAACTGGAACATCTATACACACATAAAAAGTAACTGAAGAATGACTATAAAGCACCACTGCTCACTGCTTTACTGTTACTTTAGTACTCAAGAGACAAATAGAAATCTCTGGCTGGTCCCCAAATTGCTATGTACTCCCACTCAAGCTTTGTAAGATAAAACCTATGTCATAAACCTGTCCATAAGCAAGCTCCTGATAATGTCAAACTGACCTTAGATTAATGGATCTGAATTTATGAAGCACCTCTTTTTGTTATGACCACATTTATAATAAGCATAGCAGGTTATGGGAGGATAATACAGCAGGGGAAAAATAAATCAATACACTAAACAGATACACATTAACACAGGTAGCCACTGGAAGAGAGGCGAGCCTGCTCGGAGCTTTCAGTTGAAGCTGCAACTTCAAAGTTACTAAAAATATGGTTTCCTTTGGCAAAATTGATTTTCATTTACAAGCTAGTCCTTGTGCTTTGCATCAATCCAATTATTTCTCTTTAAAGTACTGAAAAACAATAATTATTTGGAAACAGATAGGAAGCTAGGCAATTTGTCTTTAATACAGTAAAATAATTGCAAATAAAAAATATAATTTATCAAAATTTGCGTGATCTATATTCAGCTTCTTGTCAGGTTGTAAGGTGTGGTTCAAGCCCAAAAAAAATTTCCAAGTAATTTCCAAAGATTCTCACAAGTAAACCCTGGCAAATAAAGCCTTATTCAAGACTATGCTATGCACATTGACTTAGTAAAATTAAAACTACTTTCCTTTTTAACCCATTAATCATCTGGTTTTCATTCTAGAGAAAGCCCAGAGTTTCATCTTCCTTTGTACTGCAACATTAAACCAAGAAAATTGCCAGTGGCAAAATAAACATCATAGTGCTTCATGTAAGGTTTCCAAGATTCTGGTGAGAGCTCTGTACAGAAGTATTTCTGTACTCCGGGTTACGACATTCTGTTATTTAAATATTAATAAAACAGTGATGTAAACCACACTAGAAAAGAAAACAAATCTTTTCAATTAAGTTTATTTTTAGAACAAGTCCTAGGATTCCGAATACAGCAGCATTTTCTGAACACAGTGTTTTTCCCTTAAGATTTCTCACTGGCAAGATTCCACAACCTACTCGGTTTGGTGGTGGGAGGTGAACTTTTGTAGAGAGAACAGGCACCTCAGAACACTTCTAAATGGCCAGCCAACACATTCAATAGCTGCTATAAATGTTTAACACAATTAAAATTGCAATCAAAAGTAAAATTATAATTTTTTTAATTAAAAAACAAGTTATAAGGAGTACTTTCAAGAGTGTTTAGTAAGTTAACCTCTGAGATATACAACAAAAAAGTATTAGAGAAAGTGGGGCTAAGCAGTGCTATACCAATTTATTCAGGCAACATGCAATTTGGCCTCAATGAGATTGTATTATCACATCTCTGCATGGAAAAAAAAATTAAAAATCAAAAGCTGTTATTTTTAGGGAAGAAAATATTTCTTTAAGGTTTCTGGATAATAGCCAGCAGCACAGGGCTATGTCAAGATGATGGAATAACTCAACCTTACATCTCTAAGCATCATGGTCACAGGAAACAGAGGCCAAGGCTAAAATGTGACCCACTGTGGGAGGATCAAGTTAAGCTCTGAGTTTAAGTGGAGCAATTTCTTTCTCAAAAAAAATTGCAAACCAAAACAAAACAAAATATCGGTAGTGAAGTGCACAGGTCATACTACATTTGTTTAGGATCCGTAAAATACCCACTCTCAATCGCTGTCACACTTCCACAAGGGGGACAATGTGCATGTCTCATGCATATATTCCCTCAAGTGATCAGTCACAAGTGAGACAAAGCTTTGAACTTCATGACTCAAGAAGAGCAAACCCATCAAGAAAACACCGCTCTGACCACAGCTGAGTGGCAAAGACTCTACCGTACATTTCTTAGAAGCAGGCTTCTTTCATTCCCATGAAAACACCCACTGCTGATGAACAGCTGGCATTTTAACAGCTGCATTAGCAATGCTTAAATCTTAACAGCAAACTTTTCAACAGAGGACCTGGAAGTGTTTGCTTGTACACATTTACAAATTCAATTAACACGGATACAGGGAGCAAGAACCCCCGGCACAGTTAGGAGAAAGAGCAGAGTTCATGCCTAGCGTAGGTTAAAGATGAAGGCTGGCAGGCAAGAACCAAAGACAGCTGCCAAAACCTCCACTTCTCCACTTTACAAAAACCATTCCTCCCCTGCAGCTGTGCCACTCCCACTGCCCCGTAACCGAAGGTGCACGCGCGGGTAAGTACAAACAGAACGTGGCTCCGTAAAGGGAATCAAAAATACTGTGCTCCCAAAGAATGCACAGCATGTGTAAATACTCCAAAACAAAAACCATCTCTCACTAGTGATATAGACAGGGTTCCTAGTGGGCAAAATTCTGACACTGCTAAGAGTCAAACAGGCAAAATACCAAAGGTAAAGTGAAAAAAGGCAAAATTAAAGAAAAAAATTAATCTCCCCCTCAAATCCCTAAGCATATCTCAAGGCTATTTAATGCTCATGATTCACATCATCATGTTTCTGATTACATTGATGTGCCAAGGTTTCCATTCTCAAGTTTTAAACTAGAGAAGTTATTGGTCCCTCTTACTCTGTCCTGGAAAACCCAAGCAGGAAAAAAGGACCTATCGGAAAAATTCAGTTTAATACGGACCTTTTATTTTTATGGTTGTACCAACAAAAATGAGGGCGGCAAAAAAGGAGTTAAATTTTTGACACAAATTACTTCAATGAAGAAATATACAGAAAAAAAGTCATATTTAAAAAAACAGAGCTTCACAATCAAGCACATCACTGAGGACACTTCGTCCAGAAATTCTAGTTGTCCCATACAGACATATCTGGAAACAATAATTCAGCAAATTGCCACAGCATTTGACAAGAAGCACAATGCCATTCAGCAAAGATCAAAGATGGGGATAAATGTCAAAAATCATCATAAAAAGCAGAAAAGAAGAAAAGCTAGCTTTTCTTCATTAGAAATTACATACCAGCAGCATTGCACAGTGTACATACCTGACATGCATATATCTTTCTAAGGGGGAGGAAAATAGCAACAGGCATGATACTGGATTTCATAGGTCTGGAAGGTAAGTGAACAACTAAAAAACATGGGAACATAGAAGAAAGGAGAATTAATAACCTCTCAAAAGGCCCTAAGGCAAAAGCAACGTTCATACAATCACACTACTGACAGTCCAAGCCTAGAACACACATTAAGAAAAACCTCATGTACATATGCTTCCTAAATATGAAACATTTGAGTAAAACTGCTGACTTTCAGCCATGAACATAACTTCAAGACATCCGTGTAATAATTTTCCATGTAATAAAACCACAGAAAATATAACTTAGAGAACCTGAACACTATACAAGATTTCAACCTACGTGTGAGTAACAGCCTGAACAAATGTTATCAAAATTGAAATAAATAATACAAAAAAAGAATGCAAACGTCTGCACGGCCACCCATCCCAATAATGGCTGATTGTTCACCACAGCACAATAGCAATTAATGCAGACAAGCAAAATTACAGGCTTCCTGACAAATTAGGGAACCACACTGGAGGCTAGGTTCCAAAGTTATTTGTTTATTGCATTTTTCTACAATGCTTTATGCTTCTACAGAAGCATAAGAGGTAAAAGAATAGACTGCTACAGTCACTGAAAGTATACCTGCTACTTTAACATATCTCTAAATACCACAACAGATGCAGATACTGTTTTTGCACTTTTGAAAATACAACCACACCAGTTGGCACTGAAGATAAATAAGGAGCACATCCTTATAGCTTTCAAATCCTCTTATCCTGTGTACCAAACACTTCTAAAATCTGTGTTCATTAAAACACATTGTCCAACACAAATTTTAAGAAGTGTCTCCCCTCTGCTCTCCTCATGTTCACCAAGCATGAAGAGGGACATACAGCAGCAAAACTTTCTCACAGACACTGTGCCTTTGGGTGAAAAAATACCCAAAAAGTGATTTTTTCTCAAGAAAACCAAAACCAAACCAGAGCATGATCCTGATAGCTAACGAATACCCTCCATAGACATTTCAGCTGATGGAATAAGAAGCTATTTTTTCTCACTTGGGACAAAACGAGCTCTATTTAAGGTCCCAAAACATGACTCAATAAAACTACTCACCACCTGGTTCTGCAGACTCCTCAACTTCCAAACAGTAAAGTACTGTATGGGAGACTAAAGCTCTGGTTCTATAAGTCCTCACACTGGGCCACATCTGCCTAGTCCAGATGCACACATCAAAACAGGCTTGGGATTCCCATATCCCAGAAGTGTCTGATCTGGCAGGTGTTGTCAGCATAAATATGCATAAAACCTACAACCATACCCCCATTAAAGCACAGAAGAGCCATCACAATCACTTATATTGATGGACATACAGAAGCATTGATGGTCCAGTAGGTCACAGTTCAGTGTGCTGTCCCATGATGCAAAAAACCCACAATTGCACTCCATTCTTCAGCTGCAGGGGGCCCAAAGCTGCATGTCCCTTTTGAAGGGAGGAACTTCACTAGAAACTGTTTAGTCATGAGGCAACTGCCTACAGCAAAGCTGAAGATGCACCACTTGGCAAAAAATACTTAGCAATGTCCAAAGGGCTTCTGAAAAATCAGCGTGACTCCAGCAATATACAGACACTTTCCCAGAAAGCATTCTATCAGAAAAAAACCTACAGTTTTATTTCCAGAATTACATAAAAATATAGTTTTATAGATGTATTTCAACCACAAAACCCTGTGAATTAGCATACCAGCTTTACATCTGTACATTTTGAGTTTCCTGTCGCTATTGTTCTTACACTGTCAACATGCCACTTACCTTAAAATAACCACCAGAACCCAAAAATAACTTCATTTTGAATGTGTAATGCTATATTTGACACTCATTTGTCAATTAATAAACTGGTTTTAGCACATGAGTTTATGACTCCTCAAGTCTCTTTTAATCTCTACAAGTACTTTGGGTGCTGAAATTTTTCTTTATTTAGAATGAACTATAGCAAAAAAAAACCAACAAACCACAACCCCCTTTTACCAGTTTAACACTAATATCTAAGCTGCAGACAATCCCAAATAGATGCTTCCCTGAGTAACTGAGCTATTTAATGCCAATGAGAGGATTACATCTGTTTAAGGCACAACAAAAGCACATGACACCCTGTGTTATACATCCGGATACTACTGCCATAAACAGGGGAGAAATTCTAAGTATTAGCTGCCAAATTCCTCTTTTTTTCCTGCAGGAACTCCTAACTGGAAACACAGCTTCTTCCTTCTCTGCATTGATACAGCACTCCCAAAGGCAGACACAGCAATCTGTTACGCCCAGATCTTATTCAAGGTCCTCTCCAAGTCAACAGCAAAAATTCCTTTGTTTTTCACAGGAGGAGGAAGGCTGGGTTCCCAAAGAATTTGCATTCAGCTTCCCTTTTAAGTACCTTTCCATCCCAGGACATACACAGCTCTTCACAGCATCCTATCTCATCTTCCCACATTCCTATTCTCAGCTCAAGTGTATGAACAGAAGAATCTCCATTTCTGCATACTCCACTTAGATGCAAATCTGAGAGCACTCCAGAACTTCATGTTAACTCAGACACACATGAAGAATTAACCATCTGTGTTACTCCATCTGTTGCCTACTGTACTTTACACTAGTCCAGAACAGCTTATCACATCTCACTTTCCTGTGACCTAAACTCAGAATGTTAGGGTTTTTTGTTACAAAAAACAATGCAACAGACTAAAATCATATGGTTTTCTGGGTTAGGAACAGCTGTTTCAGACAATGTTGCAAACGGATTTTCTTTGGCAAGTTACTGGTTGGCAAATCGTGTTTGTAAAATGGTTTGTAGTCTGCAAGAACCAAACAAAAAGGAAGTTTCACACACTAGACAAATAAAGAAACATAAAAGTAATTGCATTTCAAAAAAACTCTTCTGTTTTAATTCTTTCTTTAAATACAGATGGAGACCATAGACCTACCACACTGCATACTTAATAGGAACTTACATGTATAAACTCTTAAGAATTAAAATAATATCTATCTTCTGAAATATGTTTCTCAAACTTTCTTCTAAACGACAAGCAACCAAGGCCAAAATGTCAATCATAAATAATTAGGAAACAAAATCACTGTTACATTTTTATTTCATTAACATTTCTGTCAGTGATACCATTTAGGACTGTGGCATCTTGCCTTTCACTTGTGTTGTAGATAATAAAATGCTCATATATTCATGTAAAAGTCATTCTCAGTAGAATCAGATCTGATCCAAGAACATAAGAATGCCAAAAGTTGTTATTTTATGGCTTATGGCATTAGGTCTTTAGGAAGAAAAATTTCAAGAGACTGTGCAAATAATTTCTATATCCTGCACCTGTTTTTCTTAGCTTGTCTTTATCACAGTATTTCTAAAAATAACACCTCACATCTCTTAGAAATGCTCACATGTACAACTGTGTTTGAGTCAATTTAGAGGCTTCAGTGGTTCTTTGATAATGTCACCTCACAAAAGAGGAACCTGAAACAAAGAGTGGATGGAAACCATTTAAACACTGCGCACTCTTATGTTAAAACTGAAAGTAAATTAATGACTACAGACATCTTATAGAGTATAAACAGTACTGAAAAATCACGAATCTTACAAAACTGTGTAAGAAGCCTGTAAAGACCAGGGTGGCAAAGGCAAGACTTGTGATTTGGGTACAGGAACTCAGGTCCCATCTGCTATAGGTTTTTTGACGATTGCATTAATTTTCACTTCTCTTTTATACCTTCATTTCAGAGTTAAAAATAGCAAAAATACTTTTTTATTCACAGAACAGGGAAAAGATAAATTTAGTTATTTTGAGGATTCATTCAGATACAATAGCCATGGGAGACATCCTAATACCCAGAAAGTAAGGCAGGCAGATGTTATTGGCAGAAGCTTCAAATAATTTCTATGCAATATAAATATATACTGCAGTCTATTGAATGTTTAGAAGGGAGCCATCTATTTTTTTAAAGAGCATTCACACTAGATGAGAAGTGAAAAGACTGCATGGCATGAATTTAACACAGCATTAATTAGTATCTTATCCTATTAAATGTTTTTCATATACCTTCCTAAATAATTTAAGAAAGTTGTTTTATACTTCTGTGTTCTGGAAATCAGTTCAGTGCCTGCACATATTACAGCAGCTTCTTAATTTACTACATAGCTTACCCATGTGGGAGCACTGCTTTACTTTACCCAAGGGAGAAAGTGTAACTGTAATCAGAGATTTACAAGAGTACCATAGACAGCTTCTTTCTAAATATACAATCTTTCTGTTTGTGTTTAAAAAATTTTACACAAAGCAGACAATTTTCACCTGAACTGTTTAGATGAAGAGAACAATTTTAGCTGCAGGACCCCCAGAATGAATGTTTTGAGACTGTTTAGATTAATACCTGCAAAGTTGTTCAAATCTAAACAGAAATTAAAAATTATAACAAGGATAGACAATCTAATGTAGGCAACATATGGAATAAAGCTCAGATATACAGAATCTCAGAGTTTTAATCCAAAACAAACCATCAAATCAAGTACCTGATTTAGGGATGTTCCCAGTAGTACTTACATCTTAAATTAAAGGGTTATCTACACTTCAAAAGTGCAATCACTCCTATTAACCTGCAATACAGTCATCTGAATTTACGGGGTTTTTACTATGAAATATTTGTATTTTTACACGTTCTTATAATTATTTTGAAAGTGTATTTTGGAAAGAAGCATCTTCACCAACAACTTCAGTAAAGCAAGTATTTACGTCTAACTGTCCTAAATAAATGATTGGTTATTTGTCAAGTCCTCCAAGTATTAGGCTTGATGATTTTCACACTAGCTGGACAGCCCAGATTTTTTCCCGAATATTATAAAAGCTAGAGAATTTATGCATTGTGTTAGGTCACCATGGACCCTAAATTAGCTTGAACCCTCCAGAAGAGAGTGTGGGGGAACAGCACTGCAAACACACCCAGGTCAGTGAAGAAGCAGAGGGAGGAGGTGCTCCAGGCACCAGAGCAGAGATTCCCCTGCAGCCCATGGGAGTCCACAGGGGAGCAGAGATCCACCTGCAGCCCACAGAGGACCCCACACCAGAGCAGGTGGATGCCCTGTGATCCAGTGAGAAGCCCACACTGGTGCAGGCTCCAGGCAGGACATGTGGCCTCATGGAGAGAGAAGTCCACGCTGGAGCAGGTTTGCTGGCAAACCTTGTGATGCCATGGGAGACCAATGCTGGAGTAGCCTCTTGCTAAAAGACTGGCTCCTGTGTAAGACACCCAGGCTGGAGCAGTTCTGAAGAACTCTGTAAATCTCACATCGAGCTTTCTAACATCGCACAATGCACACACCAGCGTAGGCAGTACTGCCAATAAGGCTTCACTCACAAGCAAAGCAAGATGTTTCCTGGCAAGTGATCCTAAGAAAGAGTCCCCTTGGCCCTCAAAATGTTCATTAAACACCTCATTATGCTACCCATCTTTCCCAATATCCACAGGCTTGGATGCTTGGATTACTTGCTCTCAGAAAAATCTTAACAAAACAGAACAGAAAAAAAAAAAAACAAAGCAAAACAAATAAAACCCAAAAAACCGTAAGGCATATAGAAAAAGGCAGATTAGAGTGTGGCCATCAAATACCTTAGTTTACTTTTCAGTTTTGCAAATGCACATTCCATTCTAATTCCTCAGCTAAGCTGCAGCACTTTTCTCCCACCCACATGTTCTCACCAAAAGGCTACAGAAGCATAATTTTGTAACTACAAAGGAAATATAAACCATTCAAAAATTTCACCCTGAGATTCCTTCCCAGGAAAAGACATGCTGATGGTCCCAACAGAATTGGAAAGCTCAGCTTTAATATCCTAACAGTTAAACTTTCTGTATGGTACTTCAGCTTGTGACCAGGAAAGAAAAGTATCCTTTCATAACAATGCAGATTTCCTCTATACAGTAGCTCTGAATTTCCACCTATCAACATTAACCAGGCCAGTTATTCATCAGAAGCATACAGAAAGTAAATTAGACATGTCGAGGTGAAAAGTTACATGCTCCTTGTCTGCCTCAAAGCATTAATGGGTAGCCTGTGAACAGAAAACTAAGGGTTTCTGATGGGGTTTCTGGGAAAGTGTGTCTTGCATCTGTGAAAGTCATCTCACATTTTCAGGACTACTTACTCACTAAGAGTAGAAGAACTCTAAAGCAGAACTCTACTGACAAACTGCAAGTTTTCTGCCAGTCCCCTGCTGCTCTGGTTCTGAGTGCATAAGTCTTGCAGCAGCCCAGTTAAAATCAGCACTGAGGAGATTAATTTCTGGCAACTTTTCAGCCTGATGGTTTTTTACCCACTCTAGGTTCTTCCTCTACCAGCCAACATAGGCTACATTGACGTCTTGAGCACAGACTGAAATTTTTAAAAGGTGAGATCTCATTTAAAGTGCAAAGTAATATCTAATTTGGATCTTGCCAAGGATGTGTACTAGTTTAAAATGCATACGTTCTGTTCAGAACAGTATTTTTAATAAGATAAAATATACTGAAATGAACCAAATTTAAACTTCTTGTTAAATTGAACACAGTTCAACTATACTGTCTTGAAATGCTGTTTTGTAATTAATCTGTACAAGGTGTCTACAAGTCCAGACATTGGCACTTTAGACTTCTGTGATTTCATTTTCTTTTTTTCATTTTATTTGAGCCCAAAAGCAAAAAAAAAAAAAAAATTGGGGGTCAGATTTAGCTTTACTGAAGTTTTATTGAAAAAAATTATGGGACATGGGATAATGGTTTTAAATTACAAAAGGGTAGATTTAGATTAGAAATAAAGATGGTATTTTTTACAGGGAGGGTGATGGCCCAGGTTTCCCAGGGGAGACGTGGATATCCCATCCCTGTAAGCACTCGAGGTCAAGTTGGATGGGCCTTTGAGCAAGCTGCTTTAGTGAGAGGTGTCCCTGCTTTTTGCGGGGGGGTTGGAACTAGGTGATCTTTAGAAGGTCCCTTCCAATTCAAACCAAATCACTCTGTGGCTCTACAGTTTTCCTAAAACTGGTTTGAGATCCAACTAATTTGACATATAGCCATGGAAGGTACAGACTACATACAGAGAGATGACGAGATCAATCAGAGCGAGAAAGGAAAGGTAAAATGACTCCTTTGGAAACTCATTCCAAATGGTCCCCGAGAAATTTTTTGTAAAATGTTTCTGGATTCACTGGTTGTTTCAAAGACTGAGGAAATGATGGGTAAGTCCAAAACTGATGTTTTCCTCTTAAAAGCATTGACAAATTTGCTTAAAAATCAAGTAGAAAGTTGAGCTACTTTTCAACAAAATAGATAGATTTCATAGAATAAAACATTAATGCAAATAACATAAGAATGCTTACCATTAGCTGGCCAATCTGTCAGCTAATATCATATAAAAATTGATCAGCTCAAGGAGGAGTGATAAAACCTCTTTCCATACTACATTTTTATCAAAACACAAGGCTTATTTGCACTTGGACCATGGAGTACGCACTGGACATCACCACCTTTCTTACATACTCCAGACTGTCACATGAAATGTTTCAAGCATTCTACATCCACCACATTAATGCTGAATACAAAATAAGATACGGCTATGTGGTGAAGTTTTCATGTTGTAGAACAGGCATAGTCATCCCAGGTCTACAAAAAAGGCATAACAACCTTTCAGAACAATTCACATAGCACTAGCTACCGAGGGATCAGTTCTGTGTTGTGAGCCATTTCTGGCCATCACTCTTAATATGGGAAGGGCTTTTAGATTCTTCTAGGCGTTCTTTCCCATTGCACGAGTTTTGATAAAGACACTAGCTCAAGATGGACCCAAAACCTTCACAGATTCTGGATGTCCAAAGAGAGCCATCACAGTGACTGATGTTCCAGAAGAAATCAAACCCCTATGAAGTGCAGAAAATTGAGTACTGATCCACAAAAGGGAAAAACAAAGAAGAAACAGGCATTACTAGTTAATCATAAAATCTGGTCCAGAACAATATAAAAAATTATTGGGGCCTCTTTGTATATGTCATTTGTCAAAACTTAAAAATCTCAGAACTTTGTTAGCATCCACCAGCAGCCCTGATATACCAAACCTTCATTCCCAAACCTGCACCTAGTAAGGCAGCTATGACAAAGTGAGGCTTAAACTTTACTACCAACAATCCTAGCTTGCCATGCAAGAGCAGACAACTGAAAAGGCCTATTGAGAGCCCAAACACTGATGCAATCAAGAAAATCATGTTGAACTGTGATAATTTCTGTAGTCAGTACTATCAAGCTGAAATCAATTAAGACATACTACATATATCTATATACATTGCGAGCTTGAAGTCCTTCGTTTCAAACTCAATTAAGCTACCAGTATCTCCTTTTTCAAATATTTGTCTGGCATTGCCCTTTATTCATATTATTCTGAGGAAAAATCTCTTTTAGCTAATATTTATCCTGGCTAAAAATAAATGAGCACTTAATTCTCAGCTGTTTCAAGCTCTAATTAAAACCAGTTCCACAGCCAGACACAGACACTATGCTAAGAAGAAACAGCCTCAAGTAACACAATGTTCATTGTTAAAGAAAGTGGTTCATAAGCAATTATATCTTGTCAGCTCTAACAGTTAATCTAACCTCTTCAATGACACCCAGTTATTTTCACACTCAACATCCTGCCACAAACCAGTAATTATGGCCTGTACTTGCTATCTCTGCTGACACTGACTTGCAGACTACAGCGACATAGGCAAATGAGCTTATAACCTTAACATAACCAAAGGACACTAAAGAGGTTATTTTTTGCAACATGACATTTATTCCTGAAATTGTTTGGCCATTAAACAATGATCATTTCATAATTTAATCTAATTCCAACCAAGACTCTGCTTCAAATGGAAAGCTTTTCCACTGGATTTTTTTTTCCTATTCGCAGCAAGTCATTAAAACAAAATTAATACATGATAAAAAAAACTGCAGTGAAGGAAAAAAAACAACCAACCCTGTAGATCTTATTTTGCTCCAGGGAGATTAAGCTTTCTCATGCTGGAGAAGGGAGAGAAGGGAAAATGCAAGCTGGCAAGCAGTGGCTGTAGAAGACTCCAAATCCCTTCACTCACCTTCCCAAAAACAAGTGGCAAAAGACATCAGTTCTTAACGTTTGTTTGCAATATGACAATTTATGACAAAACATCAGCAATAACCTTGAGAAGTCAGAGAAATACACCTCAGGAAGAAGAAGGAGAAAAACATCTTTGTTGTTATAAGGAGCAGTAAAGAAAGAGCTAAAGAATAATGGTCAAATTATTTTTCTTAGTAAAACATAGAAAAATACAATACCCGTGGGTACAGAAAAGCAACATATTCTAAAACATTTTGACAATCCCTCATGACATGCTTATCAAAAGACAAGAAGTTAGTCTTGCATGGTTGTAAAAGTGGCTGGGAAACTTTGCTTGGGAAAAATATAAACAGAAACATGACTTTTAAGAAAGCAATATGGGCTACTCACAGACTCTACAAATTTGAAGGTCATAACTGAAAAATGGACTCTCATAATAGCCAGAATCAGCAGGTATCCGAACAGATTTTTCAATTAAATACTGAAATGCCAACAGTACATATAAGCAAAATACACTATAGGTCATATCATTCTACAGCTTTGCCTGAGAACACAAGGTATAAGCTGTGCCTGCAAAGACTGCATAAGATTTTAAGGATTTTAAATACTAAAAGAAGGAACTGAAGAGCTGGCATGATCCTCTTCACCTGCTATGTACAGTTGATTGTTAAGAGTTGGAGAGTTATTGTATTACATAAATAAAATTTCGTATCTCACCTGTGATTTAAATTCTTTTCCTTGGAGTCTTCTCCCATTGGCAGATGACAAGCAAAGCCACAATACAGCAGATTTTATAATGAATGATATTTGGAGTAGTTACTCAAGTTAGAGTTAGAAGTAGTGCTACTTTGCACTCAATGCCCAGTACTGCAATTTTGCCAGAGTAGGGTATATCTTTGGAAAGTTGTGCTTTAGTTTATTGACTAAAGCTTCACATATATATGTCACACATAATCAATTTAAACACATGTGACTGAGATCTAAAGAAGTCTAATGCCTGTACCCTGGATCACATTAGGTACCAAAAGAATTTTCTGTTCTCACGAAGCAGATCTTCCTGACCTCTTTGGTCAGAAAACCAAATAATTTTCTTGTAAAAGGCCTGAGAAATTTGAATAAAGTCTACACAATAGATTACTGTACATAAATTTTGCTGATTAAGCTATCTGCACAAAGGGGTCAAGTGTTTAAGGAAAGGAAGAAAATGCACAATATTGCAAAACAAAATTAAGTTTTAAGACATCACCCTAATCCCAAACATATTTCATGAACTCACTTTTCTTTTTTTTCTGTGGTTCAGTGACGCTATCAAAGGTTTCGTTCCAAAGCACCAGTTGTCTTGGTAATCAAACCAAAAAAATTTAAAACTTTTCTATTCCATCTTCTATTTTACTTTCCCATATCCACACTGTGTAGTTTGTCAACTACCCTTCAGTGCCCAAATTTCTACTGAAAGAAAGTTCTAACTCAGCCAAGAGAACTGAAAGAATTTGAATGCTTCATAAGTCACTATATGAAAACAATTAAAGAGAGACACATTAATTGCTCTCTTTTACTTTCTTTTAGAATGAACAAGTCTTCCAATGTTCAGTTAGGGTGCCATAGACAAGGGCATATCTAAAGAATCAAATTCTATTTTAAATGAGGAAGAGGAAGAGGAAGAGGAAGAGGAAGAGGAAGAGGAAGANAAGAGGGAGAAGAAGAGGAAGAGGAAGAGGAAGAGGAAGAGGAAGAGGAAGAGGAAGAGGAAGAGGAAGAGGAAGAGGAAGAGGAAATTTATAAACAAAAGAGGTTTATAAACAAATTTAGTCTAGTCAAACAATAAATGGTGGCTCAGCAGCTAAACAGGTTTGGATATCCATATGCAGCTTGGAGAACTGCCTCACAAAAAAATTCTTCAGAGTGCAATGTCCCAAGCACAGACATTTCACTGGAAGACCAGAAAGTGATTTAAATCAAAGCATGATTTCAAGTATTTACCTTTTCTCTTCCACAGAAATTTTCTTTTGCTAAGCAAAAGACTTCTTTTCTAAAAATCAACCAAATACAGAGAAGAGGAGGATCAATTTTACAATACAGGGTAGAAAAACCCTGATTACCAGCCCCATTCTCCACAAAACAGATTGAGGAGATCATGAGTTTATAACATGAAGCTGCTCATCCCTATTAGGAGAAGATTGCCTAAAAACAGGTAATGTCTTCTTTGCAGAATAAGCAGAAGATAAAAAGTCTGTTTAAGGAAGACTTTTATAGATGTACTTTCCCTTCATTCCTAGAGCTCTCTAGGAACTTAACAGCAACAAAAAAACCACCAAAACACGTGCGTAGAGAGAGCTGAGTTATAAATAGAAATTTTTCCTACTAGAATTATTACTAGAACTTCTTGGTAAAGAGCTTTAGCTGAAAGAAGCCTGAGAGAAAGTTTGATACAATCTCCTTGCAGCCTGCAAAAGATCCACTTCTAGCCAGACTTAATACAACACCAAAAACCAAATAGAGAAGCTATCTCCTGAAATAAGACAGGCCAGCAGAGACATCTAATTATACTCCGTAGCACTTTACTATTTACACAAAACAATTGAAGAAAAGAAATCCACTCCCACTTTTCTTACAGGAAATTAAAAGCCTTGATTATACAATCAGCAGTAGCAACACAAATGTTACTATTTGGACCATGAGAAGCATTTTACAATTATAAGGGAAAAATAGAGAAGGAAAGAAACAAGTATTGATACTGTATTTCAAAAATATTGTCACATTACATTCACTGAATGATTTTTTATGTGACAAAGTCAAGTGCTAAGAAACTAACTAAACCAGAATAGTTTGGCTGAGCAGTTGTTATTTAGCTCTGTAAATGACAAAAATACTTTTACGGATCTGCAATTACAAAATTATACATTATTTCTTACCACTGCAGCCTCAACTCCAGACAGATGAGACAGTGAGAAGGATATAAGCTGCTCAAAGAGCAAGAAAATAATGTATTTCTTTTTTTCCTGACCATTTGGGTATGCTACACTACCCAGTCTTCCTGTTGGCCTCAGAACTGTTCATTTCCTTTTAAGAAGACACTTTTCATCATCACATCATTCAAGCATCAGTGCATGTTATCTTCTTATCTGTCCTGTGGGATAAGAACATACCTTTCCCCTTGTCTAAATAATGGCAGTGAATCACTGATGAAGCTGGGGACAGAAGTTCAGAACTTGTCTCCAGTCACAATTTTACAGACTGCTCATTCCTGTAGTTCCCAGATGTACTTATCATGTCATGCTCCCATATACCTCAGGAGAAATGGTAAGAGCCCAATTTTGCCATAAATAACATCCAAAAGGTAGACAACTTGCTATTTCAGTAGCCATCCATACTAAAGTTGTTTTAGTTAATCCTCTAAAGAGGACACAAGGCTCATATATAGCCTCCTTTGTATATCACTCATCTAATTCATAAGATCAGCTTTCCTATCCTTGTTATCCCTGGCTTCCCTACACACATGGTGAGACATTGCACTTCCAGACTACAGCCCCAGCATCTTATCTTCCCTCTTACCAAACTTTTTGAGCCCTGTCCATCTGTTAACCATGTATTGTAAAATAAAATAAATAAAAAGCCCTGCCCTTCTTGGAGAAGTGATACAACTTTCTTCTTCCAAGTGATACCATTTCCTCCCTCCTTCCCAGTAGAGCACCGTACACTGCTGACAGAAGGTAGGGGACCAGATTTTGATAAAAATATTTGTGCTCAGGCAGTGTTTCGACAAGCTGCCAAAATTCTGCAGACAACAAAAGCAACAAGAGAAAAAGAGTATCTGTTTTTAATCTTTTGTATCATAGCTAAAAAAAAAAAAAACCACTCTAGGATTTCAAGCAACAAAGAAAAAGCACTTTTTTGGCTTTGCAGTTATCTCTGCAGTAAAAATAGACTGCAGTAAATAATAGACTTAATAGAGGTACGAAAATCTTTTTAAATGAAACGTGTTAAGACAATCTAGACAAGAAAAAAAGGACATCAACTGCAGACTCTTGATGCCCTTAAAAAATAATTAAAAGTGTAGTTCATCAGAGAGCAGCAGTCTGAATTCAAGCAGTAGCCGTGGGCCAGATAATGTACAAATCCCAAATTCACCTCAGTGAAATGATACTTCCACATCTGAGCAATGCTGACCTCATTTCTTCCTTTCCCATCTCATACTGCTCCTGGTCTACCAACTACATGCAATTAAAATAAAGTTGCCTGATGCTTTACCATTTCTTGCATATGGTTCATCCCCCCCAGCCCAAAGATAAGGCAGGGAAAGCAGAGGGAACCAGCTATGAGAGAGGAACAATCTCTGAATTGGTAACTACTAAAAAAGCACCTGCTGCCACCGAGAACCAGCAAAATTTTGATTCCAGGTTGTTAAATTACAAAGAAAACCGCACAAAGACATCTCCATGGAGGTTTCTATGGAAAGTATTCTACAATGCAGCTTCAAACAGCTTGGCAGGGGGAGCAGAGGGAGGGAGAGAGGGAAGGCAGGGAGGTGTCATGCAGTCAAAGACTCCAAACTTTGTGTAACATGTGACATTGAAATCTCCTTGTTCTTGTGCCCAAAATCTTAAATGCAGTGAGAAAGCAACACCCCTTCTTCACCAGAAAATGTGGACTATAGGTGATGATAATTGTTTTAAAAATGCATATGACTGACTTTTCAGTAATCCTGTCAAATCATCCTTTTAGGATTACAAAACATTCATCTTTTTTCAAGACTTTCATTATTTAAAACAGATTTGATTTGGCTTTGAATTGTAGGGAATTCCCTGCTCTGAAATGTCAATATACCATTAGACTGTCCTAAAAGAGACAGCACTGTTGCTGATGACTCAAGAGGGATTTGTGTTCCACTGCACATCTAGTCGTACTGTGGGACAGGGACAAAATGCACATCTTTAGCCCAGAAACTCTTCTTGAAATTCAAGCCCTTCTTCCCCAATATCTGATTAGCTACAGAATTAAACTTATTTTGCTGAGAATAGACAGAAGGCAGTCTCTGATACAGCTATGATTTGGTCTATTAAAGTCTTTGAGAACTGTGATCAAAGTCTCAGCTGTCTCTAAAAATAAATTTGGGATGTTGAATATCCAATTGAATAGGACAAGGGAGAACAGCTTTAGACAGAAAGAGAATAGGCTGAGATTAGATATGAGGAAGATATTCTTTACTGGGAGGGTGGTGAGGCACTAGAACAGGTTGCCCAGAGAAGCTACTGATGCCCCATCCTGGAAGCATTGAAGGCCAGCTTGGATGGGGCCCCAAACAACCTGGTCTAGTGGAAGGTGTCCCTGTCCATGGCGGGGGGTTGGAACCAGATGATCTTTAAGGTCCCGTTGAACACACACCATTTTATGATTCCATGCAACAGAAATTGGAGAGCACAAGTGACACAGCTAGACACAGACACAATGTGGATTTATGAAATCCAGAAATGCTGTATTGCTGTTCTCCCTATGGCAATCAGTGGCCCACAGGTGATGATGGGGACAGTAAAAGGGGACTAATATGTCCATCGTCCCTCTCAAAAATATTCCCCAGCACTGGTATGGGAAAGAAAATCTATCAAACACTATGCAAGAGAAAATCACCTCTCATTCTTCACATCAAGCACAGAAATAATTTAGTCAACAGAATATTCAGTCACAAAAGGGACACAGGCTCTTTCTCTAGACTAATACACCCAAGAAAAAAAAGTAGCTGATGTTTAACTGTGCCTTCATCATGTATTGAAGAATGCAGCTGAATCCTCTTTTGGAAGGATGGGATGAGCTCTACTAACACAACGAAGATGGAAAATGTTATTTTACCCACTGCCATCACTTCATTAGACTTCTCCCTACTGATATTGAAAGAAAGATATAAAACTTTTTCCTGTAATGAGTTTCATTTTGTGAGTCATTAGGCTGCTTCCTTTGCAACTCAGAATCCTGTTATTGTACCCCAGGCCTGACTTGAAGCAATATGATAAAGATCACAGACTGGAGTGGGTTGGAGGGGACCTTAAAGACCATTTAGTTCCAATCCCACCGCTATGGGCAGGGACACCTTCTACTAGATGAGGTAGCTCTAAGTCCCATCCTATCTGGCCTTGAATATTTACAGTGATGGGGTTTCCACAACTTTTCTGGACAACCTGCACTAGTGCTTCACCATCCACATTTCATTCTAACATCTAATCCAAATCTGCCCTTTTACCATTTAAACCATTGCCTCTTGTCCTATCACTCTCTGCCTCTATAAAAAGTCCCTCTCTCCCCATTTTATAAGCCCCCTTAAGGTACTGTAAGGCTGCAATAAAGTCTCCCTGGAGCCTTCGCCATGCTGAACAACCCCAGCTTTCACAGCCTGCTCTGTTGTAGGGAAGGTTTTCCATCTTTGTAGCCTTCCTCTGGACCCACTCTATGAGGCGCACAACTTTGTGCAGAGGACCCAGAGCTGGATGCAGCTCTCCAGGTAGGGTCTCATGAGGGCAGAGGAGAGGGAGAATCACCTCTCTCAACCTGCTGGCCACAGTGCTTTTGATGCAGCCCAGGATGTGGCTGGCCTTCTGGGCTGCAAGTGCACATTGCTTGCTCATGTCCAGCATCTTATGTCCAGCTTTTCACCCCCAAGAATCTCCAAGTCCTTCTCTGCAGAGCCACTCCCAGTGACTTCTCCCAGTCTCTACTCATATCTGGGGTTGCCCTTACACAGGTGCAGGACCTTGCACTTGGACTGTGTGGATAAATCACCTCTCTTCATACCCTTTTGTTCTCTTTGTAAAAGCTGATGCAGGTAGGAGGTAGCACCTTGGGATCTGTCCCAACCATTCCCCTTAGCACGTCTGGGTAGACAATGGAGAAAAGGTTAGAAAACCCTTTTCTTTGACATATATATATATATATATGTATATATATACACATATATATATGAATAAATAGATAATGTATTCTTTGATATATTTATATAATAGAAATATTTCATGTGCTTTATCCTGAAATGTCTAAACCAGACCAGACATCACCTTAACGGTGCCCATTTCTCTCTGCTAATTATGAAGTGGAAGTGCCTGGCTCAATATTAGGAAAGATGAATATTAGCTGTGACTGTCGTTTTTGCTGCTCTAGACATATTTCTACTTTGCCTTTTTTATTCTGTTTGCTTTTCTTTGCCAATTCTCTTTCTGAGTTACAAACTCCAATATCTGATATTCATGCTTACCAAATGTCAGTTGGATTCTCTGCATGAAAAATACCATATCTTAGTTAAATAAAATAAAACAAGCAAGCAATAAACAACCAAACACAAGCCACCCTCATCACCACCTCCAACCTAACTCACAAACACAAAAGCTAATTATAAATGTAACATTTAGATTGAGAGGTTAGGTTACGGTAAACTTCAGCATTTATTTTGATCAAGGCAAATGAAAGCCAGTCCTGACAGTGAAAATCCAAGCAGATGACTTGTTTTTGCAGAATTCTGTCTGCATACTAATTGCCAGAAAGATTGATGGTACACCCAATACAGGGATTAGAGTCACTGCAAAACAGTGATAAATAAATGAAAATATCTAGGCTTTATTTATTACCACCCACTGTAGGTATTCATCATTATATTTCTCACTTCTGGGATTTTTGCATGTACATTATACATGTTCATTTCTCCTTTGCTCCTAGATTGTCTGGTTACTTCCTCCCTTTGAAGATGAATAAGGAAAATGGTCCATAGGAAAGATCAGACTCAAACCTCTTATTTCTTACATTCTTCCTCTTTAATAAAGTATATTAAGACTGGGACTGAAGTAGCTGCAAATAGTATTTGTAGGTATCTTAGTGGTCAGGCCTCAGCAGATTGCTAACAACAACTGTAAGTTGTTTTTATCTGAGGTCTCCACATCTTCAGAAAGGAGTGACTGTATCAAATCCTACATTTAATGGTTAAAGACAGTGAAAATAGGAAGGAGAGAATATAATGGTCATCCACAAAAACACATACACAGAATTAACAGAACTACATTAGACCTCCTGGAAGAAAAAAATTTTTTTTGTTGTTTTACACATGCTTCAGTGATTAAATAAAACTGTCTTGGTTTGAAAGACAGGTGTCTGCTAAGGAAGGCAGGAACCTCCCTTGGAATAGAAAATGTAAAGCCCTTCACTCTGAATTATTATAATTTTGAAATTAAGGGGCTCTCAGGCAAAAATATGGGGATAAGAATAACAGTTCTTTACTAATCTGCACTAAAAAAAAACCAACAAAAGGAGAACGCCTAAAACTCTAACACAAATAGATCTGAATTATTTTTCGGAAAAAAAAAAACTGCTCTAAAAATCTCAATAACAATAATTCTGAAGAGCTGGAAATCTAAGATTAACTTGGTCAATGGTTAAATACACATTCTCTGATTTCTTGCACTTTCTCATCATTAGAAATATTACATGGGAAGCAAATGAACTGATGGATTGACTATATAAAGCAATGCGATTTTAAACTCCTTTCAAAATGTACAGTCATATGTTTAATAAAGCCAAGAATGTCAAGTACTCCTCCTGTTGGGGAGCCAACCTTTAATCTCATGCTTCAGATCACTGCAGGCAAGCTTATGAAATCTGCCAGCCTTCACACACCCTCACATGCTGGAAATACTGTTGTACACTCAAAAGGGAAGGTACATCCAGCATATGAGAGCAATGAAGAGACACACATAAAAAATCTCAGTCCAGCTCACTTGGTAAAAGTTGCATCTAGCAGGATGTTTAAAAATGAACTGTTTGTTCCGTAAAGTAAACCACTGCAGCATTAAAGCAGAGTTATAAAAATAGCTTTTTCTAACATTCAAGAATTTACATTTTTATGTCATTCTGTATTTACAAGCAGCTTTTCTACCAAAACATCAATTTGACATTAAAAAAACATTCAGATCAAAGGAATGATGTGTAGAATGATCACTGAGCATCAGTGAGCAGAAATTAATTTTAAAAATATATCTGTTTGAATATTTTAGATATTTAAACATGTATTTTTTCTTAGGAAATAAAAAAGTAACATTAATATTACATGGATGACATCTCCAGATTCTTCCAGTTGTTAGGTGAAAGTGTCTGCTGCTGTACATATACAGATGTAAGATAGAAGACAAAATTAATACAGCAGATAACAGAGAAACTGAAAACTTATTAAACTTTTGTTTAATATCTCTGACTAATGCTAGAAGTGTACATGCTGCCTTACAGTTCTTAACTCAGCAAAGTAAAACAGGCAAAGAAAAACCAAGTTTTTAAAGGTTTGGGGTTTTTTCCCCCTCTAATAGTTATCAAAGTAGACTACGAGCAAAATAAAGGAGAAAAATCAAGGTAGAATATGAGTAGTATCATTCAGTAGACTCTGAGCACAATAAAATTGAGATGATCAAAAATATACAAAACCAATTATCTTCCCACATCACCCAGAATTCACTGCACAAACCATTTAGGATTAAATCTGAACCAGAGATCAGACCACAGTTTATATATCTTTTAACTCAGCATACAACTGGTTTTGAAAAGGATAGTGGGCTGGAGGTAAAGGTGTTTTAGATGGAAAGCAGGCACAATGCTAAATTATGAAGATTAGCATGGACTCTGAGGAACATTGCACTAATGACCTCACAAAAATACTGCACTAAAGAATTGTTTCTAAAACATATGTCTTAAAATTATTTGAGATAACCAGTCAAGTTGATCCATGAAAAGGAAATTTTCATTTATCAATCTGACTACCCTACTTCGCTGACTCCATCACTGGATCTCATATCAGTATTCATCAGGAGTTTGTTTAAGAAAAGGCATTTGCCCTCAGACCCACTTAAATGGTTTTAATATTTTCTTACAATGAACTGACAGGATACAGTTAATGCAGTAAGATCATTTAAAGCCATGATTCTGTTTACTCACTCCCTTCTAGACTCAAAGGAAAACTTAGCCTCAATTGTCATTTGTAACTAGCTATTCAGCCCCCAAAACAGATGGAAAATTGGTTATTACTGAATAGTACCTAAGCAGATATTTTTATATATAAGAAATATATATATACATTTACAACTAAAATTCAGTAACTAAGGGGACAGTTATACCTCTAATACCTCAGTCTTAACCACACACACACAAAAGGCTAATTAAATTAAAGGCAAGACACTGGAAATGGATAATTAGAAAACAACCATGATCCAGAAGATGCTGTCAACTTTCAGCTGTAGTGACTCACAGAATACTGACAGAAAGCAGTCAACCCCATCCACCAATTACACAACTGTTTAAAAACTGTAATGAAGACATGGCCTTTCTAACCAACATTAATTTCCAAATAATTTTCTCCTCTTTGAGATAAAGCAGGGATGCCACTACAAGTCAATTCATCTCAATGACTTTTTTTGGGGTGAAAAAGAAGAGTGGGGAAAAAAACAGAGAACAAAAAAATCCTCACGTGCTCCTCTGCTGGCAAAATACGTCACAAACCCCTAAAACCTTTATATTCCCTAAAAATTTCCATGCATGCCTAATGCACACATTTAGTATGCACAGATACATACACACACAGACACCTGTATGTATGTCTGTGTACAGTATACATGTGTATAGAAGGCTCCATGTATGCCTTTAACATTAAAAATCTCAAAATATAAGTATCTATAAAAACTAATGTACTGGTTTGGGCTGACATAAAGTTAATGTTCTTCACAGTAGCTAGGAAGGTGCTAAGCCTTAGTTTTTTGCTACAAACAATTATTAACACAGGTATGCTTTTGTTACAGTTAAGCAGTGCTGACACAGTGTAAAGGCCTTTTCTGCTTCTCACGCCACCCCAAGAGCGAGCCAGCTGAGGGTGCACGAGGAGCTGGGAGGGGACACAGCCTGGACAGCGGACCCCAGCTGGCCAAAGGGATATCCCACAACGTGTAACAAAATCACAGAAATATGCTGAGCTGGAAGGGACCCTTAAGGATCATCGAGTTCAACTCCCAGCCCTGCACAGGACCATCTCTAAAAGTCACACCATGTGCCTGAGAGCATTGTTCAAATGCTTCTTGAGCTCTGTCAGCCTTGGGGCTATGACCACTTCCCTGGGGAGGCTGTTCCAGTGCCTTCTCCTGCTCCTCCCCTCACCAGGAAGCTGTAATTGCAATGAGGTCTGCCCTCAGTCTCCTCGTCTCCAGGCTGAACAGATCAAGTGACCTCAGCCACTCCTCAAGGCCCCCACCATCTTTGTCGCCATCCTTTGGATGCTCTCTACAGTGTCACACTCACCACAGAAACCTGGGGGGAAGAAGGAGGAAGGGGCAGAAATTCAGAATGATGGTGTTAAGTGACTGTTACATGTGATGGAACCTCACTTTCCTGGAGATGGCTGAAAACCTGCCTGCCCATGGGATGTGGTGAATGAATTCCTTGTTCTGTTTTGTTCGCGCACGCCTTTCGCTTTACCTATTATACTGGTTTTGCCTCAATCCATGCATTTTCTCACATTTAGCCTTCTCCTTCTCTTCTCAATTCCACTGGAGAGGAGGGAGCAAGCAGCTGCATGGTGCTGAGCTGTTGGCTGGGGGTAAACCACAACAGTCAATGCAAAAAGCAGCCACTAACCAGCAGTAGACTCAAACAAGCCAGCAAGTCCTACGGCAAACATAGAAGCCTGACAATTAATAGATAAACAGCTGTCAAACAGCAAAAACAGCTATAAATTCAATCTAGCACTCTCCTATCAAATCTGTTGTCATCTCAAACCCTTCAAGCTCCACACTGGGTGCCAAAAAAACACTCTATCCCAGCCAAAAGCAGCCCAGCTATGCTTATAGTGTATATATTTCTTCATATGTGAATATGCATATAAATGCATTTACTTATATGCACACACAGACAAGATCTCAGTCACATCTCTTCCTCAAAATGTGCATCCCAAGAATAAGGTAAATTTTGGATGAAGAGAACCAGATAGCAAATAAATAAATAAATACATAGATAAATAAAATATGGTTAATTTAATTTGGACTGTGGCTTGCTTCCACAGCAGAGCACATTAACCACTCTTATTTCTAGTCCTCTTTTTTACACTGCTGCTCAATACTGACAAGCATGGAAATGAGGAGAGTTACTACGCTGTATTTCTGCCTCCAAAGTCCCCAAAAGCACTAATTAATTCATAGGCCTTAGCTTAGAAATTTATGAAAGTGAATATCTGAAAGGTAATTGAAGCAAAGAAAAAACTCTACCCTTTTTCACTTACAAGGATTACTCACTGGCCTCTTTACATCTCTAACTCAATTACTTCGTTATTTGATTTAACTCTTAAATTTTTTAAAGCTATCAAAACATATGAGAAAAATGTCAAAAATGAAAGTACTTTCAAAACAAGAAACATCAGCTTTAACTGTTACTAACACCTCAAAAAATTAAGCTCTCAGGCACTATCCTTACGTGTCACTCCTCATCTCATATTTTTAAATTTCCTTTTTCGTGACAACATGGGCCTTTTACTCACTCCACATGTCAGGTGTTGACCTCCTGCTTTTCGTCATGAAGTACATTATCCACTACAGACAGTAGGTGAAATAGATGAGTCAAAGAACAGTATAAATAAACTAGTTTTTATAAAATGAAACCAAGCAGTAGATTTGGGTGCAGTATCAATTTATCTCCAATTCACTGGACCATCCCATCTCATGTACTTGAGCTGTGCTCCCATTGTGTGGGGAGATGGAAGGGTTATCACCACCATTTCACTGGTGCAGAGTTTCATCCAGCTGTGTAATGCACTAAGGGAAGCTGAGCAGAGTCTGGGGGCTTCATTTGACTCTTACCCCAGCATTTCCACTAACTGCACTGGGACTTTATTTACTGAAGCTGAACGAAAAATTCACAACAGAACTGGCAAAACATAACAATGGGTTTTTTTCTCATTAGCTTAACATCTGTTTTCTGAATTAACGTGAGTTATAATTATTATACCAGAGTATTCACAACAAATAGCAAGAGCTGCCTGTCTCCAGAGTGATCGACTCTGTTTCCTACAAGTTACTGCTTTTTGCTTGCATTCATCACATCTTTCCCTACAAATTGTAAACATTCAATTCTTTCTCAAGCATTTCATGTTTCATTGTTTTTATTGATCAGTACAGCCAACTGGCTCAGTTCTGTGCATCAGAATTTCATACACTGTAAAATGCCTCGGTGCAATTTGAAGGTACAGTTACTTTATATATAGTCCCATGCATGCAGTTGTTCTCCTTTGGATGAATAAGGAAACACTTCTTGGTAATCTGGTTAGGACAGGCTTTAAATTAAAAAAATAAATAAATAAATCTCATAGGAAATAAAACATCCCAGTCCCCAAACATCATCTACTTGATGCGTAACTGTCATCTAATCTACATTTTTTCTCAATTAGAAAAAAAAATTTCTCTGTTTTATGTCACATACAAGCTGAAATTGTTCCCCTGAATAATAGGTCAATATCCTACAAAAATGTATAAATGAAAGCTTCTTCAGAAGTAGTTTNAAAAAAAAAAAAAAAAAAGCGAAGATACTAAAACTGTTGGCAAAAATTCCTCCCTTTGTTCATACTGCATGCAGCTCTGGGCTCCCCAATACAGGATGGACACCAACATCCTGTTGGTCCTCCTCGGGACTCATACCTCTGCCCAGAGCAACCCTGGATGCCTCATCCCTGGAAGTGTTCAAGACCAGGCTGGATGGAGCTCTGACCAACCTGGCCTAGTGGATCTAGTGTGAGGGTTGATACTGCATGATCTTTAATGAGCCTTCCAACCCCAACCATTCCGTGGTTCTATGCTTCTTGTATCGCAGAAACTGTTTGTATTTCTAAAAGCACCACTGAACATAGTGATGAAGACACATTACACTAGAGGCCCAAAATAAGGAGGTATGCTTATTAAACTGTGATTTAAATTAACAACACAATCCAAGATATTGGAATCTACTCTATTGCCAAAATATTACCTTATTTTGATGGAAATAACTTCATCCTTGCTCTAGTGGTAGACCAGAATGGCAGTTAAACCAGGCCTTTGTACAAATTTCAGCAGTTGGGTTAAATGAAGCAGAAAGATTGGACTTTATTCTCCTTCCCACACAATTCATGCTCTACAAATAATTGGTCTTCACTTCCTGGTACACTGAAGGTCTGTTCCAACTTGCTCGGTTATAGCAACCAACACTGGCAGCACAGATCATGCCTTTCCCTCTTACTCATTCCTTCTAATCTTCCGCCTTTTCAACAAAATGTATTTACTTTTTTTCTAATATCTTTTTCCCCCATCTCATTTCAAAACAGATTGTTTCTCCCTTATCTGACCTTTTTAATTAAACTTAATAATCCAATAAAATACTTAACATCCGTGGGCAGAAAATGCTCTACCTAGATGAAAACATTTGCTTTGACAGGAGAAAAAAAAAAAAGGATTAAAAAATGTG
Source organism: Phainopepla nitens (assembly GCA_013400175.1). Lineage (NCBI taxonomy): Eukaryota > Metazoa > Chordata > Aves > Passeriformes > Bombycillidae > Phainopepla > Phainopepla nitens. Next base: position 3,579,454 of record VXBQ01006195.1, on the reverse strand, counting down.
TGTGCCAAAAAATATAAAAACCAGAATTAAAATATTTGTTCTGATGGTGCAGTTGAAAGGCACCATGAAATCTCTAATTTATTTCCCAAATTCCCGTCATTCAACTGGAGATACTCTGTTTAAGTTCACCACTGGGTTGACATGGCATAAAAAGAACAGATATACAGACACACTCTAAGAGAATATCCCAGCTATCTTCTCACTTGGTTCTACTTCTCAATTTTTTTCCCCAATTATTTTTTAGCCAGACCAAGGTCATCACACAGGCTGCACAAACCTCCCTCTTTCTTGCCCCATTTCCTTGCTAGTTTTAAACTAATAGACTGGCTTAGCTCCCCTCCTCTGTTAAAAGGCTACATTTATCCCTAGTTTAACTTTTTTTTTTTTTGCAAAATTAATCTCCAGCATGTTCAATGGAAGTTTTCCACATGTTCTACTTGGATGCATGTGCATTAGTTAGTGGATCCTATTCTTAGCTGTTTTGCCTTGCTTTACAGTTTATTTCCTTAAATAGCAATCTGGATATTGACACAGAGCACAGATGAAAAATAAAACATATTCCTTGTTTCACATATATTTAGGGACACGGAGTTTTATGTTTATAAATAGGAATATCTGAATTCAGGAGTGAAATTTAGCATCATAAGGGTAAAATAAAAATTATTATTATAACTTGGAAATTTAAATAGATTTCTTTTCATGGGAAATGAATCCACTTCATTTTAGATATTTTTAATGATGGAGCTGTAACAGTCAGTATGGAATTTACTGGTAATCTTAATTATACTATAAGCTTTACTCTGAATCCCCTTTAAACTCAAGGCACTCCAACTGTGGTGGACAGGATCTCCCTCTGGAGGCCTTCAGAGGCATCTTCTCCTCCCTCTTGACAAGGTAGGAAACAACTTGGCTGAACAACAGGTTGGCTCTTGCATGCAAACTCAGCCTAAAGATGCTCACCCTCTCCTTCCCATTCTCTGTCACACATATACTGACCTGTAGTCCACCCCCTGTCAGCTATGGTGATTCAGCCTGCATCAATGAAATAACTGAGTTTTTAAAAACACAAAACTTCTTAAGTTATTTTAATTCCAGATCATGTCAAAGATCTCATTTACAGGCAAAACTGTAAAACTGCACCTGCATAATTAAGAGAGGCAAATGGCAACACCAAAATAAAATAAAATTTAAAGAAAACGAACCAAAAAACATCAAAGCAAAGCACCATGGGAGGCATTAATTTGTGAGTCCCTTCCAACTCAGAATATTGTATGATTCTGTGATTCATCTCTGAATGCAGATACCAATAATTAATTGATACAGTATGGCTTCACCATCCTGGTAGTTTGAGTGAAAAACATTGCAATGAAGACATGAAAGAAAAAGAACTTGCAAAACCTCATTTGAAATCAGAGGAAAGTACAATTCCTAATGGTTTTGCAAAACTCTTACCAGAAAAATGGTAAGCTTTCTGATAAAATATGCTCTTCAGTGAAGCTGAGATAAGAAAAAAAACAGATTGAATTTTCAAAAATATTAGCAACTCATGAGACCTCATTAGTTAACTACACTGGAATAATTTCTTTAGCAAGGCAGACATATCAAACACAGGACCAGGAAAAGCTTCATTGTATAATGGAACTTGATAGTTTTCATGGCTTTGATACAAGCTTGAGTTAACCAAAATCTCCTGCAAACAATGCAATGCATTTACTTGTGCGCTTTTTTGATGGATTCATTTCAGGTTTTCCCTTTGTTTCCTTATCCAGCATTTTCACTCTACATCCTAGCAAGCAGATCTTCCATAACCACATAAGCATCACAGAGACAACCCATGTGCTTAATCTGCCTTAATCTTTGGGAAGTCTGGCTGTTCGTCTATATGACAGTACATAATAAGATATTATAATACAAACCTTCCCCTTCACCTGTGGGGATACTACTTTGATTACAAATGAGCTTCCCATTTTTACAATACTTCTTGTAGTACTTACTTGGCAAACTTAGTCAAGACTGAGATGGGAAATTTTTTTCCTTGATTTAATTTTATGTTTAATATTTTTTCCTAGAACTCCTTAATGAAGTGAACGTTTTGATGATGATGATGATATTCAGAGGACATGCCTGCTTCATAGAAATGCAGATAGAATATGCATAATAATAGAAACATCAATAAACCAAACTTATTTAGTTGTTTAATACTATACAATGCTAAGAGTTGACATTTAATAGCCATATTTATGAGTAACAGGTAAAAGAAGAATGCAGCTGTGTGTTCAACAGGCAACTTATCTTGCTTCTTTGTGCTTTGAAAATAAAGTATTTTAAACTACCAATTTATCTACTAGTACACATCAGTAAGTATTCAGTATAATACTCTCCTTGACAAGTTCTAAATACCTGTTCCAACAACATCAAGTACATATTTATTTGAAAGTATCTGACTTTTGTGTAAAAAGATTCAAGAGAAAGCTGATGATCTAGCTGTTGCCAAAATGTATTTTTTTTCTAATTGACATAATAATTAAAAAAATTAGTGTGAAGGCAGCTACAAACCATGGAGCATTTCTCTTGTAATAACTCATTATGCAATGCTTTACTCTAAACATTCATCACTAATCATTTTCATCTTCATAAAAATTGGGATCATAATAAAAACTAGGATAATATTTTTGTACCTCCAGCAGCAACACAAAGACATAAGTTTGACACCTGCACAGCAATATTTTGGATCTTTGCTATTGTTGGTGAGTATGAAAAGTTTGAGAAGAAAACACTATGAGGAAGAGGGTAAAATAGTTTCAGATAAGTGATGTTTATATATCTCCAATTAAAGAAAATGTAAGAAGACAAGTGCTACACAAATAACAAAATATCCATTGCACATTACTAAGGTAAATCAGTTACAGATAATGGCCTGTATTACACAGAGAAAGACAGACAGCTGTATATTAATACAAAAATATAATAAAAATATCAATGAAACAAAAGGTAAAGCATTAATAGACATAAGACCAGAAGAGCTGAGAAAAGCTGAAATCAATATTTCCTCCAATATATTGGTGATTATAAAACACATCTGATATTAGCTACCACTGATATTAGTTACCACTGATATTAGCTCAGTTAAAATCCATCATTCTATGACACATTTGCCTTTATAAAGAAATATGGTTTTAGAGATACACACCTAAGAGTTAACGAGCTTAATATTCTTACAATACTTACTGCTTCACTGATTCTCTAGAACTTTGTCTTCGACAAAACCAAAAGTCTAGTCTAACTCTTATATCCCAGTTTTCCCACAAATCTGCAAAATAGAAGATTTCAAGTATGTACTGTGGCTATTCTGCCTCTCAAGGTTTTTATATGCCACTGCCCTCAGATTTATTACTCCCCACATAATCTAATATAGAAAGAATTCACCTGATTGGTTAAACTGCAGAGCGAAATGCTGCTATATAAAGCAATATTTTGAGCTTCCAGTTTGGGATGTTCCATGAGCACAACACTTTGAGGGAAAAGAGAATTTCCATCTATGAGTAAATAAAAAGCTACAGTCCAAATCTTTTCAGCTATTTGAGATATTTTTAAACATCTGCATTTCTTATCAGTATTGGCGTGGTTCAAACTAGAGGGAAACATGAGACGGAACCATCCAGGAGTTTGAGGGAGGGAGCAGCCACTCCTGCTCCTCCTCACTGCCTGCCCAGGGGTTCAGGTAAGAGATGGGGGGCTAGGAAGAAAATAAATGAAACACAGAAAAGAAAGCATTTCTGCTCATCTCCCACAGCACTTTTCATGTTCCCACAAAAGCCTCCTTGTAATGGATGACCTCCATCCCATGGGTAATTTAAGGACTGAAATATGAAAGGCACAAGTGACAAGTGACACAGGTGGGAACTCAAAATAAAGAAAAGGAAAGATAATGACACATAAGAGGAAAAAAGGAGGGTGGATGGTATGACACATGTGACTGAAGTCCAAATGCACTGGAGTGAAGGATGGGTATGAAAAAGCATGGAAGCAACACGAAGAAGTGTAAATACTGTAATATTTACTGAACAAAAGCCCTCTGCCTTCCCAGGTCACCTCAACCACTTGACACGACACCTTAACTTGTCTACACATCCTAAAAGCTTCTCTTAACATCTTTAACTAGTGTCTCGGTTAAAAAAACCATATATTTTCTTGTCTAAACCAGGAGTTGATGAAAGCAACCTTCTAATAAAGAAAAATCTGTTATTTATATTACAGCACCAAGGAATGGCTCTTGCCTTTGTTCTCATTAAATGTGCCTCTTCTACACATATTATCTATTTACTTATACATAAGGAAAGTAAAATGGTTTTGGTGTTCTTTACAAGATATATTTTCCCTGTTTTGCAAAGAACAATTTTAATGCCTAATGTACAGTGCTTGCCTCTGCAGAAGTCAGCCGAGCTCCTAAGTCTTGTGTAAATTCAATTCACTGATATACTTAGTAAATGAAAATGCAATTCCCTTTCTCATGCTATTTTGATTCATACTTTCCACGAATATATTAACAAAATAAATCATAAAACACTTCACACTGTACTTCTACACAGCAGTCTTAAACTGGTAGAACCACCCTATTAAAAGTCATTTTCATGGAGTGAGAAAGGGCATGAGAAAGATTAGATCTGTGAGATTTGCCCTGAACAGAGAGTGAAAACCTGACTGTGAGCATTCAGAAAGTTGTGACTGAAATGCTCTTGCTATCCAAATCCACAGCTACCTTGCTCAGGTTCTTATTTAACCAGCCCTTCTAAGGTAATTAATACAGCATTTTAGGAGGTGACCTAAATGCTAGGTAGGACTTGGTAACTTCCTTCCTACTGATCACCAAACCTGTCACCTTTTTGAACGCGGAATAGATCATCTCCAACTACTTGGAGCAGTTATGTACATTACAGCAGAAGGGAATGAATGGTTAGTAAACACCCAAACTAAATTACTGTGTAGAAGGATAAGGGAATGAGCGATATCCTACAGAAATCCCTGACAGCCATCAGGCTCCATGTTAGCAAGTCCCATTACTGACTGAAAAAGTAAAATCTGGCCAGATAATAGAAAGTGATGAAAAATAAAAGGGATGCCCAAAAGATGGGGATTGCAAATGAGAGCAATTGCTTTGGAGAAGCACCTTTTTCTTTCCACTAGCTATAGAGGGAGTGTGGATAACAAGGTAGGTGACTAACCTTGGTATCGGTGAAATGAAGAGACATTAATCCCATCTTAACTGCTCCTTGTGGAGATTATAAAAGATAATCACATTCACAACACAAAAGCTACATTTCCCTGTATTACCTTATGTTAGCTGTACGTATTGTACAACTTTTATGTAAAACACTTTGGTTTAGCAAAATAGCTTTTTAAATATTTTTTCATGTAGCTTTTCTGACAAGCTATTTTCACCTCAAAAAGCACTGTGATTTTATATTCAGATTGATGGTTAAAAGCATTTCAGATGACAGATATTATCTATATTTATTTGCATCATAAAGCAATTTTTTTCAGGTAAAGCATTATAAAAAGTATGAATTCTCTAATGAAAGACGTACTAATATATGCATTTATGAAGCAATTATTCAAAAAAACCTTCTTAATAAATGTTGCACGGACACAATATGTGGGCAATGTGAACCTAAGTTGCAGAAGATTCAGCTGGAAAATTATATTGATATAAAAAAACAGACTCCCTTTTTCTCAAAGAAAACCCCCCAAAAAACCCCCTCTTTTCCACTGTTATGTTGTTTGTTATCTGTAACAAAACAGATGACGATCTGTTTTGTTTATTATCACCATTATTACCAGACACCTTTCCAGATACATCTGCTGTACCTCAACTCTGAAGGTTATTAGTTCATTACTTTATTAGAGAAGCCTAGGAGTAACCAGGTAAAGAGAATGTAGTTCATTAGCAGCTCTGAACAGAATATATACTAATTCAGTGTTACAACATGTAAAGTGAATGGAATTAAGGAAAGCAATTTTAGATAATGAAATTTTAAATACTTTATATTCTATTAAGTTGCTTCCAGACTCCATTGGACAAAAGACAGACAGACAGAACCAGCTACAGAGTTAATTATCCCTCTTTCAGATCTTTCTAGTGAAATAGCCTGTTCTCTTGATAAATTGATTCACTGAAGTAATATTGAGGTTTGAAACTAAGAAGTTCATTGAACTGCTGAATTACAGCTCCATACAGTTTTTTTCTCAGAAAACTTATGGTTCTGGCGCTTTTTTTGTTGGACAAAAAGCTACAAAGTGAAAAAAAAAAAAAACACAAAAAACCCAAACAAAAAAACAAAAAAAAAAAACAAAAAACACACACACACAAAAAAAAAAAAACCACAACAAAGTGGAGCAATCATTGAAAATACACCTATTTCAAGGTCATCCGTGAGTTTTTACTGCCATCCAGTCCCTGAAAACATTGACACGTTCACTGGGAAAAAATGCTGGGTGCTGCCAAGGCATATTGTTTATTGGCACAGAGACCAAGAACTCAAATGAGTTGTTCCATCAGGTATGCATTCAGCATAAACCAAACATCATTTGCAATGAAATGATGTAACAAATGTAGAAGCTAAAAGAAAAAGAAGCTGCGGAGCAGAAGCAAGCACAGCGCTCCCAGTAACAGGGATGGGAGGAGATTCCTCGGGCACTAACTCGGGGCACAGCAGTAAAATACTGACTGCAGAGTGTGCCACTATTCTTGAACTGTTATTTCCTTTGACACAGTCCAAGGCTGGCTGGCACTTGCTCCTGACAGGTGCGGGAATGCCACGGCCAATGCCACTCTAGCCCTGCTGACTCACTGTAGCAGGTGCTGCCCATCAGTCGCCCCCCAGAAAAGGGAAGCTGACCCCTCCGATCATGCCACTCATAGCTGGGAAACAGAGAGAAATCTTAAATGCCTGGCAGATGCCCAGCCAACGTGCTGCATCCAAAGGTCATTCTCTGGGGTCACCTTATTCAAAACTCATGGACACTTACTCTACGTACATTTCTTCTGGTTAAACCCTTCCAATAGAAGGTGTCTGTGGACACATAACCAGGACGAGGGACATTTCACAAGTCCCACAGTAATAAACTACTCAAGCAACTGAGATTTCAAAAAGGACAGCCAGTTCTTATCCTGCCACTTTTGTTTGCAAAATCAAAGTCAAAGTTCTTTTAAAGGCAACTATGTTCATGCACTAGAAGGACCCTTTTTTAAATTGCTTTTCCAATTACTTGGTTTCCAAGGATTTCTTCATTTCCTGCAAGGATAAGAGGGTCATATTCTCTATCATACCCATGAATTTTCCAAGATTAAGAACTTCCATTAATTTCATTCACTAAAATTCACAAGAAGCTGTTCACAAGAAAAGATTAAAGGTTTGGGGTTTGAATCACTGGGGCAGATCTACAGTGGTCTTTTGCTGGTAGTCTGGGAGACCAAAACAAAACAGACATCATCCTTTACATCCTTTACAGCAAGAAGCCTTTGGATCTTCCTGTCATGGAACAGTTCAGATCCATAATGAGGTAGAAAAGACATCCCTTTATTCCACTCCAAAACTCATGTAAATCTGGCTCTCTCTCCCCTTCCCAAGGGCTTCTATCTTGCCTCCAACTTTTCTCACAAATCACCAGATAAGCCAGGCTTGTGTATGCCCTGATGGGTAAACAGGCAGATTTTCCATGTAATGGCTTTGTAACAGCCTCTACAGACATGCTGTTGTCTCTTTTGGGGAAGGATTTGTCTCAACAGGAGGATCCAGGTTGTCCCTTGGGATTCCTGAGTTTGTCACAGCTGCCTCTTCTTCTTCTTGCCTGGGAATGGAAAACTTTTCATCTTAGCTTAAACAGTCATGAACTGAAGTTTGCTGGCATAACAGAACCATTAGCCAGCCAGCCTCCACCTCCTTTTCCTCCAGGTGAGCATAGCAAAAGGCACAAAACAACTCTAAACCCTGGAAATAATACTTCATAATAATGTATAATAAACCTATAAATAGTGAAAAATCAGAACTCCCAAGTGAAACATTGAAAAGCTTTGCATGAAAACCTCTCCCTAGCTACCTAAAAAGAGGTAAGGGTAAATCTCTTTGTACATTGGTAATTCTCAGAGCTTTCCTCAATTGAACATGTTCCCCAGAAAGCCCTTCCATCTCCTTCCATCATTTCTATGGCTTCCCTGTCCTCTTGCAATTTACCAAAAAAACTAAAGGTTCCAATTCCCCTCCCCACTCCTCACCAGGAAGCAAGAGGCAGAAAATGGTAAGCAAGCTGTCTTCTATCCTGCTTCCCACACTCCCATTCATCTGAAGAAAAAATAGACAGTATTTGTACAGGTAACTATGAATAAATCAATTTAAATACTTCTACCATCTGTCATAGTGTTTCTTGTTTCCTAAAAGCAATAAGTGATCTGAAAATCTGGTCTAAGTTGGCTCTTCTTGGAGGTCCAGAAACTACTTGTGAGAAAGCACACAAAGTACGCTGTTCTTCGACACCATGAAGTGATGTCAAAATGTCTCCCAAAGCAATAAGTCTTATACCTTCATTTTCACAGCAATCAAAATCTCATCTCCTAAGAAATTACTGCTTTTTGACAGCTCATATATTAGCCGGATGTGAATATTAGCCTTGTCCTTGAACTCAAATTTCTGTTAAAGGCAAAATAAAGTTACTTGCTTTATTCTGCATCTTCTGCTCTGTTCATGATAACACACTGCTTTAAACATTCTCAAATTTTCAAGAGCATTCAGCACTAACTAGTCCCATTTAGGCATGCAAATAAGTCACTTTGGATTTGCTGGATGCTGAGTGTTCCTGAAGAGCTGACTCAACTACTACTTCTGTACTACTTTACATACTGTTCACTGGATTTAAAGATGACATTTGACAGACAGACAGTGCACTACTCAGGAGTGACTTTGACTGTTAGGCACACAGGGAGAGTGGTTCTGTTGTGGTAAAAAAATACCTTTTGAAATTATACACTCTTCTGCATATCTCTGAATGTAAGTGTTTAAATTACATACCTTGTACAGATTTCCATACTGAAAATAAAATACACTTCTCAAGTACCTTCATTTTCCAAATACTTCCACAATTCCTCCTTGGTTATAGCAGGTCATGAAACAGACACTTGCTCTTCTCTCTGTATTCCTTGATACTAAAACACTTGGAATGGTCATTATTGAATGACTGAAGAAAATATGCCATGATTAAAATCGCACAGCTTTTGCTTCTGGGCCTTTCATTAGGAAGGTAAGAATTCACATTCTTCTGAAAACTAAAGGGGAGGCATGGACTTTCCCTGTTGTTGTCATGGATACAGCTGCTGAGAAAAATGTCATTGTACCCCCGCAGATAAATGTATGTGACAACTGCTTGGAATATATGGTGGTAAAGGACCACAGATGTTAAACATTCTCACATGGCCACTAGGTTCCTCTTGAAAAGTACACTAAATCTTAAAAGAAATTAAAGAAAAAAAGGAAAAAAGACATTTTTAAACATAAAGGTTATAGCATGAAGGAAGAAAAGGCTAAGCAGTTAAAAAAAATGTTGGCACTTTCATAGTTCATGATGTCATGGAGGGAAAAATATTATGGAACAATAGTGTGAGTAAAGGATCAAGTGTCAGCCTAGCTTCGAGTTATCTGGATTTTGTCACTGTGTGTTATAACAGTATTGTTAGCTACAATAACTGTATTTCTTAGGTCAATGGACAATTAAAAACAAAACAAACAAATTAAAAAAGCAACAAACAAATATTCGTAAATTCTGTACCAGGGAAGTTCTGATCCTGATTAGACCATCTCAAAGTGTCAGCATTTCTACTTGGACTAGGGCACTTTGAATCTACTTCTGTTTGAGTATGACACTAACTCTTTACTGGGGACACAGGTTACAAAAAAAATGAAGAGGCTGAAAACAGGAGACAGTCCTTCTTTGAATCGAAGAGTCCTAGAACAGCTTGGGTTGGAAGGGACCTTAAAGATTATCTAGGTCCAATCCCCCTGCCATTTTCCACTTCCACTGATCTGAGATCCTGAATGAAGTAAGGTGATTGCCAGGTTGCTTCTGGAGTGTTGCTGCACAGTGCTTAGTGATCCTTCATTGCACCATGCAGGCAGGAAAAGGCAAATACTGTTCCTTCACAGAACACGTTAAGTTTTGGATTCTCCTCTCCTGGTCAAGCAGAAGCACACAATATCCTCTCCCTCCTCATGTAATCTTTCAGTTACCACACTCCTAAATAAGTACAGAGAGAAGGAAGGCAGGCCACCCCCTAGGGCAATCATCACTTTAAGTAAGGGAGCAAAACATCAAGGGCTGATTAGGATGCAGAAAGGTGAGCTTGGTTGTGACACAAAGACAAACAAGAAAAGAGGAGTTAAGTAGAAAATATGCCTGCAAGCAGCATAGAAGAAATCCCCCCAAACTGAGGAGTTAATTCACGACTGTGCAAAGACCAAAGAAATAAGGAAGCAGAACTGACCACCCTGTTATAAATCTCTCGTCCTAAGTATTTTGGGACTGGCCTAAACAATACAATGTTGTATTTTGCAGAGATATGTGAGCTATCACTAAATGAAGCATGTTGGAACTGGAAGCAAGATAACTGCTTTAGCATGACATAATACCCCAACTAATTAGCTCTGTTAGGAACAAAGCCCAAGAGAGCTGCACTGGATCCAGAAGGCAAACAGTTCATTTAAGGCTATCGAGGGCACCTCACTGTGGCACTGCTTTCCTCCAGAGAGACACTTCCTTGACATTACCAGCTGAAGAGGTAAAGCAAGATACAATAAAAATAATCATCACCACCACCACATGCAGAGGCGCAGTTCTACTGGAAAAGTAGTTGTGAAGTATACTCTGTAAAAAGAAACGTGAGGGCATCCACTTACACCCCAAAAAGGCTGGTTGCTTCACCAAAGTTGGAAGAGAGCTCCTCCTTTTGATGAGCAGGCAGAGCACAGATCCTGCCTGAGCACAGATTCCTACACTGCTGCTTTCACCACAGGTCATGACGTTCGCCCCAGCCAAGAAAATAGCTGTTGATCAGTGTCCTGCCATATCTCATCATCACTGTGGCCCAGCACTCTACCCTGATGTTCACCACAACACAAGCCCTTTGAAGCTATCCAGTTGTTTCAGAAAAGAAAAGCCACAAGAACAGAAAACAACTTCAAAGAGCTTACTCATGGCAGATCCCATCAGCCTACTACACCTTCCCTGTTTGTGTAGCAAATGATTAGGGTAATAAATGTTTCAAAATCAAAATATGTTCTTATCTTCAAAATGCATATAAAGCTTAGAATATCATCATTTCGCTCCTGAAAGATGGAAAGAGGTAGCTGGATTTTTAAGATAAGCAGTCACATTTTACTATTTGGCCTCCAACAGCAGCAATTAGAAATGTACTAAATTTGTGGAAGAGACCCACCTGAAGAACACAAGGTAAACAAACAGGGAGTGCCTCAGAAGCTACAGATTGCAGAAAAAGAACGAAAAATTTCAGAGATCAAACACTGCCCTCAAGGCAATATTGTCCGTTTTAAGACCCACCTACAGAATAAAGCCTGTCCTGTAAGCACCTCTGTTCCAGGAGACAAGCTGTCACAAAGCCATTACAACAGGCAATACCTGATAGGGAACTGGACATGGAACTCCCACAGGTCATTTTCCTGAGCAAAGTGCTCCATGGTATTTCTAGGTACACATGTGCAGCAGCCAGCAAAATCTACAGGCACTTAAATCCTGCTTCTTATTTGCTACAAAATTTTGCAGTGTGATCTGTTTATTATGAGTGCAGGTTAGATGCATACTAAGAGCTCTGCACAAAGCACTAAAACCACACTTCTCACTCTGACTTCTATTCCACAGATACTCCTTATTTCTGTGTGTCTGGTTCTCTGTCTGAAGGAGGAGCTTATACACGAGTGATTTAAGTACTACATCCTTCCTTGCTGACACACTGAACACTCTTTCCTTCACTAAGCTTCTGTTGGCTGTGATGACACATGAAGACACCCTTAGAAGCTGTAAGAACAGTCCTGTTCATTAGCAATATTATGCCCATGTCAAGGCCCAAACAAAAGACTTAGAGGTCACTGAGACAGACAGTCAAGTTAAGCATTCACTGGGATGTGTACTTCCAGGACTCCAAGATATTGCCCCAAAAAATCTGTTCGTAAATTACTTTCTTGTTTGCAAACAAGCCTCTACCTCTGCTTTGATCTACCTTCAAAAGGAAGCTGTTCCGCACATTACATTCCATTTCAACAGCACTGATGAAATGTGTAGAGTGCCCTTTGCATCCTGCACTCTTTTACCTTGAAACTTTTAGGAACGTTAAGCATATCTATCCCCCTTGTTCCAATCCCAGGATGCTGACATTTCAAATCAAACTCTCCTCTGTGCAACTTGTGAAAATAACAAAGATAACCTCCCACCAATGCTCAGGCAGCTGCTTGCCTATATGCAATGAACCCAGCACAGGTTGCCAAGAGACTGCAATGATGAGCAGCATTTATTCCTGAATACTCTCAAATGAGCTTTCACTATATATTAACTCTGAGCAATAAAACATGCAAGACCACTTGTTTCAGTTTAGAAGTAATTTTATTGCCAATATATAAATTTTTTTTTATCGATTAAGAACATCATAGCATGTCTGTTAAAACTGAGAATAAGCAATTTTCAGATAGCATGTATAGAAATCCCCCCTGTAAGCTCCATTCCCTAGAGTAAAAATTAAGCGCAGATTCAATGAAATTTAGGAGGCTCTAAAGAACAGGAAAATGAAGTCTATTATAAGATACTGCTAGTGATTGTCAACCTTTCCCTCTAAGAATACAGCAATTTAGCAATTAAAAGCCACCATTAAACCTTAGATGTCAGAACATTTTTTCTTATTTGTAACTATCAAGATGAATAATAATTCTGTACACTGTGTACTACCTAAAAAACAGAAGTTCTTTTAGATGTGTTTCTAATACAGTATTGCATACATTCTCAGGCCCTAATCATTGATCAAATTTTTCAAGCAAAATTCAGTGCTATCAGCTACCTTTTTTGTTCCTGTGGATACTGCATATTTTTGTCATATAGCTTACTACAAATTCCTTTTTGTTTAAATTACACTACGTATCTCTCCAATGAAAGAAAAACACCGAAGTGCTTTCTGTACATGGCAAAATTCTGCACACATCAAGAATCAAAGGTTTAGTATTGCTTAACTCCTTGGGGAGAAGAGCTGGAATCACTATTTCTCCATCATCATATGCTGTGGTAAAACTGACAAGTGGTGTTACCAACAACCGACAAAGTTTATGTGGTCAAAAGTCAAATAAAATGAAAGATGAAGCTTGGGCCCAAACAGAAGACATTGTCTATCAACTGAACTGCCCAGCTTGAAAAGCTTGATAATCATTTCTGTGATAAACAGCTTCCCAGAGGGAAAGCATTAAAAGTATAACCAGAATATGACCGGCCAAGAAGTCAAGAAGTCTACATTTTATCAAGTCCCATTGCCACACAATTTTGTTGCTGCATTTATTTGGGTCTTTTTCTGTACCATACTCATGACTTCCGAGTCATCTGTCACCACTTCCAAAAGGTGAACATCCACCTCCATGGCCAGACCCAGTGATGTTAGAGGAATGATGAAAATGGCACTACCCAGGCACCCTCACTACCCAGCATACCCAGGCACCCTCAAATGCATCCTGATGAATCGCACCTTTGTCAAATCCTAGGTCATCAAATGTGATACAGAATGACACCAGAAACAAACAAATAAACAAAATAAAAAGATAAAAGGGGGCAATTATTTAAATTCTTGCAATTTCCTTTTATAGCACATCCCAGCTTCCCAGAGCCCTGAGTCCCTCTTCGAAATCCTGCTTTCAAATATTAACTAAATCAGCATACAAACAGTTTCACAGCAAATAAATCACAGCCATAGTAGGGAGACTTCAAAAAAAGCAATCAGGACAGAGAGGTTTAATTTAGAGAGAGGAAAAAGACTTTAGACCTTGATAAGGCGTGACATAATTCCATGCCATTGATCTGCAATCATATAGCTGTATCTGTAATGCAAACAACAAGTTATTTAGAATACTCTAATTAGGTGTAATAAGTGTACACTCGCACATTACTGAATCTATAAATAGACAGCAACTACAGCATTTCACTCCTGCCCCATGTTATAAGGCATGGGAGGGGAGAAGAAAGGCACTTTCCTTTTTTAAGACCTTTCTTAAAGTCGTTCTGGTGTGGATTTTTTTGCGGGGAGGGGGACGTTTGCTGGGTTTGGGTTTTTTTTTGCTCCTGAAGGTATTTAATCAGGCCTTTAATTACTGACAAATCTTCCCCAGGAGACACAGGTTATCCTCAACAGTTGTGTAAAAGGAAGAGAGAATACCTAATTTGTAATAAATCAGGAACCTCATTCTATCAATCTGTAAGACATTCAGAGACCCACAGCCCTGGGCAACCAAATGCCGCCTTGAAAATGTCCCTGCTCTGAGCATGGGGGTGAGACAGATGACCTCCCAAAGTGTCTTCCAACCCAGATTACTATTATGATCCTGTAACAACATTCATAAACATTTTTTTCTCTAAGAAGTCCCTCTCTATAACCTCTCACACCTACACACAGTAATTTAAACTGTAGATCAGCTACAAATAACCTTGGGGTATATTTCAAAGAAAAGGTATAATCATCTCTAACAAAATTCAGCAGAAGTTCATATGCCTCTTGCCCTGGCTATGACTTATTTTTATTTCTTTTTACTCAAACAGAAAAATATAAGATTTCCCTGTCATTTCCAACACCTCACTGTGGGACAATCTCTCAGGGACACAGATTATCAAAACCTCAAAGGATAATTTGAAATATGAGCCCTTTGTAAAACTGTTGGCAGCAGATCCCTGGCTGATGAAGGAGTTGAACATATGATGTTAACTCCTTTTATCTCCTCCTCCACTGTGCTGTGGTGCACACAGCAACTATATAAAAAAATATATTTCTTTTTTTTTTACCCTAAAACTGTAAGCAAAAAAAAAAAAATCTGCTTCCATGCACACACACATGCACAGAACTACTGGGCTCTAAATACTGTTCTCTATGCAAGAATAAGATCATTCAAAGCACATATATAATCACAACTATGGAAAAATGCAAAGCTTAAGGAAGCTGGATTAAAAAATATGTTTGGGGTTTTTTTTGTTTGTTTGTTTTTAAAAGCTATTCACTGCAGTTGCATTTACCTGGCAGCAGCAGGTAACATGAGATAATACACAAAAGCACTGATGGGTCTTTAAACATACAGCTTGACACTGCCAGCACATTTAATAGCTTGCTTGTGACAGAAGCTTGTCAGAAGTTCTGTACTTCCTAGTATCTTCAGTTACTTTGAAATGCTGAAGAAGAAACAGAATAGAGTCTTGCAGTGCAGTGGTATAGATAGAAACCTGACAACCCTCTGAAGCACGAAGGATTTTTTTAATGCCTTTTATAGAATTACCAAGTTGGGCAAGGGAAAAACTTGTCATCTAGTAGACAGGATACACACACAGACCCTAACTTGTGCAACCTGCCTTTAAATTTCTGAAAGATTATTTGCCAGTGGACTGGGGAAGATTGGAGACCACCAGTCTAAGCAGCAAAACATCTCAGGTATAAATTTTTATCTTACCTGCACAAAGTTTTGAGGCACATTTTGGTCAATGTTCTCTGTACAAAATGTTAACAAGTGGACTCTGTACAGGTAAAAGTTCTTTCTTTGCTTCCAGAAGCACCACAGAATCACGTTAATTAGTCCAACATTCATTCATAACCAAATTTAAAAACAAACAGAACCTACAAAAATCCAAGATGCAGTCAACTGAGCTACATGAAGAGATTTTCTAAATTCTGGTTTCCCCCTGTAAAACCCTCATAATGCAAACTTCTAGGTTATATGAAGGTTTGCCTCAACAATTTCACTCAGGAGAAAGAAAATCAAGTTTAACATCAGAGAGATGGTTCTGAAAGTTATTCCTGGTTTTGTCTGTAATGAGAAGCTGTGAAAATGGGGAAAATATTTTTTTTACTTCCTTGAAAGTTCAGATTTAATCAGAAACATTGGTTCTTCATCTCACACCCAAGTAAATCACACTAGCTCCCTACTACAGATCTGCATCCCCTCTGCATTCATCCCAGACAGAATCCACATATTATAAATGTATCATTATATACAATAAAAAAAATTACTGTTTACACCATGAACATCACCATATGCTTTCAGATCCTTGACTCACAAACCCCCTTTTACCCTTTGTGCTCTCTATTATTCACTTTAATAGATCTCTGAGACTGAGGCCAATCAATGTTTGTCTAGAGAGTAACTCATGTGAAGCTTCCTGACGCTTCAGGCAAGAAATGACAATAGCTGAAAAATCAGCAAAAAGGGTGCATTAATTTTCAAGTCAATAGCTCCACAGTGAACCATCTGCTCCCAGGATTGATCAGTACCACTGAAAGAGGAGGCAGTGAAGGGTGAAACTATTAAAAGAAGCAAACTCATATATCTGCACCCTCTCCAAGACTCCACGCCCAACAAACTTCATGGTCTTTGGCAGTTACTCTCCTTATGGGAACTATTGGGAGAAATCTTGCAGAGGCATAGACTAAAAGGAAAAGGGATGTCACCCCTTCTCTGTTCAAATTCCTGAAGAAACTGTGACAGCAGCAGGCAGGAAAGGAGGGAGAGAATACAAAGCAAGATGTCTCTATGGGAGCGTTAAAACAAACACAGAAGTATGTGCCCGTCCTCACGGTCAACAGAGAGAGTGCACAGGGAGGAAAGAAGTCTCTGCCTGACGGGCATCTGGGCCTGCTGGATAGCCATGCTGATCCTTTCCAACATCCTTAGCTGAACCAGAGCAAGTCACCCTTCTTGCAAGCAGAGAAGCCACTGACCTTCCTCTCACTCCAGAGGATCACAGTAGCAGTAAGGACTACCAGCAGTCAAACTGAAGCCATTCAAACTCAGTTACTAAATTTAAGCAACCACACAACAGGACATAACTGACCAGAGCAGCATGACAGTCCTTTAGAACCATTTAAATCTCTGCAGGCATGAAAAACCTCAGCAGACCTTCCCAGCATGGAACTATGCCAGAAGTGCAAAATGACACTGAGGGCACAGCCGGCTCTCCTCGGCGAGCACATCTAGAAGGACCCTGGCAAGCACTGGGCACACATCCTCCTGGTGGCTGCCCAGAGAGGGGCTCCTGTTCCTTCCTACCCAGAAAATATATAGGGAGACTTGCCACCCACAAGCTACCACTCAGTTTCAAAACCCTATTCAGGTTGCTAAGTGACAATAAAGTAGTGCGATCTCACACAATTTGCAAACCCCAAGCGCTTAAAGGCAAGGAAATGAATTGTCCCGATCATCATAAATCTCATGCTGCCCATCTAATAAATTCTCATCAAATGTAAAAGCTTGCTGAATTCATTACAATATTGCTAATTCTCCCAAGAGTACAAGCTCAGGTTTTGTTAATGTGCTTTCAGTATCTAAGTGGTGAAATATTCCTAAACAGGGATATTATTCAAACAAAAAACTTAGCTAGAAAAATAATTTTTTCTGCTCTTTCTTCATAATTGTGCAATATATCTTGATAATTCCTACATGGTAAAAGTTTTTTAAGTGAACTATAATCTGACTTTATATACAAAATTTTTATGACCCACATCTGATGAGCACTTAAGCACCAGCTAAACTTTAAGAAGTAATTAGTCACATAAAAGTGTAGAGGGCGACTGAAGTATTTCAGTTCATGCACAAATGGTGTACTAGAATAAATCTCTTAATTCATTTTAAATAGCATCTAAAGCAGTGGTCTTATTTTTATCACATCAATGAAATAATACTTATTTTGGGTCACTATTAAGCTTGTTTGCTATAATAAATACAATGTTTACATTAACAAAGAATGAGGCTTCTTTTGAATATGATATGGAGAATATAATTTATGGATGCCCCCAAGCCAGGCTTTTTTTTTTTGTTTTTGCCATTGCTAGCAAATTGAGACTCATGGCTTGAACTTACTATTATACAGCTATGATTACTGCATGTATTTAGTAGCCTGTTCTTAGGTTTTTCAAAGAAGATTTTGGAAAATGCAACTGATTTTTTCAAGGCCAGAGGGGAAAGGACAAAACATCAATGTAAAAAGGTGGCAAATACAAAGGTGAAAGAAAGTTCTCTCTCTTAATAAAGACGAAGTTCAGATACCAAAGTATCAGACTGAAAAAACACCGAACAAAAACAGCCATGCTGTAAACTTTAGGAAGTTGTTGACATCATTTCCCCCTACTTTGCAAATAATAATAAAAAAATCTCAAAGATGTAATGGCCAACCAGAACAAAATACTGGTCTTGTGGTTCCTTTGCAAGTAAGCTACTGAAGTACTCTGAAAAGACATCAAACTATGCCTTAATTATCCCTGTCAGAGGAAAACAACCAAAACAGCATGACCACAGAGCATTCTTTTATACCCAAAGCTCCATATTCTGAACATCAATGAATCCACACATTACCTTCTTACTTTGCTAAGATTTTGAGGTCTACAAACTATATATGGTCTTCTATAGATCCCTTACCAGAAGCATGGCTGGTCAGAGTTTGAAGAAAATGAGAGGAACACTGGGGTTTTAAAAAAAAAAAAATATCTAGAATTTTGGAGTGTTCCAGAGCAAGAACATTAGTCTAAGCTGCCTTTTATTGTCTTCAGCTAGTCAGGAGACTTTCAATATTTCCCCCCAGAAAAATGCTTTGTGATAGCCAGACAGACTATTCTTTTAATACTACTTCAAATACAAAACCACTGTAATTCTAGGTATTCTGCTTTATATATCCAAACAAATTTGGCTAGTCCAGCTAGTCATCCAGTAGTCATACAGCAGTCATACAACACCCTTGCATCCTGCATTTTGGTGTAACTGCTGGAAACAATTCAAAATGTTTGCAAATGATCTATGTAGCCTTACATGGATAAAGACCCAGCTATAGAATAGTCCTTTCTTGAGCTCTGGCATGGCTGTTGTGTGTCTCCAGGACCCTGCACATGAAGTTCACAAGATAAGGCATCTTGGAAAGGGATTCCCAGTCATCACTGATTCTTGAATAAGTCTCTTCTTTTGCTTCTTAAAAAACAGAAATTCTCCTTAAAGTACAAAATATACTCAAAGTGTTTCACCCGATCTTTTTTGCAAAAAAGCATGCTCCTACTCCTTGGAAAAACAAAACATAAAATAATCAAAATCTTCTATTAAAGCTGAAAGTGTGATTATCTTTTTTCCACCTTCACAGCTCACCCAGTTGGCAGGGGGGTAAAAAAAAGGGTCATTCATGTTATCTCACAGTACAAAACAGCATTAATACTTTAAAGATTTCAGGACAGGAGGGAAAAAAAAAATAAAAGGAACACCACACTCAAAAGCAACACACTTTGAAGATCTGCTTGCAAATACCTACTGAAAAATGTTACAAGCTCCGCCTTTCTGGTACTTAGCTAGCAATTTAAACTTTGCCAATCCATGCATCACTAAAATGCCTTAGCAGATTTCATTTCAGTTTTATACAAACATGTGTCAGACTTTGGAGTGGTAATGACCACTGTGCCCGAAATAGTGTAACTCTTTCCATTCTCACCCTGCTTACTTCTACATAGTGTGTTCAGTCATTTTTAACTTCCTCAAACTATCATGTCTTTGCCTGAAATTTTCCTTTAATGGACTCTATTTTGAAAGCTTATGCAGACACACAGCAATTATGAGAAGCAATTATGACACCATTTAATGCTAAAAACAGGTTTGCTTTGTCCAGGTATACTCTAGAATGGAATAATAGATATATCTATATCAAAACTTAAATATATTGCCCTGTCCACACATATGTGTGTTGCATGTATCAGTAATACACATTAACAAATATTTCACTTTAAAAATAGCTTAACGTCCCCGGGATGTGGTGAGAGAAACAAACTCGCCAGATTTTACAACACTTGTGGGAAAAAAAAAAGTTCCTGCGATATTTTACTAAGGATGGATACACAGTACATCAATTTAATTGAAGAATGAATATTATGGAAGATACAAATACTGAAGATAGATACCCTGCAGCATCCTTCAGTCTGTTCTGTGAACGCTACCAGGTGCCAAGAACTTGAGGACAATTGCTGTGCACTTCCTCACTAGTGGCACTATTCATATTACTGCAGTTGCAGAATATATTACAAATTACAGTGCATTTTGAAGCTGTGCAGAGTCATACAGTCCTAATGCTTATAAAGGATCTCCACTGGGGTAAACTTTGCTACCATGGCATTTTCCTGAGAACTTTTGGTGCATAAAAAAAAAAATCATGTTTCCTTAACCAGAAAGGAATGAACCACTACTTAGCTGAGTAAATTGGGAACCATTAAAACAAGGAAAAGCAGATTACATTGCAAAGAATAACGCGCATGCATTTGAACACTGGTGTCACTCACAGTACTTTACATTTAGGTGAATTAAGAAGCTATGGTAAACTGAGAGAAATGTATACCAGAAACAAACAGGAAGTGACTGCTGGGACTTGGCACTGTCAAATGTCACCATATGGAAAAGGTTAGAAACTTTTTGAAGGCTCAGTTCCTAAATGGCTGGTGTTAAGGCACATAAAACCACAGTGGGGAATTTAATTAATTTACTTTTATTACTCCATAATGATTTAAAATATCAAAAAAACATATTAATAATTCAGATAAGAAAATTCAAGTAACAACTCTTGCCATTTAACCAAACAACATTATATTATCTCCACTAATTATAACACAGTCGTGCTTCTGAACGTCTCCCATGTTACAGCAATTTCATTACTAACAAAAACCACTGGGGATGAAGGAGAGGAAGAAAGCTTTGTCCCACATACCTTAGAAGTGTATTTATCTTACTCAATACACCACATTTTCTTGCATTTCCTAAATAATACTTTCTGCTCCAGAATGTCCGCTTCATGCAAAAATAAACACAGGCCAGATACCCAATGCAGATTTAAGACCAAAACACATATCCAACAGAGCTTTTGCATTAACTGGACACGGACCTATTAAAATAGGAAGCCAGGTCAATGACAAACGTGCTCCTCTTCATATCCAGTTTTTTGCAGAATATTCAAGACAAGAGTGGGAACTGTAACTGTGCTCAGCTGACAACTATACTTCCAAGTATCCAGGGATTGTTTCATTTATTAATCTTGTGCTGATCATCAAGGTGAGAAGAATTCAAAGAGAAAAAGTGTGAGCTCTAATTTGAACCTTCCCTTCTCACCATGTTCCTGCTATTAAGAACTGAAGCAAGGCCATCTTTTTAAGGAATGCGCTTTGCACTACAGCGACTAGCTTTAAAGCAGCTAGAAGCCAGCTGATGACAAGCAGTTTTCGGGTGTTGCCCCAAGAACTGAAGTCATCTCTTTAAGGAAGGCACTGACTTTGCCTGTCTTAACCAGCATCTTTAAAAATGAAGAAGCCAAATTTAACAAACACATGGAGAACTTTCCATTACTTCAATCTCCAGTGTAACCCTGTTTGTAACCCAGTATCATCATATACACTACTTCAAAACGTTCTGACTACAGTTTTCCAAAGTTCTCATAAAACCAAAGTGTATATTCTTAAAAGGTTGTTGTTTGTTTGTTTTTTCTTTACCCATACATGTTTTACGTACTAAATATTCAGGTCTCCCAAAATGAGGGGGAAATATGAGAAGACATTACAATACCAAGAGTTGTTTCCATTAGGGATTTTGGCTCAAAAGTGCTCAAACTTTACAGGGTACCTGTCACCTATTTATTCACTAGCATTTCCTCCATGGAACACACACAAACTCCACAGATGCAAAAGCTTCCAGGATGACATTTAAAGGTGCTGTCTTTAATCTCACAGAAGTCCTAATCAGTTTTGGTCCTGATTTCCCTAAAGGTACCTACTGCTACAGTGTCACTCTACAGCAAAGTATGGGGATCTAGCAAACAGCTCCTAGTGACAAACAACATGCTGACCTAAAGAATAATCCTTTAGTCCTTTACACCACTACTTTTTCCCTCCTCCTTGAGTTAGCAGACACCAACACATGTTGATCTTCAAGTTTTCTCTTTGGGGTAATTAACAATGGCCACATTTGGACACAGATATGCCTTTAAATTATTCTAAAAATGTAAGAGCTAGATGTGCATAAACTAAAACTACACCTATAACAGAAGTTACAATGATGTCCAGCTGCATCAACAACCTGTTTCTCTTTGCAACTGACTGTAAAAGTAGTTCCACTGAAATCAAGTAAACAGTTTGCCAAGGAAGTTGCTATCCAACGCGAGTAAGCAATGGCAAAACTGGACAACAGTCTTCTAAATAGAACTGTGAACCAATCATTAGCGTACCACAAGCAAGCAATAAACTTTGGTGTAATTACATCTGCCAATACAGTACTCTTGCTTTTCATCTTCTCATTCTCTTATTCACCTCCTGCCCCCAGCCAGATAATTAATTGCTTTTATTTAGGAAGAAAAGAGCCAAGAGTAAAAGCTCTCTTTGAGAACTGCAGATGTTAGATGTTTTTAGGCTTCTGTTTGTGCTAGTGAAAGGGGTTTGTTCTTGTACATATATTTCCTAAATCTTATATTATACACACATTAAAAAAAAATCCACTCCTGAGTGATTCTGTCTGCAAAGTATCACCATATGGTAGCTTTCACAAATGATCAACTGTACCAAAACATCTAAAAATAACATCTTCCTTAAGTAAAATAAAAGCAATTACCAGCAGAGACTTTTGGGTATAGTTCTGAGCTAAGGAATCAATACCACGTTGCTGAAATGCTTCAAGTAAGTAAATATGCAACCTCTGGAGAAAAATAGCACAGTCCTAAATGGCCCAAAAGCATCAATGATAAATGTAATATACATGCTTTGGGTTCTTTCAAAAGGCTATTCTTAGATGTAAGACAAACGCAATCCATTTAATTAAAACCTAAGCTTACAAACACATCCACCGAGTAAGTGAAGCTTAACAAATCTAATTTGAATGAAAGGGACTAGCTGGGTAAAAGAGCAGCTCCCTGATGTTCCTTGCTCTAGTGGTTTCATGTAACCACTGATCACCAACTACTACAACAGCAAACATACAACACCCTTAAACTAAATGGGAGTTGTCTGTCTAAATATAGCTACTTTTAAATAATGCATTGTGAGTTATAAAATAAAGTGCTACTGAATTATTTAACATGGGTCTCATCTTTAACAATGATATATCACTTTTAATTAAATTGAAAGAAAGATCTTTATATGTGGAGTTGCATATTATTGTGAATTGCAACCAGTAAAGTGACATTTTAACTCCAATTATGTCAGCAGTCAGTTTTTCCTATATATATCTGATTCACAGAAATAGAACTGGGACTCAAGCTAAGATAAGCAAAAGCAAGACTTGCAGAGCTGTCTTGGATCTTCAGGCAATCCCAGCTTAGCATTCATTCACAGCCTTCAGATACAGAATATCCCACCCGTCTGTAACAGTTGGCAAGAATTGGCTGGGATCTCAATCTCACAAACCTGTGACGATAACATTCATAATAGGCACGTTTCCCTTATGCAAGTATCAACCTTTATGAGAGCAAACACTCAAATGCACTTAATACCACTACAGTTAATAAAGGCATCATGTTCTGTAACTTTTAAAATGCTCTGAAGACTGCCACACAGAAGAGTGTTAAAGCTGAAAGTCTGTGTAGAACTACGTTTCCAACACAATGCAACGGTTGTATGTTATTTACCACAGTAACCTTTCAGCCAGGCCTAACATCTGTAAATGTGAAATTAACATTCAGCAACAAAATGGAATGACACATCTCGCTTAGGAGGCTTCAGGAAAAAACTGCTTTCCACCTCACATAACGGAGTAACATCACTGTTTAACAACCACACTTTCTGTTTAAAGGTGGCTGCCTTTTGCATGTAGTGCATGGAGCAAAAGCCCAAGGGAAGAACAGCACCAACCGGACAGGACTTCACAAGCTACTAACTTTAATGGGTGCTCTGTAGAGGAAACAACACCACATGACCTATTGTGTAAAAAACAAACCCCAAGTGTGATCAGTCCAGGCCCGCATGGAGTCACTCTGCCCCTCAAAACAGACACTTCCAAGAAAAACCCCGATCTTCATGTCATTGCATCAATAAGCTCTCCCCGACGGGGTGTTGCACAGACCCCATCAGCAACTGTGGACCACGCTTCGTAGAAAGTCATGGAATCCTTCTACACAGCAAGTAAGTTTGTTTCATTATTTTTATGCTTTCAAATGCCTGCTTGTTGATTTTACAGGGGGAAAAAAATTAAGTAAATACACCATCCATAAAAAAGTTAATTCCACTGGGACAACTTCGGCAGCCCGAGACAGCCAAAAAACCGCATTAACCTAAAATTCTGACAGCTGCTTTACGCATCCAGTGCCATGAGCGAGGATGTATAGAAGTTTACTTCTGTTTCCGCGAGGTGCCTTTCAAAGGGGAAGCCGCCTTTCCCTCCTTGGCGGCACTCCCGCTCTCGAAGGGGAGCCCGACGTGCCACCGCGGGCTCGGCGCCTGCTGCTCTGGCGGGGCACACGGCAGCGGCCCCCGGGACCGGGGCTGAACTACAAAGGGTGGGTGGCGGGTATGGAAAGTGGTGAGCAAGGGCTCGCTGAGCCAGCCCACCCGCACCGCAGGGTGGCAGGGCGGGATCCCCGCGGCAGCGGTGCCCGCCGCCGAGGAAGAGGAGCCGGAGGGAAGGAGGGAGGGAAGGAGCCCGCAGCTTCCCCCACACCCAGGACGCCCGGCAGGACAGGGCGGCTGCCGGGACAGGCAGCTTCCCCTCCGGCCAAGCGGAGCCCCGCCGCCCCGGGGGGCTCTTCCTGCCAGCCGGGGACAGATGTGGACGCAACAGCTGGACAGGGAGGAGGGGAGAGGAAAGGAAGGAAGAGGCACGGCTGTCTCACCCCCCCCTCGCCGCCGCTCCCAGGGATGCGGGCGGGATGCAGCGGCCGTCCCCGGCTCCGGGCTAGCCCCGCTTGGGCACGGGGATAAAGAAACCGGCCGTGAAGGCGGCGGGGGTGGCCGGCTCCTGCGCCTCTTACCTTGCTGCGGATCTGGCCCGAGGTGGACACTTTCCGGATGAGTTTCTGGGGGCCC